>JARHVA010000170.1:600000-1080000 GCA_037957365.1 Torreya grandis | reverse complement strand
GATGTGAGCATCAAGTTGGCATAGGAGATAACTAGGGTATTATAGTTTTTCAAGTTATTTTATTTTGGTAAATTAGTAAATTTGGTATAGTTTCTAATTTCTCATATTCATAAGGATATATTCTACTTCACAAGGCATATAATGAATCTCTCTGTGTGGCACATCCTTATGGTCATAGGATTAGTGTGTTCCTATGAAGATATAAAATTTGATTTGGAAAAAACTACAAAAGTAGAGAGGATGCTTGGTTTTTTCCATTATAAAACAAGTCATCTACCAAAAGGTACCATTAAAATTTATGCCTTGGGCCCTACAAGAAAAATTAAAGGCTCAAAATGGATATATGGTTGCATAATATGATTTTTTTCATTTGGATACAAATGGGACATCTAATAGTGATACTAAAGGATTATAGAGGGTATGCAGAGTTCAAACTCATGGGACACCATTTACTTGAAAAAATTCATCTATTAGATAAAATCATGTCTAGATGGCTCAGGTTATTGTATGGGTTCTCTATGTGTTATTTTTTAGAAATTATTAAAAGGGTACTAAATTAATTGAAGATCAAAATGGATACTTCTTAAATCGATGGGGATATTGTACTTTAAAAAAATGTATGTCTACCTAGGGAAGACAACATTGAAGGATGAGAGTAATTCTAATGACAACTTGACCTTAATTAATCCCCAAATAATGGAAGCAATAGAAATATATCTATGTAAATTATAGCATGAGTTAAATCCCGTGGATAATAATAAGTAGGATGCATGGGAACAATTGGATCAAGTTTTTTAGGTAGATACAATTGTAGGAGCTCCTTAGGGTGAATAAAAATAGAGGGTGAAAACATCATCAAGTAGAATAGAAAAAAATTATAAAGAGGAAAAGTGTGGTAGAATATTCTATTAAATAATACTTTAAGAACACAAACTTCGATGATGAACATAATTTACCACTAGCAAAGAATGAGTTTCACATGCACTTACAAAATCCATCCCCTCATAATGCACTTCCATCACCCTAACATTTCTTTCCATCCAAGCTACCCATACCACATTCATTTTCATCTAAATGGCCTTCACCTCTACTTTCACCTCAACAAAAGGTTACACCCATTTCATCACCACCAGATATTCTCTTGCTTTCATCAGCTCAGAATAACCTCAAGGAAACCAAAGAAAAATAACCAAAGTAAAACCCTGTAGAAGATGATGCACCTAAGGAATTCAGGGAAGAAGAACCAAGGATTAACACTATAAACATGCAAAGTATTAAATAAGTTCTAGATGTGGGTCCTAGGGCCACCTTAGAATTATAAGCTGAAATGGAAGTAATATTGTCTAAACAAGGGGACAATGACAATAAAATAGAAAAGGAGATGGAAAAGGATGGAGTGGAAACAAATCAAGAAAAATAAGTCATTATCCTTGAAATAATGTATGAAGAAGGACCTTAGGGAAGTAATAAATAAAACTATTTATTTATAAAATGCACCCTCTACTTCCCAACCAGAAAAATATGAGCCTCCAACTTAAGATAGCTCAGATGAGGAAGACATGATAGTCAAAGAGAGGATTCAAAGATAAGCAGAGGACTAGGATATCTACTAATGGAACACTATGATTGGGGAGATATCAACCATTAAAACTTGAAGGTAGATATATTTTATGTTTGAAACACATTTAGATGAGACTATGTTTAAATTCCCTGTTACATCCATCTAGGAATAGGATCCAGAGTGTCAATGTTGAGCTCAAAATAGTATATAATGATCCAAATAAGCTCCATGAATTTGAATTTGTGAGTGAATTAGTAAAAATATAAACTAAGGTAACTTTTTAGAATGTTATAAATAACACCTACATTATAATCCAAAATAAACACTTGGGAGAGGTAGAAAATAAATGTGTACAGGCAAAACTAAAAATGATGATAATGGAATTGAAGATATTAAGGCATTGTTAGCATATCTTGAAATATGAATCAAGCTTAATGGATGGAGATAATTTGTAATGGTTAAAGGATATTAATAAGCTTATTCTCATGGTGGACTAGCTATTGAAAAGGTGGAAGAACATAAAAGAAAGAGATCAGGTCATAGTAGAAAAGGCACATTTTGAATTTATTAAACAACTTCAAGGATGTGAACAATTACTAGGTGAACTTGTACTCATAATGGTAATAACTAAGAATTTAATCATAAATTTTTTGCACCAAACATTAGTGATCAAAATGCTCTTGTTTATTTCACAATAAAATCAAGAGGAACTAGCAGCTTAGGTGTATCAAAAGAAATAAAATTTTGAATGAACATAACTCCAAGAAATAAAAGAGTTAGAGAGGTGAATGAGAGAAAAGTGGAAAGTGCTAGAGGATAAATTTAATATTATACAACCAAAAAAATTTATAAGGAGAGTACCCTAGAGGAAGTAGTTAAGGAGACTACTACAAAGATAGATTCAATCAAATTAAAGGCCAAAGAGCTACAAGAGTAACCCCCTAAGCTCAAGGTTTTAACCATAAAATTAGTTATTAAAGAATAATTAATTTATGTAGCACTATAAAAATGGAACAAATTTGAGGAGGAAATAAAAAGGAATGCGCCTAAAAATTCATCATCAAAGTAGTCAAAGGGTTGCCTAAGGGTGGACAACCATTCTAGTATGGGGTGATGTTGGCCATAACTTTAAAAATTATATCCTTACACCAATTCAATAAATAAGACAAGAAGTACATGGCCTATGTGAATTTTGAGGGAGAAAGCATGGATACAATGGAGCCTAAATAGTGAACAAGACTAATTTTTATTTAATCACAATGCAAAACTAATGAATCAACATGTGAAGATGGGTGGTGCCAATGTTCCTAAAGTGGGAGAATTCAATAAAATTTTTACCAAGTCATGAATTAAACCATGGATGATATATTATATGACATAAAATAGGGAACATAAAGATTTAGGAGGAGGTTGTGAAAACACATATCACATAATAAGTATTTGTAAGTGAGACTAGAGCAATTCCATAGGAGTAATTATTATGATGAAAAATTTGAGTGGATCGAGTGGATCATGGCACAAAACTAGGAAATAGTCATTTTAGGAAATTAAATGTAAAATTAGTTAGGGTTTATAATTATGGGAAGTTGCTGCATGTTTTTAGGAGTGCATATTAATTAATTTTCATAGAAAATATGGTGCTTAAGTACTATGAATTCCCATCATTTTTTAGTAGAAACATAGAGAATAGAGTTAATACATTATGTTGATGAAGTATTGAGTCAACAAAAATTAGGTACTTACTTGATGGATTAACTTATATTAGTTTTAATATTAGAACATAAGTGAGAAATATAATGTAATCTAGCACAAATTGATGAAGAATGAAAGTATGATATTAAATATTAATTTTATTCTAATTATGTAATGACAAGTATAAGCTGAAATTACTCAATAGTGTATGTTTAATTATGTAATACTTACTTATGAGTCTATGAAAGGTTTATTCATTAATTCCTTTCTTCTAATTAATAATTTTCACTTTTCCATAGAAATATAGTTGGGTTCTTTGCATAACTAGCCTAATTACAACCCAATATACTTTCTTGCACCTTGGGTGAGCTTGTAGACTATACATGATGTGTTGGCATGGATATAGCTAGTGTTGGGTATGCACTAATGACACATAAGATTTATTGAGGACAAATGTATAATGACCCCAATAAACCCCTTAAAATTTCAAGTAAATATTGACATATTGGTAATAAAAGTAATATCAACACCACAACATTAGATGCTTGTATTTAAAAAATTGAGGCACAATATTTAGTTAACCATTTCACAAAAATAGAGAAGGTTAGCCTATAAATGTTGAAGATGTCCATTTTAGTGTCAAACTAGTGGAAAAACCTCAATGTGTAATGTGAACAAGACTATGAGACTATTTATACTTGGAAGTCTTTTGTCATTGTCTTTAAGGAAGGTTATTACCTCCTCAATAACTATAGAGATGACTACATTAAGTTCATGTAGTTAAGTAAGTGTAAAGAGAAGTTAGTTGAATATTATATCAACAAGTTCCATGACTACACTACATAAAAACTTGACATGTTAACATAAGCTATTTAAGTACATCAATGTAGTCTCACATTGTATTTTTTTCAAAGATGGATTTATTGAATTTTGACACAATTTAGAAAGAACATTACAATGCCACTAATATCATAGCCAATGAGAAGATGAATTCAAAAAATTCTTCTTCATCAAGTGCCAAGTATAATATTTTTCCCATGCACAATGCACCATCTAACCTTATTACACATCATCTAACCCTGTTTCAAATTAGAAAAACATGTAATTCCAAAAAATGTAGGAAGAACCAAGGTGAAAAAATGGTGCCATAAATACCACATAATCTCCCATAATGATTCTATGTTTTTCATGAATCAATTATTGATTGTGTATCTACATTAGGTCCCACATAAATGGATGACACTAATCCAAATGCCACTTGTCTTAGTACTAGTGCCACTACCATATAAACCTCTTATGAATGAAATCCTGTTCCACCTCAAGTTATATGTGAAGGTTTAAACTCTTCATTCCATTATTTACATTGGAAGCTATAATATCATTTCATAATGTATATCCTAATGCCTATGCCTCAAAACTAAAGCACATACTAAACCATACTCTTTAGTTTGGATTGAATAGGGTAAAGATATACAAGTCTAATGACAATGCAATTTATAGTGAAAATTAAATTCCATTTAGGACATAGTTATAAGTGATGCCACACCACTTGAGGTTTTTTATATTCATCTTGGAAGGCATATTTGTATGACCATAAGACTAAATATCAATCCAAATCACATCAGTGGAATGTGCATGTCAAAGACCACTTCTTCAACATATTAGAGTCACCAACAATGACCAATGTCACTTTGATCTCTACCAAACAAATTTTCAAGCTCATCTTGCACACATAATAGTTTGTGCTACTCATTGTTTACCTAGAATCATGAACACAAGAGAGCAATCACACATTGGAAATTCATCAATCCACATAAGCTCATCAAAACCAAGAAGAAAAAATTAGTACTATACTATAACAATATGGATTTGTATTTAAAAATACAAATGTTTTGCCAAAAAATTCCATGTTATAGCATCACATCATTTTTTTCCTAAATCCCCTCTTCTAAACTATCCAATGTACTATAGGTCCATTTGAGAGAATGATTAAGTTTTGGTGCCAAATCTAAGAGCAACCAAATAAAGATATTATCAATCCAAGAAATTTTCCTTATGGAATAATAATAGTCCTCATGAAAAATAAATATGGTACATTGATTTTTTATAAGGACTGCCATAGTCATGTAAAATAAATATGGTACATTGATTTTTTATTAGGATTGCCACATGCTCAATAATATAGTGATGAAGAATAGGTACCCAATTACTATGCATTGACGACCTCCTATAATAGCTCCAAGGTACTTAATGACTCACCAAGATAAAAATAAATTAAAGCTATCATTAGCTACCAATCCATCATAATTTTTTTTGGAATAGATAAATGAACATACAAGAAGGATTGTACAAATGGTTGGTTATGCCTTTCATCTAGACCAATACACTAACAAATTTCATGCACTTGATGGATGATATATTATATCCATTACTCAACTCCATCATCATATAATTTAATGCCATTCTCATATTAAATAATATGTGTGAGGATCATGTTGATCACATCTCACATGTCTTAGACATATTTTTTTAAGCACAAGTTACAAACTAGATTATATAATTTTAGAATTAGAGTCATGGAGATTTAGTACCTGAGCTACATCATTAACCACAAAGGCATACATGTAGATTCAAATAAGATAAAGGTAATCCAATATTTCACAATCTCATTTAATTAAGGAGTTTTTTATAATTTCTAAATTATACTACAATTCTTTTCTTGGTTTCTCACACTTACCGTGGTCTCTCACTTACATTATGAATGCAAAAACAACATTCCACTAGGCATTTTCATGATAATGTGATTTGAGGAGATTTAATAATGCATATATGTAACATCTATTATATAAATCTATGACATTGTTAACTCATTTTTAATTCATATTGATGCATCTAACTATACAAGTGACATGGTAGTCACACAACATTGACATCCTATCATATATCACTCAGAGACATTTAGTGACATGCTTCATTGGTACTCCACATATGACAAAGAGTTTTATCTTATTGTAAAATAAATAAATTAATGTCACCACTACACATTGGGTAAGGATATAATCATTAATTATGATAATAAACCACTTCAGTTACTATATACACAAAGTAAGCTATAGAAATAGTTCCACATGAAGTGGATGAATTACAACAATTTCATTTGGTGATAAATTTTAATAAGGGAAAGGATAATAAGGCCATATGTTACCTTAGTATACTACTAGAGGACAAGTTCATCATGGTTTTGGAAATGTGTGGCCATATCTTCACTAGTTGGGTAATTCTCTATTCAAAAAATAAGGATTTGGTTGAAGCCTATACCACCCTTTCATAGGGTGAATATGTTTGAGAGTTATACATGTTCAACAAGCTTCTCTAAAATCTTAGACATAAAAATAGAAGGATCACTACACAAAGATAGTACAACACTTTATCATTGCTAATAAACTATAAGTAATTCAAAAACACTTCTTTTGGACTGACATGAGCATAGACATTGAGTGTTATATTTAGTCTTGAATTCCTTACATTTATAAGCCCATGAATATCAAGATTTAACTTTAGACACCTATTTTGGTTACATTAAGGCCATATAAATCCATCATAATGTAATTCATGGTTGGATTACCTATTAAAAAACACAAATTATTTTTTTTTTGTCAAACTAGATAGGTTTTATAAGATAGCCATCATGTTTTCCTGAAAGTAGAACATCAATGCACAAGTGACCACATGATATTTATTCAAACATGTTTGGATTAATCTTAGGTTACCAACATCCATTATGTTTGAACATGATCATAGGTTTATCAATACTTTTGTAAATATTTTTAGGATATAATGGATACATAATTAGACCAGTCTATAACATATTATCCTTAGATAAATGAAAAAATGGAAGTTGTCAATTTCACAATTATTCATCTATTATGAATATACAATAATGTACATTTATTCACTTTCAATGATAATTGTCATTACATACAAAATTCTTATAAAAATATTTTAATATTTGTATAGGGCATAGTCCATTCCATACATGTCTTAGGTTCCAACCTATAACACCCCTAGACATATCCTATCATGCACCACTTGAAATGAATTTGTGCACACTAATAAATAAAGTGGAAAAATCATGATTTTTTTGAAACCATAGAGGGTGTTCATCACTAAGTTTCTTATATTATATTTTGATAATAGTTGAAGTAAAAATAGATCCATGATAAATATTGAATACCTCATGATTTTCATAGTGAACATTATACACCATTTTACATGCAGTTGGAGAAAATTCTTATACTCTTGACCTGCCACAATATTTGGGATTAAATCCAGTTCTTAATGTCTATCTCCTTGACCCCTACTTCCCATGTTTTATTGAGCCAAAAATAATTCAAAATTATTCACATTTGGATCATGAACATTTACACCCAACATTAAAGGATCAAACTATTGAAGTGAAAGCAATGTGTACCCACTAAGGCATAAATCAGTTGTTCATAGTGATCATGGAAAGTAAATAATATAACTAAGATAAGTTGTACAAACTTTATCAACTTTAGTTTTGAATCTTATAGTTAACAAAATATGCAATGGGAACCATTCCTCCTTAAGAAAGGCAAAATGGTCTATGTGCAAATTTTTCATGGGTTTGCATACTCCTCACAAGGAATTTGATTTTTCCATTCATGTGATATTCATGGGTGGGAAACCTTGTGGTACCTATACAATATAATAGAACACTTTATTGCTTGTTGTGTTGAAATGAAACACTATGAAAATGAATATGAAAACTATGGTCCTATGCATCCACTTTTGGCATAACACATTACTCGTGTAAGTTTTGTTATACCTCTAAGCACTACCTTAGTAATACATAGTGTAGATCTAACAATCCAAATACACCATAAGGGTTTGAAATAAAAACACTTATAATTTTTGGAAAGAGAAAAGAACCTAAATATGTTATCTTTTTTTTCTTGATTTCATAGTCTAAATTAAATACTCAATAAGAACTAGAGTAGGGTTATAAAAAAACACCTAATTACCAAAATCAAATGAAGTAGATATGTATAATGTTCTAGCCACAAATCTGGAAGTAAAATGTTAAAAGTAAAGATAATTTTTAAATAACAAGTGTTTTATTTTCAAGGAAATAAATGTCCTTTACCAAATAAAAGTATGATCCTAGATATGAAATGATGATTTAGAACACAAGAGTGTTATTTATAAATAAATAAATTATTTATAAATGTGCATGATGCTTTAAAATAAAATTTACTATTTGTAAAAGATACTAACCAAGCATAAAAATTTAACCCTAATAACCAAATTAAAAACTTAAGAACAATTTCCTCACTTTAATAGAAACATGCCCTCATAAATATTACTTTTCTTAATAATGTATGTAAGCTACTAACATGTGATCCAAGAGTGTCCAATCATGTAGGAGATGGCTAAGGGCATATAATATAGAAGTAGATGAACATGCAACTCCTTGAAAAAATCCCTCTCCAATCCAAAATATAGAACAACCTAAAGGGAGAATGATAAAAAAAAGGTAAAGGTGATGATTTCTGATCGAATGATTGACAATAATGAATGCATAAATAAGGTGTAGTGATTTAGTATTGATATCTTAAAAGTGTAGTAAAAAAAATATTCGATAGCCAATAAATGAGAAAATTTTCAATAAGATGTAATAGAGGCCAAGTGGTTAGGTTTATAATTAAAAAAAAAGGTGAAATGGCTAATTTAATTGTTTAGGGCCATTGAAAACACTCACAGGTATCCAAGGGGTAGAAACTACCAAGTTATGACCAAGACATGAGTTTTTAAAGAAATCATGGCCAAAATACTAGTTTCCCTATAAAATTCATACCCTAACATTTAAAGGGTACAAAGAGGTATAAAAAGGTTGTGTTATCTCATAAAGGGTTATTCTATGATGCATGTGTCACTGATAATTCAAGTAGATGACATAAGGAGATAAAATTTAATCATACAAAATAATTTATTAAAATTAGCATTATGTATGCCCCCAAGGTGTAATCATCATTATTTTTTAGAATATAATATTGAAAATTACATATAAATCATAAATAATGTGAGAATAATATAAACCCATGCTTGCACTTACCTCTCAAAATCATCAATATATGAATTGTCACTGATTATAATATAGAAAGTGAAATTCCAAGATCTTGATCTCACACCTACAAAGGGATAAGAAACTAGATCATGGCCTAAGATGGTCCAAGATGAGATTCACTAGTGCATCAACTCTAGCATTCTCCAATTTATGGATGTGGATAATTTAGAAGTCCTCAAAATAAAAAATAAAATCACTTTCCACCTCATATAGGGAACAACTCAATGCTAAGGACATTCAAAACTTGGTGAGATGGGAAAAGTCTAAGAGTGAGTTAGATAAAAACCACACATACCCATCCCATAGACATCATTCAAATCTCTAATTATTACGTGATACATAACAACATTTGTAGCCTCTATAGTCAACAAGAAACTAGTTATAATGATCTCATGACCCTAAGAGTCATCAATAATGCAATAAATAGCCATTATATGGTTTCCTTGACTACCACCATCAATGTGAATCACACCAAATGATAAAAAATGATGAGGGTCAAGAAAATGAGAGGTTTATTGAAGGACCATATTAATAATGGGGATAGTGAGGAAGATACATAGAGATAAATTGAGAGTAAGGCAAATGTGAAAACCAATGTTGAAGATGCCATGGAAAAAAATCACAGAGGAGTAGGAAAATGAGAGAAATAATATAAGCTAAAAAGTATCGGTCCAAAATCCACTATGCATGAACCTTAAAGAGTAGAGGTGAATAATGTTCAGTATAAGATCACATAAAAAATTATTAATGCAAAGAAGTAAAAAAAATACTTCTATCCAAGGGTTCCCCCATGGCAGGCATAAGATAAGAAAGGCTAAGGAACTCAAAAAAGAGTTCTGAAGAATAAAGAACCTAGACTAGATGAACCTTGATTACCAAAATAGATTGAAATAGTCAAGGGAGACACAAAATTGATGTGTAAAGCATTAGATTAGAGTCTACAAATTCTTATAGTAGGCATCCCAAGGCAGTGGAAAGTAAAATGGTGAAGGTGTCAAGACTAAAAAGCCAATTATCAACTAAGGCAAAGTCTAACTAGATGAATCAACCAGTAGGAGAGGTACACAACTCAAAAAGAGATCCAAATGTAGTGAAACTTAAATATATAAAGATGATACCAGATGGAAGGGGAACTTAAGGTCCTCAAAATGCAAAAATGACTTTTCTATTATGTTTGGAATAAGCTATAGTCCCTAGACAATAATTTTTCTAGGCATTGGTAAGTAATAGTGTCAAAGCAAGTGAGACCCACAAGAAATAAAATGGGTAAGTAAATGGTCAATGTAGATAATAAAAAACCATACACTACAGATCTATATGTTGCATTAACCTGTAAACCACACATTGGCCCCCTTTGGGTTAGATTATTAACCAATTCTCCCATTATTAACCTCAGACCATTTCTTAGAGAATTGACCACCGATCATTGGTGGATTAGATAATTTTGGCTATGTCCCCTCGACCATCGAAAGTCAACCCTAAATTTCTAATGGTTTACCAAACCACCGATCGTTACTTGAGCTCTTACATGATCAAAAGAATCAACTACAATTATACTGTAACTCACTTGTTGATTACTAACTATCTAATTTTAGTCTATTGTTTGCATGATCAATGCATGATTAGACTGTTTGATAATTTTTTTTTTAAATCTTCATTTCAACACTCCTTTCCTCTATATTAAGAGATGAAGAGAAGGTTTACTTTTTCATTCAGGTGTGTGAGACTCTGACTCCAGGGAAATCCAAAAGCTTCCCAATGAACCAAGAACCAAGTCAAAGACTTAGGGTACTTCTTTAACAGACTATCTTCAGCCAAGGTACCATTAAACTACCAACACTGATCTAGGATTCATAAAAAATTTCAGCCCACCTCAACATTCCTCATACCAGCAACACCCAAAAACTAAGTATCTATGTTTTTTTAATCAAGATTCAGTAATTGGCTCTATTTGTTTTATTACTTGTGTTATTCCCCTTTATTTCCATTTCATCTCATTTTTTGGTGTTGGAGTTCTGCAACTCTAGACATTTCACCTCCTACCCAAAACCACCCGCAAACCATTCTCACTCACCTGAATACCCAATTTCTGAACTAGATACCCCTAAGCATTACCTTCTATCTTGTAACCCATATTCAACCCAAACACCACTTCTAAGACCTCTATGCAACTCACCCCAATATACTTCTTTTCCCAAACTGATTATATAGTAACCACCAATGATATTAACTAACCACTATTGTACTTACTTGACCACTGATGGTTAACAACCATCTATAGTCACCTAATTGTCGATGGTCATATCGAACTACCAATGACCACTATGTGTCATTTTAAAATAACAAGCTAATTTGACCCATCTACTCATACCCAAATCTTAGTTTATTAGTTTTTATTTTCTCATATAACTTAAACTTATTTTATAAATCAAGTTCGAGTGATTTGGCATTAGTATTCAATCATTTATTGCTATTTTTAATCAAAATCACTTATATTTTCTAGCATTTCTTGTATTTGATTTTAGTACCTTTAATTATTTCATGTAAGCATCCATTTTCAATTTATTATAACTTAAGTGTTTTAAAGTGTGGACTGAAAACCTCTAAGGAATCATGAATATTATTAGATCTATCTCATGCTAGGTAGTCGACCCTATGATCTCACTAATCCACCATTTTATAGATTGCTTTCTTATCTGTAAGTCATCCTCCCTAGAAAAAGAGGAGTATCAAAAATCATCTAGATCATGCACGCATAACCACATCTAAGTTATACTAAACTCACCCTTCTTTCAAGTTTTACTCTTTCTTAAACAAGTAAATAAGCAAAATTTTAGTGAAACATTCTAGCATGCCCGATGGGACCCTTGAGCTTTTTCTTGGGTTCGTAGTTATAAAACATTTAGTTGCATTAGGAAATAGTCATTCACTACATTTTTTTTGAAAATTAAACATTCTTTATTTCTTTTCTTCCTTTACAAAACACAAGTTCTAGTTTCTTTTGCTTTCTAAAAAAAAATTGTCATTTTTGCTTTCATTTTTTAAAATCAAAAGTACTTATTCTAGGCCTAGGATTTGCATCAACATATCACATCTAGGTTCATATTAGTTATTTTGTATTCATTTGAAAAGACACAATTTTTTTATTTTAGATTAAAATTAACTTTGCATCCATTGTTTGCTTATATTGATTATCTCACACAGCTTAATTTAATAAAGTAAATTAATCATAGTCTCACATCTTATCACACACATAATAACAAACCACACATTTAATAAAACATCAAAACATTGACATAAGGCCTAACTAGGATTTCATCACCAATGAGATAACTAACTTATTATGTTGGTTGAGTATAATCTCTAGCAATTTAGTATATTCTAGCTAAGCACCTAACACCCTTATCATTGAGGTGTGTGAAGTGAGGGGGTATGCCCCAATACCAAGCCACATACCAAGTTCTAGTATATATATTGAGAGACTTTAACCACCTGAAACCATCCTTAGACATATTCTTCTAGTACCCTCTCTATAAGCCCAAGTTGGTCTTCATAACTTCTTTAAAATTGAGGCATAATCCTAAAGAGAGATAAAAGGTATTATAGGATTTAAACATGCTTTTGTGTATGCATTGTTTTCCTAGAGATATTTTTTATTTTTATTTCTTCTCTCTTGAGTTGTGAGATCACTTTTATCTTCCTTTTACCCTTCTTTACATGGTTCTCACTAGAAAATAACTAAGAAACCAACAAATCAAGATCCACCTCCCAACCACCCATCTTCCTCTTCTTCATCCCTAGAGTACATCTTGGATATAGAAGGTTCTCCCCATACTTATGTAAGTCATAGTATCTCTTGGATGGTTGTCATAGGTGATATGTATTTTTCCACCTTTTTAGATAATAACCCCATATCCCTCCAACACTACCTTAATACCATGTTTTATCGCACCCACACTTCAGTTCTATTTATTGATCCACCCTATGGTATGCCATCCCATATTATGGGTAAAACCTATATTTCCACCATTTATACCCAACCCTTAGTCATCCAAGCATCTTCTTATACCTATAATCCCTCTAATACCACCATCCAACAAACCAACACCCAAATGCCTTCCACCCCAACCAATAAATCTTCTAATATAGAAGCAACCCAACCTTCGATCACCTATAATCCACTTACCATTGGAATACCCTCCACTAGTGTTGCCACCCTTCCTCTTGTTATCTCCAACCCACCAACATCCACTCCATTAAAAATATTGGTGGTTTCCATACCTTCTACCCTTTCACCCATTAGTACCAAGTTCACCACCCATCCTCAACCTATCAACCAACCATACCTCCAACCCAACCCATGTCGATTCCTCAATAAGTGCCCATTGCATCCAACCCAAGCTATATTCCTAACCCACAAGGGTATATGGCTCTAGCTTCTACCCAACCTCTTATATTCAATTACCCCTACATGACATATTACCAACCATCCATATCCACATACCAATACATGGCATCCTCTAAACCTTCCACTAGATATTCATATGTTGCACATACCCAAACCTAATAGAACATATTGTATAACTATGGGAGTACATAACCACAAATTGATCTAGTTAAGATGTTAATGGACTAGATGAACAATATGGAGTCATTTATATTTAGTTCCCATAACCTCTTATCATACGACCAAATTTGTAACAAACCAATTCATCCATCCATCCCAATCTGACCTTATCCTCCTCAATGGGAACTTCCAAAATTTTAGATCAAGGAATATCCTCAGTAACATCTTAGAGAATTTAAACACTCTTGTTATTTGATTGGTTACGATGATGCTCTACTTCTTCATACCTTTCCCATGTCCCTATCCGATCTAGCATTAGATTGGTACAATGTTATTACCAAGCACTCCCTCTTTTCTTTTGCCCAATTAGCTCAAACCTTTTTAGATCATTTTCCCATAAATATTCTAAGAAAGATTCCATCACTGACCTCTAATACATTAGGTAATTTTAGGATGAGTCAATTGTTGATTTTGTAGCCCATTGGAGAGGTTTAATAAACCAATTCTCTTTCTCTTTGCCCCAACCTGAGCTGATTAAGCTTTTCTCTTAGGCTTGTGCCAAACATATTTCCTCCACTTTACAGGTTCAAACTTTCAATACTTTTGATGAGGCTTTCACCATGACACAAAAATTAGAGATTAGAACCATTGATGATAGGAAGCTAAAATTGAGAAACAAGAACTATAGTTTCAAGTCCAATGAAACTTCCTCCTCCAAAACCACCAACTAATCCAACACCAATACCAAAACCAAGGGAATCATGAATGCAGTTGTCCTTAAAACCACCCCTCCTCCAATTGTTAACCAACCCAACTCTTCTAATTCTTCCAACTAGAATACCTGAAACCAAAAACATAATAACCAAAATAGATATACTCTATTAGGGGAGTCATATGCTTTAGTATTGAAAAATTTGTTGAAAGTGAATATCATTCAATTTCCTCTAATTAAACCCACACAACAATTTGATTCCTTTCATCTTATGCCTAGATGGTATAAGGAGAATGAATTATGCGGTTACCACCATGTCATTGGGCATGATGTTAGTAGATGTGATACCTTCAAAATCATTGTCCAAGGGTTGATTGATAAGGGGGAACTTGTGTTGGATAACCCCAATGCACCCCCAAATCAGTCACTTGATATTTTTAGGTAGCCATTCCCCAACCATGCCCCTTTTATGAATAATGAAAACAATAAAGAGGAATCCTCTCAAAACCATGAGGTCCATACTATTAATGTGGTTCCTAGTGAGCTCATTTTTGAGGAAGCCATTACCCAAACCACTTATTCCCCTCCACTAATTGAGGTAGTGGACTCACCTTCTATTCTTTTAGAAAACAAAATAAAGGAAGCAACTGTCCCGCTTTCTCTACTTATTTAGGTAGTGGATCTACCAACCTCTCCTATGGAAGATACCCCAAGGGAGGCAATCATTACCACCATACCTTTCTCTTCCATCATAGAGCAATCCACTCTTCATTTGTAAAGTATTCCTAAGGAAGAGGTCACCTTACCTAGCCCTCCCATGGAAGAATCACCTTCCAAAACCTTGAAACCTTTGATTGAGGAAAATTACAAGGTAACCACTCCCCTTTCTCAACCCATGGGCTCATCCTTTGATTCCAATGTCTAAGAAACCAAACCTATTTATAAGTTTTTCTCTAGATTGGTTCAAAACTTGGAGTTCCTATCCCAACCCAACATGGATCGGGCCACATTTTAGCACTATTTTAGTCTTCCTTATCCAAATAAGCAAGATACCTCAACCATAATTTGGTCCACCCAACCTTCCACTTCTATTCTTGAATCCACCATCATCCCAACCAAACCATTGAAAATCTCTACCTCCCAAACCATAGTTAAACCTTCCAAACCAACTCCACCCAAAGTAGCCCAAGTACCTTCTTTCATCCTAACCAAGCCCATCAAAAACCTAGGCATGCTCCCTACTCAAAGCCTTACTCACCCTCCATTAAATTTGAATTTAGTATCATCTAGCCCACCAAATAAACCCCAAGTTAAGCCAACTAAGAAAGTGGAGCCACCTATGATCCCAAAAACCAAAACCTTACCACCCATTTCTATCTTGCCTTCCATTTTAGAACTGCATCCTTCTTCCATCCTATGACTTCATCCTTAGATTAAGAAAACAAGTCTCCCAAAGAAAACCCAAACCCAAACTCCTCTTTTAAATATACCTCTACCTATTCTTTCCATGCCTTCTACCTCCAAACCATCCACTACCAAGCCTTTTATTTATAAACCTTATACTTCCAAACCATCTACCTCTAAGTTATTAAATTCCAAAACACCACCCACCAAGAATATTCCACCACCCAAAACTCTTTTTGCAAAGCCTAATCCTAAGAAGACTTCTACCCCAAAATTCAAAGCCAAAACATCCACTCCCATTCCACCTTTGATTGAGTCTTACTCAACTATATTGTAAAGGTTATTAAAATCCTAGTTTAATGATAATATTCTATGCACATACTATAGAATACCTGGGCATGATATAGTGAAATGTAAATCTCTCCAAGTCCTTGTCCACTAGCTATGGGATGAGGATGACCTATTATCAGAAGAGCCTCCCATGAGCCCACCACCAATAAAAAACCACAAACAACTACCCCAAACTTACCTACTCCCACACTCTCATCTAAGAGCGAGGAAGAATTGAAGCAGTCCTCTAGCCCAACTCCTCCCCAAATCCATACCATACATGTGGTCACATAATCACAAGACTAAAAAAAGGATAAAGGGAAGTCAGAGGTGTTTATTCCATGGGCATGCCCTTCTTCCCCCACCCAATCACTCAACCAAACCCAATCACCTTCACCTTCACCCAAACCCAAGGTGTCCATCTTAGGTGCCTCCTAATCTAACCCTTTTGAGTCAATCCAAAGAGTAGTTCTAAAGTAACTTCACCAAACATCAATGAAGATGAGTTTATATGAACTAATCATACCTCAGCCCATCACTGCTAAGTGATGACCATAGAGGCTCAACCAAAATATCCACAACATCTAGGAGCCTTTATTAGAGCTTTTTAGCTTTCCACCCTTGTTAATTTCAAGGATTTGAAAATACTCTCCATTCATCCTAATGATCAAGATCCTCCCCTTTTCATTACCACATATATCAACCAAACCTGAATCAAGAGGGTTATGATTGATGGAGGGGCTATCATCAAAATTATCTCCTCCCATGCATATGAACAACTAAAATTACTAGAGAACATTATGTTAAAAACTATAGTGGTGATTTGTTCCTTCAATGACACTCTAAAAAAACCTCTAAGAACTGTCATCCTCTACATTCATTTAGGACCTTGCATGATTCCTAATATCTTTTATGTAGTAGAAGGTGAGTTCCAAGTATAACATTTGATAGGATGCTCATAGATCTATTTCATGGGTTGTGTGCCATCTACTTTACATCATTGCATCAAGTTTGAGCATGAGGGTCAAGTAGTTACCATACAAGTTGATCCAATTCAATTTACATCATGTAACATGATGTATTAGTTGAATGATGTTCTCCTTCTTCCATGAACCAAACCTTTACTAACTAAAGATGACTCCACCTCTTCTATCAACTAAGCCTTGACTAACTCATCCATCCCTTCTACCCAAATCCCCATGGACCCCTTAAAATTAACATTCTAACATCTCTCACTTTGGGAGTATCACCTTTTAACTTTGGATTCCTTCCCTACTCCCCAAGAGTATGAGAACCTTGACCAAAATCATAATTATTATTCCAGTATCAAAACCATTATTCCTTTCAAGCCTCCTAATCTCCAAACTAGTCTTGTCTATGGGGGACTTGATGAATTCATTTCCACCTCCTTTTCCTCCTCTTCTCCTTGAATATTTACTTTTTATTTCTCCTATCTAGATAAACCAGAGTTCACCAAGACATACCTCCATAGGTGTGTTTGGAAGGGATTCAATCTAGGATGTTACAAACATGGACCACATGAGTTATTTCCATGTAAGACCCAAAAGCCTCATGAGAGATTTATTCTTAGATTTGTTCCACTTGAAAATGAAACCAAATCACCTCCCATTACCATCATTGATGAGGAAGTTCCATCCTTACTAACCCATTCCCCATCAAAATATAAGGATCCTAAAATCATTCCCCTTAACTTTTTTTTCATCAACATGATTAGCTTTGGACCCTTGACTTATCAAAAGGATAGACAGACCATAACCTTTCCTCTAATTCATCCTAAGATGGTATCAAATGACTATCCTACTATTCATACCATTCAATGTCCAGATGATTATTCCCTTCTCACCTACCTTAGTACAGAAGATTCCTCTATCCACAAATCTCTCCCTCTCGAGACTTCAACCATGTTAAATGAATCCACCATGGATGTCAACTTAGATACTTAGGATAACCCATGCATTATCAAAATTAGATAGTTTCTATATTCCTTGAAGCTTTAAGATTTCCCCTCCTTCCTTTAAGACCATAGCACAACATTTTCATGGTCTTATAATGACATTTCAAGAATCAACCCTTCTATTACCACCCATAATATTGTTACTACATGCAATGCTAAGCCTATCAAATAAAAGCTTCATCAGATGCACCCTTATACAACCATTCTCTTCAAATAAGAGCTTTAACACCTCCTATCCATGAATTTCATCCAACCCATTGATTATCCCTAATAGGTCTCTAATGCCTTTCCATATCACCAAAGTAATAGGGGGACTTCTCATTTACATGGATTTCCATGAGCTTAACCTTGTTTGCCTAAAATATGACTTCCCTTGATCAATTATCGACTAGCTTGTTGATATTACAATCAACCATGAAATGTTATCTCTTATGGATGGTTTCTATAGTTATAATTAGATATTGATTACCCCTAAAGACCAACATAAAATTGCTTTTATCACCCTGTGGGGAACCTTCTACTATTTGGTCATGCCTTTTGGTCTAAAAAATGTTGGTGTAACCTACCAATGTGCCATGACCTATATCTTCCATGACCTTATTCACAAAACCATAGAAGATTACATAGATGACCTTATTGGGAAAACTAAATGTCATAAATATCATTTAACAGTTCTCAAGGTTATTTTTAAATGCCTCATCCATTACCATGTTTGTCTTAACCCCAAGAAATGCATTTTTAGGGTCTTGTCAAAAAAGATACTTGGATTCATTATATTTTTTCATGGAATAAAATTTGATCCTAATGAAATCAAAGTGATCCTTGACATGCCTCATCTAGCCAACCTCAAGCAACTTGATAGTTTATAGGGGAAGCTCTAATCCATTCATCGCTTTATCTCTTAGTTATCTGATAGATGTCAACCTTTCCATCACCTTATTAATATATATATATATATATATATAAAGTGAAATAAGGAATATTAAAAGTCCTTTGACTCAAATAATACCTTCTTTCTCAACCTATTCTCATTCCTCCCAAAGAGGATCAACCTTTCTACTTTTATATTTCCACCACCAATCACTCCTTAGGGACAATGCTTGCACATCAAGATGAGTAACATAAAGATTAAGTTATCTACTATATAAGTTACATGCTTATATAATATGAGACTTGATACACCCATAATGAGAATCTTTACTTGTCCTTGGTATTTATGGCTTCCAAACTCTGCCACTACCTTCTCAACCACAAGACCTATGTCATAACCAACATCGACCTGCTCAAGTATATGCATTCTAAGTTGTACCAAAACTAGTGTATGGCTAAATGGCTCATGCTTTTAGCTGAGCTTGACCTTGAATTCCTCTAGTAAAAGTTAATTAAATGGAAATTCATTGCTGACCATTTGGCCAAAGCACCTTTATTTTAACACTGACCTTTTCCTCATAAGTTTCCTAATGAGTCCATCATGTCTCTTTCTCATGAGGACATCACCTATCAGATGACCATGTTATTAGATGGATCAAAGTGCCAATGTGGTGGGGGTGATGGCATCATTATCATCCCCCTTTATGGTGAACCTATTCCTTTATTAGCCTTGGCAGTCAAGATGATCATTATTTTTGGTGACTCCCAAATCATGGTCAATCAAATAAATGGTTCTTATAAATGTAAAAATAACATCTTATAATAGTATAAATATCTATTTGATCTACTTTTAGCATCATTTGAACATTACCTTATCTAAGCCACTCCATGATCTACAAACAAGTTCTCCAATATAATAGCTTCTCTTATTTTCTAGATTTTGTATGCACCTTATAACTCTAAGATTTTTGTCACTATCCATCATATTACAAATATTTATTATACCAAATCAGACCTTCCTTCCATTTGTAGTGTGGAAAAGGCCCCATTTGGTATAAGCAGATCTTCGACTATCTTAACCTAGCCATTCTTCCTTTTGATCTTTCTATGAATGGTCAAAGAGAATTTATTTAGAGTACCTCTCATTATACCATACTAGGGGGAATTATTTATAAGCATGGCTTTGATGGTCTCCTCTTTCATTGCCTATGTAGTCATGAAATTTTTCATGCTATCATACAAATGCATGATGGGATTTATGGGGGATACTTTAGTGGCCTAGCTATCACTAAATGTATCCTTCACCTTGACTATTATTGACCCACCCTCAACTAGGATTATTATGATTACGTGAAGAAGTGTGTTAAATGTTAACAACATGACAATTTACATCATGCAACTAGTCATAGCCTCCAATTATCCAAGGATTTTTGGCCCTTTTCATAATGGGGATTGGATCTTATTGGTGAAATTGACCCTCATTATTCACAACCACATCATTGTATCATCACTGCAATAGAATATTTCACCAAATGGGTGGAGTCTATTCCTCTCATGTTAACCAAAAATAAAAATATTATAGATAATATTAACCATCACATTATCTATCATTTTAGTGTTCCTCATAAAATAATCACTAATAATGGTAAATCTTTTAAGAATAAAAAATTCCAAGGTATTTGTGATGCATTTGATATCAAGTTAAGTTTATCATAACCTTATCATCCAAAAGATAATGGATATGTTGAAGCTTCTAACAAAACCCTTAATAACATGATAACTAAAATGGTTGATACATCTGGTTTGGATTGGAATTTACATATACCTTTCACCTTATGGGCATATCATACTAGTACTCAAACCCCTACAAGTGCTACCCCTTTCTCCTTTCTCTTTAGAGTAGAGGTTGTCTTGCCTCTTGAAGTCCAAATTCCTTCTCTTCACATCTCCCTATAGGATATCATTTCTAAGGGTGATTATCATCTAGAACATTTATCCCAACTTGAGATAATTGATGATCATCATTTGGCCATGCTTAATCATCTTCATGTTTATTAAGAATGAATCAATCACACCTATAAAAAAAACCTATAAGAACAAAAATTCAACATCAAGGACCTTGTCTTAAAAGAGAATCACTATGTAACATATATAGATAAAAGTAAGTGAGGCAAGTTTTCTTTCAATTAGCTTGGACCTTATATCATTACACACAAGTATGGATTAGGAACTTATTAGTTATCCTCTCTTAAGGGGAAATTAGAACCTGAGCCTCTTAATGCTTCACATCTACATCTTTTCTTTTGTTAAATAAGATCAAACTCACCTTTTATCTGACTTGAGCTTTCCCCTTGTTTCATGATATTTTCACCATCATTCCCTCACTTTGAGGACTACTAATTAAATCATAGAATCATGTGATTTTCCATCATAGTTATATCCTTAATCCTAAATATGGGTACCATGGCTCTACCCATGGCATGATTTTTATGGATACTTTTTGTCCCTCATAGGATGGAATCCCATTGTCATTGTCTCTCAAAGAATCCCCTCACCCAGTATTTTAACCTCCTTAAGTTTTAGTTTTTGCCTTCATAAAGGTAAGCCTTTAAGCCTATATAAAAAATTCTATGTCATCAAAAGCAAAAGCATTAAAATTCATATATCCTATGGGTCATCTCTAGCATTAACATACTACTCCATTAAAGGATAGCTGCCAAAACCAATCAAAATTGATCAATGTAAGGTAGATTTCTCCCTTGAAGGACAACTATCAAAAATCCTAACATAAGTCTCAAAAGGCTTAAACCATTCCCTAGAAGGATGGATAAATAAAAAAAATTGTCCAAAGAAAGAAAAATTTTGGAGGCTTCTCATATCAATTAGCTTCCCTAAAACCTCTCAAACCAATAAAAAAAATATCAAAAGACCCATTATTTGGTAGCCACAATCAGATTTCATGACTTCCCACATTGAATAGTCTACACCATCTATGACATAGATTTATTTATACTAGATTTTTGGAAACCTATACAAGAGGCAAGTGAACCTCACATGAAGGTTCCTTTATCATCCATCTCCCCTTTATACCCTCTATAAAACAAGGGATTTTGAGCCTACTCGACATTGTGTGATCAATAAAAATTTTAACCAACCAATGGATGTTGCTTCAAAGCATGTAAAGGGATTATGTTCATAGGTTGATCTAGTTTCCTTTTGTTTTAGTCCTTACCAATGAAAGATAATTATGTCTCCTTTTCCTTTCTCATACCTATTTATTGATACATTCATTAAGATGTTTGCCTTTTGATTTCCTTATCTTTTCTCACATATAGTTTTGTTATCCCAACTTAATCTATGTGTTTTTAAAATTAAACCGCCTTCATCTAATTACCTGCCATTCATTAAAACACTATTTAAATAAAAAAATTATGTTTTGTTTAGTGATTTGCTTTTCCTTTATTTTTTTAAGTGCTTTTACCATAAAAATCTCATATATCTAAATAACCAATCACATCTCATTAATCATCATCATTTATCACATTTATAACCATTTATAAACCAATGAGTCCTCACATATGTTATCATCCATCACATGTCTATCTAGATAAAGGGGAACATATATTTATTAATTTAAAACATCCACATTTATAACATATAATTAATAATGTATCTAATAATAATAGAAATGTTAATCATAACATCACGAGCATATCATAAACAACATCATCACATCATGAACATCAAATAAATAACCATAACCACAAGCAGCATCCCTAAAAATATAATCACATCATAAGATCATAATCAAAATAATCATACATAATCATAATGTCCTTGTCTCTCAAAATATATGTACATCTCACTACATCAGCTCATAGGCTGATATCAAAATCACATAGTACATCAAAATAGAGAGTCTCATAAGAGTCTAAGGTCCTGGGGAACTACTAACTCCTAGAGCCTATCCATCTCTAGGACCTATCTCTACACCCATATATGCTTCCCACTGATTTGGTGTAACAGTGCTAGCTCCCCCAATAACTGCTACTCTATACTCAACATATCAAGGTTCATCTAGAAGTTATCTAAAGACTAGTGCCTCATAGTATCTAGTATCCTTGACCATGGCCACATACCTCACTATAGAGATGGTCATCAATGGTCCTACAGGTGTAGGTGCTCACCCTCCTACCTTTCTTAGGGTATCCCTCTCTTATGTAACCAAGGCTAGATACACTCGTGTTATATCCCTCTCTTACATAAGGATAACAACCTAGCCCAATAACATATCTCTCTCTATGATCATCACTTCTAGAGATTCTTTTGCTATGGTTAGTTTCACCTTCACTTGATCTCTCCAATATGATTTTCTACCTATTAGGGTCATCCACATCCATTTAGTCCTCACCCCCTCCACTATGTCTACATCAAGCACCTATTATCCACCATCTCCCCCAAATACTACCACTACATAATGCACCTAAAACAATACAAGGTACTCCTACATAACCAATATATCATCAATAGTTACAACCACTGATATCTCCTCATAATCAATCTCTATCTCCTCAAGCTTTGGTAGAGGTAGTGGTGCTTTGACATCCTCTCTTTTTTACCTCAAAAAATAACTTGGGACACCTTGCACTAACCCAAACTATCTCCTCACCCTATCAAATGGGATAAACTTTATGTCATACTCCCATATCCCATATATCCATTTATAACTCTACAATGACAGGGTCTACCTAGTATAACCCACCCATGCCTACCATACTCAATCAAGGTTCTATAAGGAACCATCATCAATCAATACTCAACTATTGATGGTCACTATAAGGTGTGGGAATGGGGTATAACATGGATTAGGAATGGTTTAAAGGTTTGGAAGTTATAGCAATGAGTTAAGAGTTTGGTTAAGATGGTAGATGGGGTAAGAGTTTAATTGGTGAAGGTAAGACTTTATTTAGGTAGGATAGGTTGAAGGTAAGATGTTGTTTAAGTAAGATTAGGTAAATGTTTGGTAAATGGCATACAATAGGTTAAGGTATGGGTGGGGTGAATAGGTAGAATGCATAGGCTATGGATGAAGGGTAAAGTGAACTAATGTATATGTTTATGCTTGTAGGTGAGGGAGTAGCTACAAATGTAAGACTGAGTACCTCAATTCCTAGATTAGGTATGCAATTTTATGATAGAACAAGAGTGGGAACACATGATAGTGGTGGGTCTAAGAGGTATGAGATTTTATCAACACATGTTGAGAGACACGATGATGTTAGTAACCCTCATCAAGTGATGGGACCTAACTACTAACACTTTATTGCTACCAACTAGAGAGATTACCATCTTACCAGAGGACATTCACCATATTTTATGGATATCAATATGGGGTGAGCTGATAGAGCATATCAATAGCAAGGAATGAGATGCACACATGGATCTATTATTTAGCATGGACTTTGTTCATGCAAGGTGGCACATAGGAATATTCTATTATACACCTATGTATCACATGGATAGGAGAGGGAGATGGCTTGTCATGATGATGATAGCATTTACCTACTATATGTTTCCATATTTTAGTAGTGATGGATTACCCTTTTTATTGTTAGGTGTTCTCGTTAACATGATGGATTAGATAATGTTTTCTTGGGCCCTGGTATTAGTATTTTAAATCTATTAGGAGCTTTGGGGATATAGATTACATAAGAGATATGGCATTAGCATCAACTTTGTTCTACATTATTGGGAATATGAGCACATCAAAGTGTTATAACCAGGTGGATTGCTATGGTAGGCATGGGATCATGGGTATTCAAAGTTGGATTCATGAGATGGAAAGGTGACTATGCACTAAGAGAACTAGATGGAGCAACACTAGATCTGGAGTGGTACAAGGATAGGTTGGAGGTACAGGTAGATGTAGAGGTTATCTGGCATCTGTATACTAGGTAAACCCTGTCATACTAGAGTTATACTAGGTAGACCCTGTCATTGGTATGCAGATGCCAGATAACCTCTACATCTACCTGTACCTCCAACCTATCCTTGTACCACTCCAGATCTAGTGTTTCTCCATCTAGTTCTCTTAGTGCATAGTCACCTTTCCATATCATGAATCCAACTTTGAATACCCATGATCCCATGCCTACCATAGCAATCCACCTGGTTATAACACTTTGATGTGCTCATATTCCCAATAATGTAGAACAAAGTTGATGCTAATGCCATATCTCTTATGTAATCTATATCCCCAAAGCTCCTAATAGATTTAAAATACTAATACCAGGGCCCAAGAAAACATTATCTAATCCATCATGTTAACGAGAACACCTAACAATAAAAAGGGTAATCCATCACTACTAAAATATGGAAACATATAGTAGGTAAATGCTATCATCATCATGACAAGCCATCTCCCTCTCCTATCCATGTGATACATAGGTGTATAATAGAATATTCCTATGTGCCACCTTGCATGAACAAAGTCCATGCTAAATAATAGATCCATGTGTGCATCTCATTCCTCGCTATTGATATGCTCTATCAGCTCACCCCATATTGATATCCATAAAATATGGTGAATGTCCTCTGGTAAGATGGTAATCTCTCTAGTTGGTAGCAATAAAGTGTTAGTAGTTAGGTCCCATCACTTGATGAGGGTTACTAACATCATCGTGTCTCTCAACATGTGCTGATAAAATCTCATACCTCTTAGACCCGCCACTATCATGTGTTCCCACTCTTGTTCTATCATAAAATTGCATACCTCATCTAGGAACTGAGGTACTCAGTCTTACATTTGTAGCTACTCCCTCACCTACAAGCATAAACATATACGTTAGTTCACTTTACCCTTCATCCATAGCCTATGCATTCTACCTATTCACCCCACCCATACCTTAACCTATTGTATGCCATTTACCAAACATTTACCTAATCTTACTTAAACAACATCTTACCTTCAACCTATCCTACCTAAATAAAGTCTTACCTTCACCAATTAAACTCTTACCCCATCTACCATCTTAACCAAACTCTTAACTCATTGCTATAACTTCCAAACCTTTAAACCATTCCTAATCCATGTTATACCCCATTCCCACACCTTATAATGACCATCAATAGTTGAGTATTGATTGATGATGGTTCATTATAGAACTATCATCGAGTAACCCTCAACTTTTGATTTTTTAGTGGTGAACCATTGATGGTACACACATCGACCATTTGATGGTTTCCTATCGATTAGTTATGTTTGATAGTGATCCCTGATGATCACTGTGTAGAGACTGTTGATGACCTTAAAACCCTAGGTCCTACTTAAACCTACCAAAAACCTCAACAAAACATCAAATTTAAGCATACACCTACTTTATTACAACTTAATCTACATTCTTAAACACAAATTTCCAAACCTCTAACAAATTCCTACCAAATATCAAACCCCCTAATTTCCAATGCCTACCTACCTTGAGAAATAAACCAAATAAGTAACATCAAAAAATGTAATAAAATTCATGACATCCCCTACCTCATTACATGTCCTCCATCATGGTGTAACCCTTCATATCACCCCCACTACTCATCCCTATACTCTACCTCTGCCTTGTTGCATCCTTGCTAGATCTCTAACATACTCAGGCCCACCTTAGTCAACCTCCAACTCATAGTCCACTTTCAGACAAGTACATAATATACACTCAGCTAATACATGACAAATATCTATCACTTTTTAATAAAACAATTAATGGAAGTGTTGTGGGTTGATATTTTCAAATGAGTAAATAAAGCTTCATTTAACCTTTAATAGCCACTCTTTTAGGGTCTCTTCTTAACTATCAATGGTCACTAGGTAACCATTAATGGTTAACCCTAACCATCGATAGTCAACCCCTCTAGGGTTTTTCCATCCTACCATCTCCTTTTCCTAAAGAAACACCTAGTCCAACAATGTATTTACTTCCCTAGCTCAACTTTTGGTCATTTAATCCACTTGTATGCCTCTATTTATGATGATCACACCATATTACCTTTACCATCACCTTTGTTTTCATGATCCGTCCTCACCTTTGTCATTTTTATTGCACTGATTACATTGCCATATTTGAATGAACTTTCACTAATTTTACACACCAACCATTTAGGTACCTTGGAACATGACCCTTTATAGTCTTGACACATGCAACCATTTTTATTTTTTCAAGATCACATCTAATTTTTAAATACCTATGAATACATCAACCTTGCCTAAGATACTTGAGTTTATAAGAGTAACCCATATCATCTATACATAACACTATGTCATAGTTACCTTATCACCTATCCTTCTAGTACAACCTTTTTTTACCACCTACCTCATCTATTATAGCCTAGTCTATACATGATCTATGATATCACACTTAGTCACATTTTGTGCACCTATTCAAATTTAAATTCCCACCCAACCAACCTTGATAACCACTTATCCATTTATCAAACCCACCACCATCTCTATTTAACCTCATCAATTCATGGTTTTAAGGGGAACACCTCCTCCCATACTTGGGGCATCCAACCTTATACCAACTTTTTGTTTTAGTTTTTCAACATACTAATACAAATTGGATAACAAAAGGGGAAAAATTTAGATAACTACAAAACCATACACTATGGCTCTAGATGTCACATAAACCTTTAAGCCACCCCTTGGTCCCTTTTGGGTTAGATTATTTACCAATTATCCCATTATTAACCTTGGACTATTTCCAAGGGAATTGAGTACCAATCATTGGTGGATTAGCCAATTTTGGCTATCCCCTAGACTACTAATGATCAACCCTTGAATATTGATTATTGATCAAACCATTGATGGTTATTTGAGATCTTACATGATCAAAGGAATCAACTGCAATTCAATTACAACTCACTTGTTGATTACTAGCTATCTAATTTTAGTTTATTGTTTGCATGATTAGACTGTTTAATAAATTGTTTGTTAAACTCTTCATTTCAATGCTCCTTTCCTCTATATTAAGAGATGAAGAGAAGGTTTAATGGATCATTTGAGTGTGTGAGAATATGATTCTCAGGAAAATACAAAAGCTTCCTAGTGAACTAGGAACCAAGTCAAAGACTTAGGGTGCTTTTGTAACTCACTATCTTGAGCCAATGTACCGTTACTCTACCAACATTGCTCCAAAATCCATAATATCTTTCATCTCACCTCATCATGCCTTAGGGCAACAACACCTAAAAATTAATTATCTATGTTTTTTTTATCAAGATCAGTAATTAACTCTATTTGTTTCATTATTTATGTCATTCCCCTTTATTTCCCTTTCATCTCATTTTCTAGTGTTGGAGTTATGCAACTCCAGACATTTCACCTCTTACCAAAACCACCCACAAACCATTCTCACTCACCTAAATACCTAATCCCTAAACCAAATACCCTTGAGCATTACCTTCTATCTCATAAGCAAGATTCAACCCAAACACCACTTCCATAACCTCTTTACAACTCTCCCCAACAAACTTCTTTTCCCAAACCAAATTCTATAGTAACTATTAATGATCTTACCTAACCACTAAAGGACTTACCTAACCACTAATGATTAATAAATTTTGATAGTCATACCAAATCATTTATGGTCACTATGTGTCATTTTAAAATAGAAAGCTAATTTGACCTACCTACCCATACCCAAATCTTAGTTTATGAGTTTCTATTTTATCACAAAACTTTAACTTATTTTTTGAATCAAGTTTGAGTGATTTGGCATTAGTATTCAATCATTTATTGCTAATTTTAATCAAAATCACTTGTCTCTTTTCTAGAATTTCTTTTATTTAATTTTAGTACCTTATATTATTTCATGTAAGCATCTATTTTTATTTTATTAGAAATTAAGTGTTTTAAAGTGTGGATTGATAGCCTCCAAGGAAGAGTGAAGCTTCTTGGATCTAGCTTATGCTAGGCAGTCCACCCTACTATCTCACTAATCCACCATTTTCTAGATTATTTTCTTATTTTTTGGTCATCCTCCCCAAATAAAGAAGAGTATCGACAATCATCTATATCACAGACGCATAACCACATCTAGGTTCTACTAACCTCACCCTTATTTCAAGTTTTACTCTTTCTTAAACAAGAAAATAAGCAAAATTTTAATGAAACAATTGAATACAATGAAATGATCATTTTTAAAATAATTTCCATTTTTTAACCTGCATGAAAAGATCCCATAGAGCCCCACCAATGAAAAAGAGAGCTATAAGACACCTTGCAATGAGCACATAGTAGCCACAGTGGTCTAGGTAACCTCTGAAAATAAAAAAACTCATAAAATTTCATTTTTTTCATAGTTAGAGGGATGATAACAAGTGTTTTATTATTTCTCATAAAATTAGCATAAAAACATTTTTTGTAATGAGCTAGACATGTAACATGACCAATCATGAGGATGTTATCTTCATAGGGATGCAGCGGTACCATGAGATAGTAGAAAAATATGTAGCTCACCTTTGACTGCTAACTCATGATCTAGTTGTGTAAAGATATAGAATTGAAAAAAGAGATAAAATGGGATAAAAGCTTACGTTTTCCAATATTTTTTGTTCTTCTAGAACTAACTAACCCTCCCTTCTATTATCTTCATGCATAAATTAGGTGTGATAGATCGAATAAGAGGAACAAAGTAGCAATAGGCACAACATACTCTTATAGAATGGAGATATATACAAAAAAAATTGAGGTAGGGAGTAGTGAGAGCATTACCCCATGGCTAGAAATAGGGGAAGAAACCCTATCACTGGTTGACTAGGACACTCTCATAGCATTTGACCTATAGAGACTAACACGTGTAGTCTTAATGTGTCATAACAACAAGTTAATACATGCATTAGTCTTAGCATGGGATCAAGATAAACATAGATTCTAGCTAGTTCCTAATCTTAAGGTCATCTTCATCATATAATATATATATGTTATATAGGGTGCCATCGATGGGAATAGTAGTGTGCATGCATGAAATATAGGACATAGTATTGATTGGGTTTTATGCACACCCCAAAAACATTATGAGGTAGACTCTAACATTTTAGGATCAATGAAAATGATTCACTCTAGGGCATGAATTTTTGGGTATTTAGTTTTGTAAATGACCTCATGGTGGAATAACATCAAGATAATTAATTTTTTTACCATGGATGGGTTGGCTATGGATGAATCTAAATCTACTTGAGATGGGTGGACTGATGATGGATCTAACCTAAGGTGGGTAGGACCAAAAGAAACTCAAAAAGAGGGAAAGGTAAGGAATAAAAGGATGTATGCGGGTCAATCAAAATGAAACATTTCTAAGCCAACACTTAAACTAAAGGCTACATAAGTAATCAAAACCAATGTTTATAGTGATCTACTAAGAGCACACCAAAAATCAAGCATAATTATAAGTCTAAGGAAATGGGAAATATAGTAAATTTAAGCATGTATAATCAAAGGTTGCCATGTTTTCAAGATAGAATTAACACATCTACAATGGGGGATTATGATTAACATATAAAGGAAATTTAAATCAGTAATAACACAATAAGAATAATTGTATTGAAAATAAAATTCATGCACAAATAGAAAACTATTTTGCCAGAATGACAACACCTTTTACACAATCCACAAGTTTGGATAAGAATTAAGATTTGCACATTGAGATCAACTGCATAACTTTCCTTAGAATTTCCTATTAATTTTAATATCCAAAATTCTACTCCCTTTTAGATAGGGAGGATATAAGTATATATAATCTTTGGATGGGGAAGGCCTCATATCTCAAGTGAAGTTTAAAAATACATGTTCAGAAATAGAATTGTGTCAACTCTTCATGAAAAGTATGAATGTATGATGGTGATTGTTTAGAATAGAGTCCCTAGACTAAAATATAATATATACATGTAAAAATAGATTAAAAACTAATGTTCTAATTTATCCAAACATATAAATACATATATATAATGAGAGGGATGTTGATGTGCCATGGCTAAAAGGAGCCAATAGAGTGACAACTATTGAAACTAAAGTGGTCATTGTATCTCCTTGATGGGTCAAAACTGGCCCACTTGGAGTATACATGAATACATATCTAAGAAAAATTTAAGCCTATAATGATGTGGAAAAACTTAAAATTGGTTTTATGCTAGGTATTGAACCTAAATTTGCATCCTTAGCCTTGAGTTCTTTGAATAAGGCATGGGTAGATTTGAACTCTTTTTTGACAATATCAGAATTGAGCAAGGTAAGATTGAATATTATGATATACTCTCAACCATCAACCTCATGTGCTCTAACTTCAAGATCCTAAACTCTACTATAATGGCTTCAACATTTATCACCTGATCTTTAGTGAAATTGATTAACTATAAAATCTTATTGTTAGTTTTTTAATTCCTCGACCCCCTCCTTAAAGCTATTAGTAGTTGTTATAAGGAGTGGTTCAAAATTTGTCCTATTGAATAAATCACCTATGGGGGGAATCACATTAGTGACCCTCATGTCTTTAAAAATATCTAAGGCCTAATTCTCATGGTTTATAAGATGTGCTAACAAAGCCTTCATCTAATTACACCATGTGATAGAAATATCCCTTTTTGTAGTTACATAGTTTAAGGTCCATGTTGAATTTTAGCTGGACAACAAGTTGATCTAGTTAACAATACCACTTCTAGAACATCGAATCAAAAAAGTGATCCTTTTCTCGTATTCTTTCAATTGGTGTCATAGCTTGAGCATCTTATTTCTTTCTTATTGGCTTTAACTTTGGGAAGCCTGAATGTTATTCAAAATGTCATATAACCTAGTGGTTACACTTTATACACTATCAATAATTTTATGAGGAAAAAATATAATTTTCCTTTATATTATCCTCTATTGTTCTCTTTTTTACTCTTATACATCTCCTTCATTTTTTCTCCAATAAAATCCATAAAAGCATAGAAATCATTTGTATATTCATTTGGATTCCTTTTAGCATTCTTAGCTAAGGGAAATATATTTTCTCTTTGTTAAAATTTAATTTCTTTCATTGTATCAATATTTATTGCCTTCCTCTTCTTCACCATTTGGATGGTACCACTTTACCTATCAAATTTGATGGAGACTATGGGAAATTTGGGGATAACCAACTTCTGTCTCTCATCCTTCTTTCCCTACATTTCTCCAACCCATTTAGGAATAATAAGTTTCCCTTCTTCTTTGATTGACTAGGATATTTAGAGGTAGAGGGTGTAGGTGTCTTGGGAGGAGTTATTATTTTAGGATTCAATGTTGAAGGTGATAATAAATTACTTATTTGAATTGGGAACTACAATGGGGGGTAAATAATCCTCTACCATGGTGAGGGCTCCCTCTATGGATCAACCTCAACTATAAATTTAGTTAATATAAGAGTCTTCTCAAATGTAAAAGTGGTTGAATATATTTATAAATATATTGTAATTCATAGATATATTTGGGTTGAAGGTTTCCTAAGAAATAGTGGCTTTCTAGGATCAAAAATTGAAACTAAAACTAGATCTTCAAAATGGACTCCTTTCTTTGGAGTATTTATTTGTGCATAAGTTGAAAGAATAAAAGAATGAATTACACCAAATAATGAAATACTAATAATAGTTGGTGTAAATATGTAGCTTAAGTATCTACAATAGAGATAGGATAAACTATAAAATAAACTACACAATTATGTTTTATCATTGCTTGTCTATGAGGACTTGCTAGTATAGGACATTAGTTGATGTTTATTCTTCTTATAGGCTTCTCAGGCTCATAGGCTTATCTTTATCTAACTTGGCTTCTTCATCCTCTTAAACTTAGGATAATTATTCACTTATTTTATTCTCTTCTCCCATCATCATTTTTGTATTTTATTCCTCCTCATCTATAGCATAGTCCACTAAGGATATCACATGTCCATGTTCCTCTTCCTCTACTTCCTTCTCCTTAACAGGGGATTCTTTTATAGTAGCTAGACCAAAAGATGGTCTTTCCACTAATCTCTAAGCTTTTGAGGAGGCTAGATGGACTTTTGATCTTTTATGGTAGGTGGTTATTAGGAAAATAGGAGGTGATGGAGGAAACACAGTAGTAGGAACTACTATTGTAGGTGGTGGTGAATGAATGGAAAGTGGAGTAGTAGTGGAAGGGGAAGTGGATGAATATTGATATGGTTGAGGGGATGGAGGAGAATATGGGATAGAGGATAATGAATATTAAATAAAATTTGGGAGGCTTACCTAAGTGAAATTTGTAAGTGGAGGTAGAAGTGCCACAAAGAATGTGCTCTTTTGCTTGCCCCTAGGAAATGCAGCTTTCTCCATTGTAGTGGTTGTGCCCAAAATTGTTGTAATAGTAGATGGATGTTAGAGGTTAACTAAGACCCATGGAGCCTTCTAATAATCTCCTTTTAAATTGGATGTTATCTTCCTTCTAACTTTTTTACTTTCCCTATTGTGAATCTATCTCTTCTACTGTAGGAGAGGGAAGTTGACTTAGGTCTATTGAGACTTGAGGTTGGGTTGAAGGCCATTGATGACTCCATGCTTATTGTGCTTGTTGTACCATCTCATTTTATTGATATTTTATGATCTCAAGATTATATTGGATGGCTCGTGTGACCATCAAGGACATTTGTTTATTATTCATGCATGTCCATACTTCTAAATCATCAAATGCATTTAGGAAAATTGAATCATGCTCATATTCTTGGTGACCATATGTGAGGTTCTCATTCTCTTTCTCCTTGAGGATTTAAAGACAATTATTATTATTTTTAGGATCCAGTTCTCTAAATTGGGCCTCATCTAAATTATAATGGGATCATATTTTCCCAACCTGATTAAGATGGGCCCTCACCATAAATTGATGCTACTTAATACTTAGATGAGTTTTAAAGTAATGTGCCAAATGTTTTTGGCCTAGATCCTCATCTATGTTGTTATAAATTTGGTAGTCTACCTCTTATTATATAATTTTGTTAGGGACATGGCAAGGTAAGAAAAAAATAGGTTCCCTTGTCCCTTTATCCAAATAATTATCACATTGGGGTAGTACTAGTAGTCCCACATTTGCCAACACTTCTTTTCAAATTCTCAGACAATCTAGACATTGGAGTGATATGGATTTATTGGTATACTTGAGGGTATATTTACTCACAAATCCTCTTGATATATTTTTTGAATATGTAGATGAACACAAATGAATAATATTCATATATTCTATTTTAAACATACCCAATCGATGGTTTTCATAATTATCCATTTGTCATGTGAACTATGCTAAGGACTGTATCTAGTAAATATGACATCATGTAAAATGTTCCATCCATGGGTCTTTGTTCAACATTATGCATTTATTACCTTCGCCTAACACTAATAACCTTGCCCAAGTAAATAATCTTGTTTGAAGTCAATAGAATGTCCAACAAAGGGACCCATTCCCCTTGTACATATGTAATATTAATAAAATCGTACAATCTATTTTAATAAGACCATGGTAATCCTAATTATAGTCCTGAACTTGATAATTCCATTAGAAGAAATGGATCCTTGGGATATAACCTTTGGCCTTTTAGCATCCATTGTTTTAGTTTGATTTATATGGTATTCTTCTTGAGCCACACATTGGTTGAGACTTGGTTATAGGATACCTCAGGCCATGGAAGTCTAAGGTACCTCTCAAATGCCCTCATAGATATATAAACAAATATAGTCTTTCCTTTATTAAGGTGGAATAAATCCCCAAAACAAGTACCATTGAAAATTAAATTCTTAAGCATGTAATTTTAAGGCATTACCTCTAGTTTTGTTTCTACTTGATGAAGTCCCATGATTTTTATGGGTAGTAGGTCATCAATGTATTACTTAGCATCCAGGGACAATTTTTCCTATGTGGAGTATGGGGCCACAGAGTTGACTGAGTTTCATAGTGCTAAATAGTGTAGGAACTTAAACTAGAGAGAATTTTTGTCAAACATTATATCTATGTATTCAATATTTCCTACACAAGAGTACATAGAAGGAACCTGAATGCATGCTTGCTTTGAATAGGAAGCCATTTTAACAATGTCGAGATGTATAATTATTTTGTAAACTATATAAATTATTTTGGTAGGTTTACTAGAAAACTAGGGATTTTGGTCACATAGAAGCTCAAAAATACAATACTCACTCGTAGATTAGTGGAAAAGTGACTTACTATTTTCTATATTTTTCCTATATCTCCCAAAATATACACCTTAAATTCTCAAATTGTGAAACCTCAATGCAACTAGTAGTTTTTGATTTTATTCCTATTTCAATTTGAATGTGCCAGTCAGCTTTGGCTGGTTCATATTTTCTATATGGAAACTTTTTGATAACTTTTCACTTCTAGTCATCCTAATTGAGAGAGTTGTCATTTTATCATTTACTATATTATTTTATTTATTTTCAAACTTTCCTCATATGTACTTTAGTTATGTACTTCATGGATTTTGACACTTATCCATTTAGTTAACATGATAATGCCACATGGAGCCATATCGGGCTTATAGGAGCTCAGGGGATCGAAAGCATGGGTGTATTAGCCTTTTGAATTGTATATGTCCCTATGAATGCTTTGGATTGATGAGATGTTGACATGTGTATTAATCTTGAATCATTAGGTACTTGGAGTCTCAAAACCATGGGATAATTAATCCATTAACTTGGTTTTTATTCTTTGAAACTTTGCGTTTTTGAAATTGTTCCAATTGTCAACTAATCACAACTCAAAATATTGGAGGTATAAGACTTCCTCTTTACTTATTTTATATTCTAATCCCATCATCATTTTTGTATTTTCTTTCTCCTCATCTGTAAAATATTCCACTTAGGATATCACATGTCCATGTTTCTCTTCCTTTACTTCCTTCTCCTCAATGGGGGATTCTTATATAGTATCTCAACTAAAAGATGACATTTCTTGTAATTGTTGAGCTTTGGAAGAGGTTGGATGGACTTTGGATATTCTTCAGTAGGTAGATATGGGGGAATAGGAGGTGATTGAGGAACCATAGTAGTAGGAACTACTACTATAGGTGATGGTGAAGGAATGGAAAGTGAATTAATAGTAGTGGAGGGGGAAGTGGGTAGAGATGTACATGGTTAAGGGGATGGAGGAGTGGATGGGAGAGAGGAGAAGGAATATTTAGAAAATCTAGGAGTCTTACCTACATGATTATTGTAATTGAAGGTAGGCTTTACATAGAGAATATTCTCTTTTACTTTCCCCTAAGAGATGCAACTTTTTGCACCATAGTGGTTATGCCCAAAATTGGGGTAGTAGTAAATGGATGTATAGAGGCTAGTTGGGGCCTAGGGAAACCTCTAATAATCTAATTTATAAATTAGAATATCTCTTAAATCTAACTATTGGATCTTCCCTCTTTTTAATATATCTCTTTTGTTGTAGGAGAGGGAGATTGACTTGGGCTTATTGAATCTTGAGGTTGAGTTGAAGGCCATTGATGACTCCATGTTTATTGTGCTTGATATATCATCTCATTTACCTACTCTTTTATAATTTCAATATTATATTTGATGGATTTGGTTACCATCATGGATGTTTTTTTATTCTTCATGCATTTCCATAATTATGAATCATCAGATGTGCTTAGTAAAATTGCATCATGCTCATATTCCTTGTGACCATATGTGAGATTTACCTTCTTCTTATCCTTGAGGAATTGAAGATATTTCATAATATTCTTCTTGGGATCCCATTATATAAATAGGGCCTCATCAAGATTATAATGGGATCTTATTTTCCCAACCTGATAAAGATGTGCCTTCACCATAAATTAAAGTTTCCCAATACTTAGAAGAGTTTGGAAGTAATGTGCTAGATGTTTTTGGCCCAGATCCTCATTTATGTTGTTATAAATTTGGTAAGCTCCCTCTTATTCTATAATATTTTTAGGAACATGTTGAGGTAATAAAAAATGATGTGAAATTATCCCTTCAATTTTGATAATTATTACATCAAGGTGGTATTAGTAGTCCCCCCATTCGTCAATACTTTTTTTCAAATTCTCAAACAATCTAGGGATTTGAGTGCCATGGATTACTTGGTACACCTGAGGTTAGATTTCCTCATAAATCCTCTTGATATTATTTCTAAATCTATAGATGAACATTAAAAAATAATCTTCACATATTATATTATCTTTAAAAAACCCCACCTTTAACCTTAATAAAAAATTTACTAAACTGATGTTTTCCATAATTATCCATTTGTCCTATGAAAGATGCCAAGGACTTCATCTAGTAAATATGACATCACATAAAAAATTTCATATGTAGGCCTTTTTTCAACTTTATACATTTATGCCCTTAGCCTAAAACTGATAACCTCGCTCATGGCAATAATAGTGTATGAGGTAAATAGAATATCCAACACAGGGACCCATTCCACTTGTACATATGTGATACTAAGAAAACCATATAATCTATTTTAAAAATGCCATGGATATCCTAATCTTAGGACTAAACTTGATGATGCCATTAGAATAAATAGTCCTATTGGGATATGGCCTTTAGACTTTCAATAACTATTGTTTAAATTTGATTTCTATGGTATTATGCTTGAGCCACACAATGGTCGATACTTGGTTATAGGGTACCTCAGGGCATGGAATTCTGAGGTGCTTCTAAAATGCCCTCCTATATATATAAGCAATCATAGTATTTCCTTTCCTAAGGTAGAGGCAATCCCCATAACAAGTAACTTTAAAAAATAAATCCCTAAGCATGTCAATGCAAGGCATTACATATAGTTTTTTCATTGCTTGATAAAGTCCCATGATTTTTATGGGTATTAGGTTGTCGATGTATTGATTATCATCTAGGGAAAATTGGTCATGTGTATAGTATGGAGTGATAGAGTGGACTACATTTCAGAGTGTTGAGTAGTGTGGGAAATTGAACTTGAGAACACTTTTGTCAAACATTGTATCCATGTATTCAATATTTATCAGACAAGAGTAGGTAGAAGGAACCATAATGCATACTTTCTTTGAAGAGGAAGCCATTTTAACAATCTCAAGCTATATAATTCTTTTATAAACTATATTAATTCTTTTGGAAAGTTCATTAGAAAACAAGGGTTTTGGTCATAAAGAAGATTGAAAATGTAATATTCACTCAAGAATATTGATGAAGTGACTTACTTTTCATTATATTTTACATATATATCCCAAATTTTGTGCCTTGAATGTTTGATTTGTGCAACTTAAATATAGCTAATGGCTTTTGATTTCATTCTCATTTTAATTCAAATATGCTAGTTATATTTGGTTGGTTCATATTTTCCATATAGAAACTTTTATTTAACTTTGCATGTCTAGTCATCCTACTTGAGATATTAATCATTTTGTCATTTACTACTTTCTTTGATTTGTTGTCAAACTTTCCTTATGTGTACTTTGGTTATACACTTCATTGTTTTTGACACTTATCCATTTCTCACTTACTCGTGCCTTTGCATTTACAAATTTTTTATATATATTTTGGGGGCAAGAATTAAGATGATTATGCCACATGGATCCATCTCAATCTTATGGTAGCTCGAGGACTTAGAGGCTCAGACGTATTAGCATTTTGAACTATGTATGTCCCTATGAGTACTCTAGATCAATGAGAAGTCAATACATGGCTTGATCTTGGAGCCTCAAGGACTCATAAACTCATAACCACATGACCATTAAGCCATTAACTTGGTTTTTATTCTTTAAAGCTCTGGGACAATGAAATTATTCTAACTGTAAACTACTCAGAGCTTAGAAGATTGGAGGTATTAGATTGTGGGGTGTTAAGACAATAGACTTATTTAATGCCTCTATGGTTTCAAGTTAGAAAAAAGGCACCTCTTGTCAAGCCTAGATACTGATAAATCTTAGGACCATTATATGATTAACTTTAATTTTAATGCTTCTATGGTTCTAGGATTTTGAAAATATGTCACGTGGCCTATTCTTAGAGCTCAAAGACTTTGAAAAAATAGAAATTTCTTTAAATCTAAAAGGATTTATGTGACATATAAATTCAACATGTCAAACTATCAGAGCTCAGTGACTCAGAGGACTTAAAAACTTTTTAAAAAGGCATGTAGACTCTAGTTAATGTAAGAATTCCATTTATCCTGATCTCAAATAAAATAAAGTGAGGCCCTACCCATGAATTCTTGGTAAGTCCTTGTCAATAGTCCTATGGACATATAAAACATAGAAAATTTTAGGATGAAAGACATTACTTCCGTTAGTCCAAATAAATCACAAAAACTATGAAAACCCAAGATTGAATATAAACCAAGATGACCATTCAAGGTTTGATTTTCAAATTTATAATTTTTATGACTTTAGACTTCAAATAAAACTTTAGATTTATGGAAATTGAAAACTAGTGTCATGTATTTATAAGGTTTTGATGATTATGAATAAATATATTCAAGAAATAGTGGGTCCCCATTTGAATTCAAATGGGGGGTGTGTGTTAGGGTACAACAAATGGTAACTCAATGGGAAAAAGTACTCCTAAGTATTCAAGAACCTAGAATCTTAGAAATACACCATAATAGAACTTTAGATTTGACAAGAAAAGAAAAATCAAACCATTCCTTAGAGAAAAGACTCTTATTGTCTCATGCAACAATCTAACCCTTTTCACTCCTTGGATCTATGTGTGATTTTTGAATTTAATTCTACTTTTTAAGAGAGTTTTGACAAAGTCCTGGATAAATAATGTAGGTTTTGTGTTGACTTCATATTTTTTAACCAAATAGTAAGGGAGGCTTGGGCATTGTTCTATTGCTAGCTAGGCACCCATATCCCTGATAGAGATACTTCTAATTACACTCAAAGCCTTGTTCTAATACCAGCTAGGTGTGCATAACCATAATAAATATTACTTGAATCACCCATATTTTATTAATTTGTAGGATTTGTTTTTGAAACATAGATAGAGGAAGGGTTGGGAATCACCACTGGTTGGGTGTATGTATAAGAGAACTTATTTTATCAATGTATCCTTATTAGTGTGTCTCCGTTTCTATGTTTATTATTTCTCATCCAAATTTTAGCATGTAATAGTGTAATTGATCATTGTAAATGGAAATTATTTATAGAAAAAAAGTATGATTATATCAAATTACATATCAAAGGTCTGGAAAAATCATTTAGTCCAAGCAAAACCTAATTTAGTCATAGTACATACCTCAATCCTAGAAGCTCAAGTAATATCAAAATAAAAATCCTTGTGAATACCAATTGTACATCCTATTATATCATCCCCTTATTTTGGAAAGTCTTTTGTAATCTCAATGTAAGAAATTAGTTGGATTTATTTTGTAATTTTTAGAAAACTAATCTAGAAATCATGACAACTAATCTACTAAAATCAAATATAGAAAGTCAGAAAATAGGAAAGATTAACCTAGAAAGTAGGAAATCTATTCTAGAAATTAAGAAATCTATTATAGAAAACATGAAGCCTACTCTAATCCTACATCTACATCTTCACTTAAAATCATTATGAGGCATGAAATAGTGTTTTAAAAACTATCCATTTACTGAAAAAGCTAGTTCATTATCTTGTAGGTCCTTCAAGCATAATGTAATATTACCTAGGATTTATGATATCTAATATGGTTCAATCCACAAAGGAGTGAACTTATCATGTTATCCTTATTTTCATGGGCCTTATCCCACATAAACACTAGGTTTAAAATATTTAAATATTGTATCGTATATCTCTTATCAAACCATTGTTTGACAACATCCTAATGTTTACTAAAGTTGTGTAGTGATTTAGTTCTTCCATCTTCCATCTAGACTATATCAATTAGTCTATACTATATTATTTCATCTTCCCCCATATACTCCTGCATGAATTAGTATGTTGGTATTTTAAGAGTGATGGGGAAGACTAGTTGTTTCCCATACACTATCAAAAAATGTGAAACCTTTAAATCTTGCTTATGTTTGGTTGTGTACACTTTAATAAGAGATGTCATTCCATTGGTTTATATTATGTTAATTTCTTAATGGCATCCATCACATTATTATTGGTAGATTACTTTATTCCCTTATGGATAATATTTTGAAGAGAACTTGATGGTGATTTTTTTGTCATAAGCCCATTCTATAAATTTAGTGGATTGGAAAATTAGACCATTATCATAAACTAAGAAAATGAGAGTACCAAACCTGGTCAATATGTTTTCTTCCAAAAACTTAATGAAATTAGTTGCTATAGAATAATTTGTATCTAAAAATTTTATCCACCTATTTTAGTAGTTTGTAACTATTAGGAAAAACTTGTGCCCTACTAAAGAGTTTGGGTTTATCACCCCAATAAAATCAAGACCCCATTGGATAAATAGGTGTCCTTCAATGACTGGCTATAAAGGCATGCAACATTCACTTATATTTTCCAAAATACCTGGGAGTCATGATAGGTGATGACATGGTTATGTACATCTTTTAATATCATGGGATTGTAGCATTCCATCCTCAAAATTTTGTTAGTTGTTGTGTTGTCTGAGGGGTGCCCACTACCAATTTTTTGACGCAGATTTTTTAGGATGTCGATCATTTCTTCTCTTAAAACACATCTTAGGAAGATGCCTTCATAGTTATCTTTGTATAAGAATCATTTATTGATCATATAATGAGATGATTTGAGCTTGAGTGCTCATATCTACTCTTTTTTTTATCTCATGGGGACATGTACCTATGAGAAAATAATAGATGATTTGAGGGTACCACTCACCACTAGTTACCTAAGTCTCATTAATTAATATGTGGATTAGTGTTGGTCATCAGTTAGATGATTCCTTGGCCTCTCACCATCTTGAATATCCTAATTTGAAGATCAAACTCTTAAATTTTGGACATCCATTTACCTCTTCTTTCACCTAATTCATTCTAGCCAAGTGTGAGCTTGATGGTTTGGTCTAGAATAATGGTGAATGTCTTGTTTCTCAAAATATAATTCCTAAATTTCTTCTTAGATTTGATCAAGGCATATATATATTTGTCTATCATAGAGTATTTCAAATTTATATCCTTTAGATTGGTGCTCATGAAGGCAATGGGATATTCATTGTCATCTTCCTTCTATATAAGTATAACAACTATAGTATGTTTTAAAGCAAAGAATAAAGATATTAATATTTATTGAAGTTTAGATTAATTACAATTGGAGATTGAGTAATGGTTGTCTTGATGTCTTGAAAATATCTCTAATCCTCTATTGTGCACTCTATCTTATCACTTTATTTTAGCATGGCATTTAATGGATTGAAAATCTTTGTAAATCCAAAAATGATTTTTCTCACAAAGTTTATCTTATCAAAGGACTTCAACACCTTCTTGACGTTGGGATGTGTCAACTTAGATATAGCCTAGACTTGATCTAAATCAATGGAAATTCCATGTTTAGTGATGACATGGCCTAGAAACTTCCCTTTAGTAACTCCAAAGATACTTTTACTTGGATTATGTGACACTCCATACCTTCTACATCTATCAAACACTTTCTATAAGTGATCTTCATGATCAACTCTATCTTTTGAGTATAGTGTGAGGTTATTCATGTATATGATGATACATTTTCCAATAAGTACCTGAAAGATGAATTCCATCACTCTCTATAAGGTTGATCTTACATTAATTCAGCTGAAAGGCATCCTTTTATCTATAAATATTTTCCACTTGGTGGTAAAGGTAGTTTTCATTCTATCTTTTGCTTCCACCAGTTCTTGATTGTAACTTGAGAATCCACCCAAGAAGAACATAATATCAAATCCACTTACCATCTAAATTACCTCATCTAATGAAGGCATGGGATAATTATCTTTCTCTAATGTTTTGTTCAAGTTCCTAAAGTCAACATAAAGTCTAATTTATCTATTATTCTAACTGACTAGTATTGGGTTGGCTATCCAAGTAGAATTCATAATTGAAAAGATAATATTAGCATCCAATAGTTTTTATACCTCTAAATGAATGAGAGGTTCTAGAATTGGATTAACTAGCCTTTATTTGTGCTTGAAATGCTTATGATTTGAATTCAATGGAATGGTATGAGTGATGACTCTAGGGTCAAAGATCTTTAGGTCCTCATATGTCCAAGTGATCACATGTTTGTATTCTATTATCAGACTCTTTAATTTTTATTTTTTGCTTTCAAGATAGCTCAAATCGATGTTCACATATTAAGGATGTTGGTCATTTCCCATATTATCTTTAATGAAATTAGACTCAGATATTTTAGACTACTAATTTTGAGCTTGTGTATATACATTGAAAACTCATTTTAGGGAAACCATTCCTAAAGGGATGAAATTTTCCTTCAACTATAGCACACCATCCTCCCCTAGGGATTCAATATGCATAGTTTCCACATCTTTCTCATCTATCAGCTAATATTTGAAGGTCCCAAAACTACTCATGAATTATATAATCTATTGATCATCCTTAAACACCTAGAAATTTTCCACATTATCTGGAATAGAGGGACAATGAACTAGTTCCATAGATAAATTATACATTTTGGATTCCTAGAATGGTGCTAAATTAGTAGCTGAAGCTGCTAGTGAATTTTCCATTTGATTTTATTCTCTTAGGATAGATCTTATGTTGATTCCTTCAAAGGACTCAATCAAGTCCCATGCTCGATGTTTATTCTTCTTTAAGTATGTGAGCTTGCATTAATACTTATTTTTGATTTGGTTAACAACCAACTCAGAATCATCAAAGATTTATAGTTGTCTAACATTATGCTTCAACATAAATTATAGACCAATGATTATAGATTCATACTTATCTCTATTTTTAGCTCAAAGAAATTACAACATGTAGGTAACCAGGTATTCCTTACCATCTGGGTCTTTCAGGGCTACGCCAACACTTGAACCTTATTTTTATATATCTCTATTAAAATGGAAAGTTCATAACTGAGGACCTTCAAATTCATGTTCATAAAGCTCCTACTTGGTAGTTAATGTGTATAATCCCACATGAAAAGATGCAAATCTAACCTTCTCATTATTTTCATTATACTTGGTAATCAAGTACTTCATATTTGATTCTCTATCCACCTAAATTTGATTGGATACTCATTTCTAAGGTAACCACATGTGTGAAAAATTATCTTCTATGTATCCATTCAGTGTCTTGGACCAATCCCAACTCAGCAATAAACCATAAGCTTTTTAAATGTCAATGACCAAAATATCTATGTATTATTATACTCATTACTCTAATGCTAATTAGATGTGTACATTTTCTAGTTCTCCAATGTATGGTATAAAACACTTGTCTAACTATAAGACCATTCTTTTTGACTTATCTAGGGTCAAACCCATCTTCTTACACATAACTATTGGCATCACATTGGTTGAGGCACCTGAGTCAACCAAATAGTTGTGCACATTCTTTCTGAACATTTAGATAATTAGAAAAAATGGTGGTACTTTATGTTTATCTTAAAATACCATCATATTTACATGCAAAACTTTAGATTTGTTAGATGCAGATGATATATTAGTTGGGGCTTTGAGTAATAACTCCATTTTTTTAGTGATCAGATCCAGTTCATGCAAGGAGATATCAACCTTAATTTTCTTCATATCCTCAATAATGTTTTACCCAATTTTACTTTCTATCTTGGTGTTTTACAATTGTTCATCCCTCTTGAGGGAGGTGGATTATTATTGACTCGAGAATCTAGAGGAGTAGTAACAATATTATTTGAAGGAATTGAATTAGCAATAGGTTGATTACTCATTGAATTATAATTATTCTCTTAGAACTACTAGAATACATGGATCTCATATGTATTATCCTCTGGATCATTCTCATCTTCTATTAGGAATGTGTTATTGTAGGTATCAAATACCATTGTTGTACCATAGTATCTTGGACCAGTAGAGGAATATGGTTCTTTTTTATTGAAAAAACCTTCCTACCTATTCATCTCCTTTTGAATGATTTCTAAAGTAGTGCATAACTCTATCCAGTATAAATCTTCATGTTTCATTATGTTGTGAACTTAACACCAATTAGAAAGGGCTACTTCTATGATATTTATTTCTGGCACCTTGTTAGGTCATTGCTATTATGGATTATTTATAGGCCTATTGAAAGTCTTGTTGTACCTATTGAATCTAAATTTTTTATTGGTATTTTTTCCTCTAGTGTGACCTTTTATAGCTCAAATTTACACCATTGAGAGGGTGTCTTAAATCCCTATCACTTGAGCTATGTAATGGGATTGGTCCTAGGTTGTGGGTGACCTCTAACTCGACCAAACCTATATATTTTAGGATATCTCCCAAGTATAATGCTTACACAAACAACTATAATACTTATTTGTCTTGGAAAATGGAAAGATGAAATATAAAACTAACAAGGAACCTTGGAGGTGATGTAGTAAACATAAGGTCCTCAACTTGATAAAGAATGTTCTATGAAATACTAAGTTATAATTTGATTATACAATTTCAAGACAGTCCCTGTCACACTATTACTTCAATATGAAGGATATGAAGATTGTAAAAGATTAAGATGATCAAACAAGAGGTAATAACAATAGACACTAATGACCTATCAATTTTTCAGCTAAGTAAACCATGTATAACACTTCCTATGACCTGTGAAAGAAGACAAACTTGCATAGAAGTATAATAAGAAGGTCATATGTAAGGAAGCACACTTACTATCACTAAGAATTAATCAAAACAACCCATTCAAGATCATTATATGAAAGAGGAATATAGTAATATCCATATTTAATTAATTCTAATAGACAATTTCAAAACTTAATTTTGGTATGGATTTGTCATAACCAATGTGAGGATCCTTTCTAAGCCCAAATAAGGTTGTATATATATAGAAGAATATGAGAGAGTGTGAAAGAGAACATTGGAGAGACACATGAAAAATGTCATTCTAAAAGAAACAAGTTATAAGAAAGAGGAATCTGCAAGTAGGAAGCTATGAAGTGTTCTATCATCAGGTGTATACTTGATATGATCTATTCTTTCATCAATGTGGAATAGAGTAACTCCTAGTCTTCTTAGATGACTCATCAACACATTAATTAGACTACCAATTATTGTGAAAAAGGAGTTATAGGTGTGTGTCCTTCCATATGCCATTATTGGTTATGCCTTTTGGGATCTTCCACACCATTCTTATGCAAGTTTTGTAAACTTCCTCTTTTATTTTTAAAATGTCACAATCTTCACTAACTCTATTTGGCCCAAATGTCTAAAATCTTGTTTCTATATTTAAGAATGAAACCCTTATCCATGAATAACTTCTATCTATCTTAAAAAAATTAATATCAACCCCTTTGAGTTCCTCATACACTCTCTAACACTCCATTTCACACCTAAGGGTCATATTTGTCTTCATTTCCTTGTAGCCCTCAAAACACATAAAACTCTTTGTATAGAACCTTATACAAATGCTTATGAAAAAAAAAATATTTGAATAACCATTTATCTCTTTCTTCTCTATAAAAAAAATCATGATCAAACACTAAATGAAAGTGTACTTGATCCACCTATTTCTTCTTTCCATTAGCCCTCAATTAGGTCTCTAGACCTAAGAAACTAAGATTTGGATATACATATCTCTCACACATGTTAAAGCATAAGAAAATGTTTTTTCACTTTCAATCAAGACCCCCAATCATATTTTAGGCCAAATTTAAAGATTTGAAACCTTGTATAAGTGGGTGAACCAAGAAATGGCCAAAACCCTAGCTTAGATGCATGCTCAAATGTGAGAGGTAACTAGAGGGATTTATCAAGAAATTAATAGTTTAAAAATCTTGATGATGGTTTGGTAAGGCCTATACCATCATAAGACAACTATAAATACTAAAGGGAATCTTTCTTAGAGTACTCCATAGGTATGAAATTAGGTTTCTCTCATGTTAACAAGATAACACTAGTCATCTTAACTTGTATTAAGGACCTATAACTTATTACATCCTCATGTAAACCTCTAGTGTGACTTATATAAGAATTTTATAATTTTTCACATGCTCCATAGGTGTTTTAAATTGATATTGGTTCTTTCATACATTCAAATCCTTACACAAATGTCTGTAATTATCATTTTAGGCCCATTTTTGTATTGTTTTGACTTCACATGTGCCTCAAGTGTGTACTTAAGGTGACAATAGGAGATAATAATATAATTATGACCATTTACAATCCAATCTAATCCACTTAAATTAATTTAAGTCATCTTCTCTTTCATCAGGTCTTCTAGAGAGGTTTAGCAAGGGTTTTAGGTGTTTACCATCTTAAAGATGGTTCATAAAGGTAAAGTCCTTAACCATTGAATTAATGCCATAGAGTATGAGTAGAAAAATACACATAAATTTTCCTATGATCTTAGGCTCCCATGCAGCTCCTCCATATAATTCCAAGAAGGTGATGTCTCTTGGGCTAGGCAGACTATGTGTGAAGACCAAAAAAGGTCTTTTAGTCCTTTAGAGCCTCAAAATTGAATTTCATTGGCTATAAAGATTCCCCATAGGTATGGGATAAATTTTATATTATATCTCAATGATTTCTAATGGAAATTAACCTTCAAATAAAATTTTGGAACTTGATTCAATGCTAATAGGGTTTCTAGGCTAATTGACAGACTTGACCCTAGAGGCTTGTTCCTTGACACTTCACTTCAGTATAGGTATGTTCATCATTACACTAACATTCACCATGATCCATCACTTTATCACAATATTATAAACCCTAATTTCTATGTAATATTTCTTGTTGGCTTTACACATTTGAAATAAACCTACAAATTCCCTATTGAGTTTGAAGGTGCATAATCTAGGCTTCTTGGATATTAGACTTTGAGATTATTTATGTAATTATATCTAAGTATATTCAAGGGAAGATACCCTATTTTTTTTTAATCCCAACTTATTAAATCTTGAGACACCTTAAACTCACAAGTTTATTCATCTTCATATAATCAGACCTATAGGTGATGATTTAGGCTTATAGGCCCAACTCAACTTTGTACCCTTTCCACCTTAAATCAAGATTACTTATTCAACTCTTAACACTATATATATATATCCTTAAAATTATTTGTAATTATATCCATGTATTCAATCCATCTCATAAATCTTAAGAATTTATCAAATCACACACAGTCCTCTTGAGGTTCTAGGTAGTCCACCTTGAGATTGTCATGAGTGGAACTATAGGTGTAGATTTATGTTTGGGGACTTCATATGATCTTGAGGAAATTGTACAAGAGTTATAATATCATATGCAACTTATTCAAGTCTATTAAATATTTAGTTAGTCATTTTAGTGTCTTGTGGAGTGTTAAATAGTCTATGAGGGTTTCTCACTAATGAGAAACTCATTCTTCTGGTCTACACACTTTATTTTGACATGAAAGTCTCACCTATAAATTTGCTCTTATAACCTTGACTTGAAAAAATTTGGATTTGGAACTCATTACCCCATACACATGAGTGGAAGTGATTGAATATTTTTTTCTCACTAAGAGTGTATCGATATTGTTAATGGTCTTCATGAGGATTTAGACTTGATTTGACCTCTTTTGGACTTACACAGTCTTACCTAAGTATACCATCCATTTGAGATGCAAGATGGAATAGATTTCGAGCTAAAAATATGTTGTAAGTTTCTTAAATAGACATCATGAAGTCTTAGGAGGATGAAACCTAGGTTAATAAGACAAATTTTTGATGCTAATGTTGACCTATATGTCTAAAGACCTATATACTCACAATACTCTTTTGAAGGGATCTTAAGGAGGCATTATAACCTCTTATCTTGAAACTTGTCAATAATTGATGATTTAGAGGACCATGAGAAACCCTAACGTCCAACCTCGCTCTGATACCATTTGTTGGGGATCAACCAACAATGTTGATTACACTATGAAAGAAATTAAATGCAGAATTAAACCAGAAAGATAAGTAACTAGAATCAAAAATATAGCAAGAAGAAGAGATACAAGAAACCACCCTAAAAACTTGTATTAAACTCTTTACAGAAGGAATACAATTGAAGAAACTTCTTTTCTTCCACACCTCTCTCAGATGTACAGATCTCTTTCTAGATCTCTTTCCCTCAAGAGCTCTCTCTCTCAATTACAATCAATTCCAACAACCTGGATTGATACACATATACAATACTGTACTATTCAACACTCTACTACAATAAGCTATGAAGATCTATCCTATTATATAATAATTAGGAAACATGAGCATACAACTATAGCCATCAGATGCACCTCCTAATCAAGGGCTCTAAACAGTCTTACTAATAATAGAGATGCGGACTTAAGACTAACACTTAATCCTATCATGCAAACATTTTGTTCTATCCACAAAAATAGCATTCTGGATGCACAAGTGACCGACGTCAGTCCCTGCCTGTCTGCACCTGACCAATGTCAGCCGAACATAATCGATGCCAGCATCTTCCAGTTGACTCATGATCGATGTCGGTCGCTCCTGACTGACGCCGGTGACTGTGTAATACCAGCAACTTGAAAACTCACTCATTTGGTGAAGCTTTTAGCTCCACACCTTAACAGATGAAACCTAGGTTAATAAGACAAATTTTTGATGCTAATGTTGACCTATATGTCTAAAGACCTATATACTCACAATACTCTTTTAAAGGGCTCTTAAGGAGGCATTATAACCTCTTATCTTGAAACTTGTCAATAATTGATGATTTAGAGGACCATGAGAAACCCTAAAAACCTTAAACTCATTATGGAGAAGTTGATTTCATTCATTTCATGCACAAGACAACTTCAAACTCCTTGCATACAAGACTGTCATGCTTAATCTACCAAAACCAAGCCATTTGACCCTACACCAAACATGATCATGAAGAAAAATGAAATCAAATGATATTTCAGGGTTAGAATAGTGTTCAAAAGACCCAAGTGGGATTTGAATTTCATTTTATACTCCTTAGCTTCTTAATGATTATTCACAAAGTTAAGGGGTTTAACCAGGCAACTAATGCCACAAAGTGGAAGGGCATTAGGTTCCCCTTGTTAAGCATGGGATATACTAAGAGGGGGGGTGAATTAGTATATCATACATCTTAAAAAATTTCCATTAATAAAATTCCACTTTAACATACATTCAAGATATGCAATAAAACTAAAATAATAAACACCACACAAGATAAAGAGAGACACCAGATTTAACATGGAAAATCAATGTGGGAAAAACCATAGAGAACAATCTCAAGTATATGAATGAGCACCAACTCAAACTACAATATTTGCAAGCACCAACTTATAGGAGCACCAACCCCTTTGTTGAGCACCAACATAGCAAAAATTTGTGAGTACCAACCCATAGGAGTACCAACTCCTTTACTGAACACCAACACATCAACAATTCATGAGCACCAACCCATAGGAGCACCAACCCCTTTGCTGAGCACCAACACATCAATAATTCATGAGCATCAACACAACAACAATTCATAAGCACCAACCCATTTTGTGTATACCACACAACTATCTCTCAATGTTGTTATCTCAACAAATGATAGTTCATTACAATATCACTGTCCTCTCTCACCTTTGCTCTTCTAAGCTAGATATAACAAATAAAAATCATACTCACTCTCACACTTGCTCTTCTAAGCTAGATATTACAATTAAAAATCATACTCTCTCTTCCATGTTAACAAATGGTTTCTCAAGCCTTTATTTATAGCTTTCCAAATGACCTTTGGCCTTCACCCTTTGTGACCCTTCAATCTTCATGGAAAATGGCACCAAACTTTCATGGCCCTTTGTATTCTTGCATTTGAAAATTCATGTGGTGACCTTTCATAAGCAAAAACATCCTTTCCTCTCTTGTCTTTATCTCAATGACTTTTCATATTCTTCAAAGTGTCCCTTCATGAGAAATTGTGCCCTTCCTCTTTTGTCTTCACTTGGTAACTCTTGGAATTCCCCAAGATGAATATTCATGGGAAAATTCATCCCATTCTTCTTTTGTCTTTACCCTATGACTCTTTGACTTCTCCATGGGCCCTTCTTTTGTATTATATGTAGCCAAAATTATATTTGTTAATATTAAATAAATATTAACACACATTATCCAAGATATAACTATTATAAACATCATTAAATGCAATGGGGCCTTTATCACCAATAATGCTAGACCTTTGACATCAATGATAATATTCCAAAAATCTCCCCCTTTGTCATTGATGGTAACCTCAATCCTAAAACTACCACATATTGAAACCTGCACATACTATCATCTAAAAACATATAGTAACTCCCCCTTACTATAGTAACCTGTACCTGTTCCCTGTACCTATTTCTGCACCTATACTTGTACCTTTTATTCTCCCCCTTTGACATCAATGGCAAAGGGCCTACCTAGAGATAACACTTATCTCCCCCTCAACTGATGCTAAACCTCAATGGTAGGAAGTAATAGAAATTACTCCCAGCTCCTCTTGTAGATCTTTGAATGTGTCCTTTGATCATGCCTTTGAGAAGATATCTGATAATAAATATAAATTGTTGCCTATCCTTTGAGCATCTATAATGAACTCATTTGAATCTTTTCTTCTAATCTCACAACCTTCTGCATAAAACATTAATGTGTATCCATGATCACATATTTGACTTACACTCAATAGATTATGTTTAAGACCTTTTACATACAAAACATTCTTAGTCTTGGTTCTACCATTATCCAAACTCAAAGTACCTTTTTCAAATATCTTGGCAGTGGTTTTATCTCCAAAATTTAATGTGCCACCATTGATATTTTATAGAGTTATGAACTTACTCTTGTCTCCTATCATATGCCTTGAACATACGCTATTAATGAACCATGGCTGATCTTTATTTTTTCCATGCAAAGTTGTTTGTATCAACATAGAATCTTCAGGTTGTTTCTTTTACCATGAACATGTCTAAACCTTCTTCTTGATGAATGGAGCTTTGAAACTATGTTCCTTCTTGACTAACTCAAATATGCTTCTACATTACTAAGCTATGTGTTTGAATTTATTACATTTGTAACATATTATGGCCTCTTCACCAAAGCTTGATCGAGGAGCAAAAGAGTTGTAGCTTTTGCTTGACTCTACATGACTTTTCTTCTCCTTATTTTTGAAACTGTTAACTCTTTTTCAACATTCTAATTTCTTATGACCATATCCATTACAATAAAAATAGTAACCATAAAAATAAGACCTATCTATGTATCTCTGACCTGATTGCCTTTTGTAGCTTTGTTCCCTCCAACCTTCTTTGTTTGAAATGTCCTCTGTATTCTTCACTTCTTCCATATTTGTTTCCTCTTTTGTAAGAGATTCAACATAGCTCTTTTTCTTTTCAAATATGATACCTATCTTATCTATATTTTCCTTTTAACTTTCTAATATCTTATTCAATATGTTAGTGTTATCCTCAAATTTTGAATCACTAACTAATTTGTCATTGACTGCTTTCTCAATATCTTCTTTTAAAGAGGCAATTTCAATAACATACCTTTCACATTCTTTTCTTACTTTTTGCAACTATTCTGTTAGATATTTTTCATTCATTTTAGCTTCTTCAAAGTGTGTTTTTAGATCATCAATTATTTCCTTTGACTCCTTTTCATTTTTCTTGATCTGGCGCTTTAATCTTTGATTCTTCTTCTCAACAACTTCTAACTCTTTTAAGGCACAAATGAGTTCTCCTTCCAGATTCACTTCGAATTCATCCTCTTCTTCTTCTTGATCATCTATACTTTTTCTTATAGAGGCATCTTCATGTATGGCCATGAATAGAATCTCTTCTTCTTCTGAATCACTAACTCCACTATCTTCAATTGGTTTAGGATCTTTAGAATACAAGCTCTTCTTCTTGAATCCCTTTTTGAATTTACCTTTGAAATTATTCTTGTATGTAGACTTTTATTCTTAATCATCATTACCCTTATTTGGGTATTTAGCTGCAAAATGTCTAATATTTCCATAATTAAAACATTTAAAAGGTAATTTTCCTTGATATTTACCTATTCCCCTTTTTAGCTTGCAAATGAAAAGAGCTCTGTTGTCATCTTCATCATCACTGGAACTATCACTTGATTCTTGAATCTTAGCTTTCTCTTTTTTTGATGTCTTGAAATCCACTTCTCTCTTTGAGGGTTTATCTTGTTCATTTCGCATCTCATATACCGTGAGTATACCATGAAGCTCATCCATCTTTAGCTTAGCTAAATTCTTCATCTCCTCGATTGTTGAAACCTTTACATCATATCTCATTGATAGAGATCTCAAAAAAAATTGTACCACTGTTGACTCTTCTAACTTTTCTCTAAGACCTTGAATTTGATTTACTATTTGATCAACTTGCAAAAGATAACTTTTTATATCTTCTTCTTCTTCCATCTTCAAACTTTCAAACTATCTTCTAAAAGTCTAAAGCTTAGCTTGTTGAACCTTTCCATCACCTTTGTAAATATTCTCAAGTTTTACCCAAGTTTCATGAGTATATTTACATTTCATAACTTTAAAAAATTTAGATTCACATAAACCACATAAAATAGCATTTAAATCTTTAACATTACATTCACTTGCCTTTTTTTCTACTAGAGTAATTACAAGTGTTTGTGGCTCTTCATATTCCTCCACCACTACTTGCCATATGTCAAATCCAAGGGCCATCAACTAAGTCTTCATTCTTATGCTCCAAAAATCATAATTCATCCCATCAAACAAAGTTTCCTTATTTGTAGAAAACTCTTCATGTGATTCAGCCATCGTGCTTTCCTGATCTACCTTCAAGCTGTAAATTTTTTTCAAAAGGAACCTGCTCTGATACCAATTGTTAAGCATTGGATATACTAAGAGGGGGGGTGATTCAGTATATCATAAATCTTATAAACTTTCCCTTAATCAAATTCCACTTTAACATACATTCAATATATGCAATAAAACTAAAATAATAAACACCACACAAGATAGAGAGAGACACCAGATTTAACATGGAAACCCAATATGGGTAAAACCACAAAGAATAATCTTAAGTATATGAATGAGCACCAACTCAAACTAAAATATTCACAAGCACCAACTTTCAGGAGAACCAACCCCTTTACTGAGCACCAACATAACAACAATTTGTGAGCATCAACCCATAGGAGCGCCAACCCCTTTATTGAGCACCAACATAGAAACAATTCATGAGCACCAACCCATAAGATCACCAACCCCTTTACTGAGCACCAACACAACAAAAATTTGTGAGCACCAACCCACAGGAGCACCAACCCTTTTTATGTATACCACATAACTATCTCTCAATGTTGCTATCTCAACAAATGATAGTTCATTACAATATCACTTTCCTTTCTCACCTTTACTCTTCTAAGCTAGATATAACAAATACAAATCAAACTCACTCTCACACTTTCTCTTCTAAGCTAGACATTATAATTACAAATCATACTCTCTTCCATATTAACAAATGGCTTCTCAAACCTTTATTTATAGATTTCCAAATGACCTTTGGCCTTCACCCTTTGTGACCCTTCAATCCTCATGAAAAATGGCACCAAAATTTCATGACCCTTCATATCCATGCATTTGAAAAGTCATGTGGTGACCCTTCATAAGCAAAAGCATCCTTTCCTCTTTTGTCTTTATCTCAATGACTATTCGTATTCCTCAAAGTGTTCCTTCATGAGAAATTACACCCTTCCTCTTTTATCTTCAATTGGTGACTCTTGGAATTCCCCAAGATGACTCTTCATGTGAAAATTCATTCCATTCTTCTTTTGTCTTTACCCCATGACTCTTTGACTTCTCCATGGGCCCTTATTTTGTCTTATATGCAACTAAAATTATATTCGTTAATATGAAATAAATATTAACACACATTATCCAAGATATAACTATTATAAACATCATTAAATGCAATAGGGCCTTTATCACTAATAATGTTAGACCTTTGAAATCGATGACAATATTTCCAACACCCCTCTTATGGATCAAGTGTAAGGGCATTAGGTTCCCATCTCATAGATAAGAGCTAAGTTTTCAACTTTCTCTTTCCTACCTATACTAACTAAAAATATAAGTGCATTTTAGAGCCTACAAAGAGAGTGATAGGAAGAATGAATAGGTTTTTACTTTGCCCAAGTTTGAAACCTCAGGTCAAATGCATGGATTTCAACCTATACATACTGGATGAATCTATAGGAGTGTCTAGAAGTGATCTTCATTCTACAACATGTATGGACTTCTTGAAAACCTCTCCTTTTTTCTTTATAATTATCATGCTTTTCTTATAAACTAATTGAACTAGAGTGATAAGTGTTTCTAAAGATCTCTTAGGCTTGTACATATGTGTGGTGATGTTTCAACCACCTCACTCTCGTACAAACCTGCCATTACTTACCATATTCCTTCTTAAAATGTTACAAGTGGTCAAAAAAGCTTTTAAAAATTAGTGGCAATGTTATAAGTAGATGTTTGACTTATTTTAGAACACTTGTATGGATCATGGAAACACAAAATGAATTTGACATGGACTAGATGAATCAATAAGGAATTTAATTAAACTTGTCAAAAATACCTTAAAATATGCTAAACATACCTTATAAAGGATTTACAATCTTGAGAACCAAAGTGAGGGTTTGACAAGATAAGTTTTTTTAAACTAGTTTATTTTTGCCAAAATTTGGCTAACATGACCCATTCATTTTACATGTTTAGAAACTTGTTGCTTAATTTTTTTATAATCCTCTAAAAATATTCTAATTCTATTTTTGTGGAATCACAATTAGTACCCTATGTAGTAACATTATTGACTAGTATTAGGGACTAGTTTTGGTTTTATTGGTTAGGCACATAAATATTTCAAGAAGCTACGGTGTTAAATGAGTGAACCATGGGTTAAAGGCATATGAGATTAAAACTCATTATAGTTTTTGGCCATAGTATTTAGATTTACATTTAGGATTGGGCTGAAATCCAAAAAATAGGTCCAATACTAACTTGGGATAATGATTGCATCTAGGGTTTTAATTGATTATCCACATTGATAGCATTAGCATAAGCCAAAGGTAATACATGAACATTGACAGTGTTGCATACAAAATAAAAATCATAGGATCTAAGGTGTTCTTGTACATTTCAAGTGCTAAAGTCTTAGTAGGTTTGTAGGTAGTTCAATTCGAGTATACATCTTTTGGATTGTAGCAATGAAGGCTCATATTGGTTTATTTGGTTCTCTTCTCATACTCAAAAAGTGTTGGTAAAAAACACTTGCATTAGTGACGTATCTAAATTATGCCAGTAGGTGTTTTGACATTGATCTCAAGATGTAAGTTATCTTTCAAGGATATTGAGAAATCAGTCATAGGTGACATCTTTCAATGTGAAAGGAAAAAGTCTACATGCCACATCTTCATAGGTAACATTCAATATTCCTAGGGCTATCTTGAAGGCCTTTATGTGTTTTTCAACAATCTCACCTCTAGAGGGATAAAAGGAAGGAAGATATTTCTTAGGGTTTCTTAGTAAATCATGCATCACCCCAATGATGTTGATAGCAAAAATAGTTAGCTAGGTTAGAACTTAGGCCATTGGGAATAGTGGAAGACAAGGTTGTCTTCTTGGAGAGAATGATTGAGCTTAGGGTCCTTTCCTAACTCCCTTCTCAGACCTAACTTTTCTATTAATTTCTAAAGGTAGGTATAGAAATTTAATGTTTGAGGTAGACCTTATTAATATTTTGAGTGCTTTCAGTGCAACTTAAGTGATTCCTTTCAAATAAATAAAGGTATAGGTGTGAAAACTCTCCTTCTAACACCAAATTAAGTTCTTGTTAATGTGAGTTTTATGCACACCCTATAAAACGTAGGAATTAGTCTTTAATATTTTATAATTGGTGAAATGGATTCACTTCAAAGCATGAGTTGTTGGGTATTTGGTTTTTTAAATAACCTCATGGTGGAATAATGAAAAAATAAGCAGTTTGTTTACCACATATGGGTTGGCTATGGATGAATCTAAATCTACTCAAGATGGGTGGACTGATGATGGATCTAACCTAAGGTGGGTAAGACCAAAAGAAACTCAAAAATAGGGAAAGGTAAGGTAGAAAAGATGGCATGTGGGTCAAGCAAAATGAAACCTTTCTAAGCCAACACTTGACCTAAAAGTTAGATAAGCAATCAAAACCAATGTTTGCTACATGTTGATAAGAGCACACCAATAATCAAGAAAAATTTAGAGTCCAAGGAAAAGGTAAATAAAACAAATTTAAGAATGTATAATCAAAGTTTGTCATATTTATAAGATAGTGTTATCAAATATACAATGGGGATTATGATTAACATACAAAAGGCAATTCAAATTAGAAATAACACAATAAGAATGATTGTATTAAAAAGATGGCTCATGCACAACTAGAAAACTAAGATACCATAATGACAACACCTTTTACATAGTCCATAGTATTGGAGAAGATTCAATATTTTCATATCGATATCAATTACAGAACTTTCCTCAAAATTTCCTATTAATTTCAATAGCCAAAATTATCCTCCATTTGGGACTGGGAGGATACAAGTACATATAATATTGGGATGAGGAAGGAATAATATATAAATTAAAGTCTAAATATACATGTTCATAAATATACTTATGTTAAATATTCATGCAAATTTTACAGTATAATGGTGATTGCTCAGAATAGAGTCCCTCGACTAAAATACAATATATACATGGAAAAATAGATTAGGAACTAACCTTTCCAATTTATCCAAACATGCAAATACATATTTATAATTAGAGGGGTGTTGATGTGGGACTGGTAGAACAAGGATTTGGTAGAGTGATAGCTTTTGAAATTGAAGTGGTCTTTGTATCTACTTAAGGGATCAAGACTGGCCCACGTGGATTATGCATGATTATATATCTAGGAAATTGGGAAGCCTATAATGACATGGAAACACTTAAATTTGGTTGCATGTTAGGAATTACACCTAAAGATAAATATTTAGCCTTGATTATTTAAATAATTCATGGGTATATTTGAGCTCTTTATTGACAATATCAAAATTAAGAAAGGTAGGCTTGAATATTTTGATAGCCTCAGCCATCAACCTTGTGCTTTGCCTTTGAGCTCTTAAAATATAATGAAATGACTTTATCCTTTATCACTTGGTCTTTAGAAAAAAATATTATCTATAAAATATCATTTTTAGATTTATATATTGTTCACTCAACCTCATACTTAAAGTTATTAACAACTGATGTAAGGAGTGTTTTAAAATTTGACCAACTCCCCTATGGAGATAATAACATTAGTAACCCTCATGTCTTTTAAAATATCAAAGGATTGGTTGTCATGGTTCACAATATGTGATAACAAAGCCTTCTTTTAATTATGAAATGTGAGAACAACATCCCTTTTAATAATTACATAGTTTAAAACCCATGTTGCATCTTAACTAGACATCAAGTTGATCTTGTTGAAATCACTGCTCCTAGAACATTGAAACAAGAAATTAAGCCTTTTCTCATATTAATTCAATTGGTATTATATATTGAGCACCTTATTTCTTTCTAATTGGATTTGAACTCTAGAAGCTTGAATGCTATTCAAAATGTCATATGGCTTTGTGGTTGCACTCTATATAGTATCAATAACTTCAAGAAGAGCATGCATAATTTACCTTTATATTAACATCTATTGTGTCTCCTATTTACTCTTGTACATCCCTTTCATTACTTATTTAGTGAAATCCATAAAATCATAGAAATCCTCTTTAAATTCATTTATATCATTGAGATTACTTTTAGATTTCTTAGCCAAGGGAAATATAATTTCTCTATGTTCAAGTTCAATTTCATCCCTTTTATCAATATTTATTGCCTTCTTCTTGCTCACCATTTAGATGGTATTACTCTTCCTTTCAAATTTGGTGGATATAGTGGACAATTTGTGACAACCAAATTTTGTCTCTCATCTTTCTTTCCCTGCATTTCTCTAACCCATTCATGAGCAATAAGTTCCCCTTCTCCTGATGGACTCTGGTCTTTAGAGGTAGAAGGTGGAGGTGTTTAAAGGAGGAGTTATTATTGGAGGATTTAATGTTGAAGGTGATAATGAACCACTTATTTCAATTTTAAACTTCAATGGGGGTAAAAAATCATATGCCATGGTGAGGGCTCCCTCTATGGATCAACCTCAGCTATAAATTTAATAAAACTAGGAGTCTTCTCAACTATTAAAGTGGATGATTGTATTAATGAATATTATGGCATTGGTAGCTATATTTAATTTAAATTTTTCCCAAGGATTTGTGTATCTCTATGATAAAAAATTAAAACTAAAACCAAATATTCAAAATTGACTCCTTTATTTGGAGTCTTTATTTATGCAAAAGTTGAAAGAATAGAAGAATGAACTATACCAGACAATGAAATACTAGGAATAGTTGGGGGTAAATCTATAAATAAAGTATCTACAATAAAGATAAAATAAAATATAGAATAAACTACCTCACTTATGATTTCTCTTTGCTCCTCTATGAGAACTTATTGGTCTAGGGCACCGACTGATGTTTATTCTTCTTATACGCTTCCCAGGCTCATAGACTTAACTTTATTTAACTCGGATTCTTAATCCTATTCAACTTGGGATTCCTCTTCACTTATGTTATGCTCTTCTCCCATATTTTTTTTTCATTTTCTTCCTCCTTATCTATATCATAATCTACTAAGGATATCGCATGTCCATGTTACTCTTCCTCTACTTGCTTCTCCTTAATAGGGACTCTTCTATAGTATCTAGACTAAGGGATGGTCTTTCCTCTAATTGTTAAGCTTTGGAGGAGGTTGGATGGATTTTGGATATTCTTCGATAGGTGGCTATTGGGAAAATAAGAGGTGACAAAGGAACCATAGTAGTAGGAATTACTATTCTAGGTGGTGGTGAAGGAATGGAAAGTGGAGCAGCAGTAGTGGAGGGGGAAGTGATTGAGGGGATGGAGGAGTGGATGGGAGAAAGGGAAATGAAGATTATAGAAACTCTAGTAGGCTTACCTAAGTGAATGTTGTAATTGGAGGTATGGGTAACACTAAGAATCTACTCTTTTGCTTGCCCCTAGGAGATGCAACTTTCTCCACCATAGTGGTTGTGCCTAAAAATATGGTAGTAATAGATGGATATTTGGAGGTTAGTTGGGTCCCATGGAGCCCTCTAAGAATATATTTTTTAAATTGGAGGTTTTCTTACCTATAATTTTTGGACCTTATCTCTTGTGATTCTATCTCTTCCACTGTAGGAGAGGGAGGTTGACTTGGGCTTGTTGAGTCTTGAGGTTGAGTCGGAGGCCATTGATGGCTCTATGCTTGTTGTGATTGATCTACCATATCATATTCATGATATTTTATGATATCAAGACTATATTGGATGGATTGAGTGACCATAATGGACATTTATTTATTATGCATGCATGTCCATACTTCTAAATCATCAAATTCATTTAAGAAAATTGCATCATGATCATATTCTTGGTCACCATATGTGAGGTGCACCTTCTCCTTCTCCTTTTCCTTGAGGATTTGAAGATAATTTATAATATTATTCCTAGGATCAAATTTTCTAAATTGGGCCTCATCTAAATTATAGTGGGATCTTATTTTCCCAACCTGATTAAGATAGGCCCTCATCACAAATTGAAGTTGTCCAATACTTAGAGGAGTTTTGAAATAATTTGCCAGATGTTTTTGGCCTAGATCCTCATCTATGTTGTTATAAATTTGGTAGGTCACCTTTTGTTATATAATTTTTTCAAGGAATGATGAGGTAAGAATAAAAGAGCATCCCTTATCCTTTTAATGCTGATAATTGTTACATTGAGTAGTACCATAAGTCTCCCATTTACCAATACTTCTTTTCAAATTCTTAGACAATCTAAGCATTTGAGTGCCATGGATCGCTTGGTACACCTGAGGGTAGATTTCATCATAAATCCTATTGATCTCATTTTTGAATCTATAGATGAACATAAAGGAATAATATTCATATATTCTATTATCAACATACCTAGTCAATGGTTTACATAATTCTCCATTTATCATGTGAACTATGCCAAAGACTGCATCTAGTAAATATGACATCATGTAAAATTTTCCATCCATGGGCCTTTGTTTAATTTTATACATTTTTTCCATTAGACTAACACTAATAACCTCAATTAGGTAAACAATCTTGTCTAAATTCAATATAATGTCCAAAAAATGTACCCATTCCACTTGTACATATGTGATACTAAGAAAACCATACAATTTATTCTAACAAGGCCATGGCAATCCTAATCCTAGGCCTAAACTTTGTAATTCCATTGGAAGAAATATCCCTCTTAGGATATAACCTTTGGATTTTTAGTAGCCATTGTTTTAATTATATTTCTATAGTATTATGCTTGATCCACACATTGGCCTAGACTTGTTTATAGGCTACCTTAGGCCATGAAATTATGAGTTACCTCTCAAATGCCCTCCTATAAATATAAACAATTGTAGTCTTTCCTCTCCTAAGGTGGAATAAATCCCTAGAACACGTATGATTTAAAAATAAATCCCTAAGTATGTCAATGCAAGGCATTACCTCTAGTTTTATTGCTACTTAATAAATTCCCTTTATTTTTATGGGTAGTAAGTTATCGATGTATTACTTGTCATCTGGGGATGACTTGTCATGTATAGAGTATGGGGATATAAAGTCAACTACATTATATAATGTCGAGTAGTGTAGTAAATTTAACTTGAGAGCACTTTTATCAAACGTTGTATCCATGTATTCAATATTTCTTGCAAAAGAGTAGGCAGAAGGAACCTGAATGCATGTTGCTTTAAAGAGGAAGCCATTTCAACAATGTTGAGATATATAATTATTTTGAAAATTATATAAATTATTTTGGTAATTTCACTAGAAAACTAGGGATTTTGGTCACATATAAGCTTTAAAATGCAATATTCACTCATAGATTAATGGTGAAGTGACTTAATTTTTTTTATATTTTTCATATGACTCCCAAAGTATACATGTTGAATACTCAATTCATGAAACTTCAATGCAACTAATAATTTTTTATTTTATTCTCATTTCAATTTGAATGTGTCAATCAGCTTTGATAGGTTCATATTTTCTATATGAAAACTTTTCATTAGCTTTGCACATCTAATCATCATGCTTGAGATAGTTATCATTTTCTCCTTTGCCAACTTCTTTGCTTTACTATCAAACTTTCCTTATATGTACTTTGGTTATGCACTTCATGGATTTTGACACTTGTCCATTTATCACTCACTCAAGACTATGGATTTATAACTTCATTTTATATGTTATATGGCCACGAGTTAACATGATTATGCCACATGGATCCATCTCAGGCTTATGGGAGCTTGAGGGCTCAGAGACATGGGAGTATTAGCATTTTGAATTGTGTACATCCCTATGAATGCTCTAGATTGATGAGATTTTTACATGTGGCTTGATCTCATATCCTTGGCCATTTGGAGACTTGAAACCATGGGGCCATTAAGCCATTAACTTGGTTTTTATTCTTGGAATTTTTGGGCTAATGAAATTGTGTCAACTGTCAATTGGTCACAACTCAAAATCTCAAAGGTATTAAACTATAGGGCATCAGGATGATTAAAATTATTTTAATGCCTCTATGTTTTTGGGTTAGTGAAAAGGTACCACCTATCAAGCCTAGATATTATAAAATCTCAAGACCATTAGATGATTAACTTTCATTTTTAAGATTTTGTGGCTCTAGGCTTCTGTAAATTTTTCACATTCCCTATTATCAGAGATTAAAGATTTTGAATAATTCAAATTTTATTTAAATCTAAAATGCTCTATGAAATGTTTGAATGCCACCTATTTAATTGTTGAAGCTTGGGGACTCAGAGGATTTAGTAAACTTTTGGCGAAGGCATGAAGGCTTTGAGTAACATAAGAATGCCATCTATCCTGATATTGAATAAAATAAAGCAAGACCCAACACACAAATATTTGGTAACTCCTTGTTGATTGTATTATAGACATATAAAACATAGGAAACACTAGGATTAAAGACATTAGTTTCACTAGTCCAAATAAATCATAAAAACTATTAAAACCTAAGGTTTAAGATAAATCATGATGATTGTCCTAGCTTGGATTTTCAAATTTAGAATTTATATGACTTTAGACTTTAAATAAAACCTTATAATTATACAAATTCTATACTAGTGTCATGTATTTCTAAGGCTTTGAGGACACCAAATAAATATATTTAGTCAATAGTGGGTCCCCATTTGAATTTAAATGGGGTGTGTGTGTTATGGCACAACACATAGTATATGCTTTTAGATATTTAGGAGGCATAGATGGGAGGACCAACATACATGGAGTAGTGATCAAGAGAGGAGCCATAAGGGTACCATCACTAAGGTCCATGATAACATGTTATATTTTGGGTAGGTTTTATTGTATCCAAAATAACAACACCATTATGTTACTATATGTAGACATGATACTTAGTGTACAAAAAGGAGAGAGATAAACATGGGGAAATATTTCCTTAATAGGGTATACTACCAAATAGATCAAATATGGTAATATGGTAGCAAAGGTATTCCCTAAATGACACTCATTCTAGCCTAGGCCTATGAGGGGATACCCATACTACTCCTGAGACCACTTTTTGAAGTAACAAATTATCCCTGCCTACTAGTAAACACTACCAATGGATCTTAGTTCCATAAGATAAACCATGCCCACCACCATGAATTTGGGGCTACCATGTATATGTGCTACATTAGTCACCCCTATATGATAATGGTATGGGGTAAAGGATAGATAAGTGAAATCATGAATTAGGGATATAGTTATATGGTCTCAAAAATCCATAACTAAACCTAGAGTTAGCACAAATAGGTGGCAAGAGATAGCCTAGTAGAGGTCCAATACTAGTAACAGTAATAAAATTAGATGCAACACCAAAAATGGTATAATAGATAATAATAATATCACTAGTAGTGGGTAGAGTACTTGGGTCATTTGAGAGGTGCTCCAAATTTCATGCCAATAAGGCAAGTCTCAAGATATGATGGGCATATAAATATGAATAGGTCCATATAGTGTGGTCAATCCACTTAGAGTAAGTGATAAACACTAATATAGATTAGCATTGTACCTTACTATTAGTGATGCAGAGAGTTTATATGTTAGACTAACGTCTTTTACTCTATGTGCATGTATAGGAGTCCCAAGATGGACATGAACCAAGGTGTAAAAAATTATATAGGAAATTTTCATTGAGATTCATGTAGCATAACTCAGGGAGAAACTCCTAAACATCTTCATATTTTCATTCCTACTTAAGAGATACTAGGAAGCATCCACTAGATCAATAGTAGAGTGAGGGTGGTGTTGCTAGAGGATGAGACTAGCCAACTGAGGACAAAGAGAAGAGGAGTATCAATAGTGAAGGAAGATCTATAAAATATTTAGGAAAGGGTAGAGGAATTATAACATGGGTTTCACCCACCACCATAGAGTGACATATCAAGTTCACCACCTTAGGAAGATTTACAATTCTTATAAAGGACAATTCATAAGCTGACCTAGAATTTTATATATCTAGTAACATGTGCGATGTAGTTTTGGGGATTTTGTGCCTAAGCACTCATGAATCCATATGATTTACTTAGAGACATGTATTTTCCATTAATATGATATATATACTTATCATTATTAGTACATGTGTATATGATCTTTATGTGTTGGATTTACCTTTCATGTTTTACAACCACTTAGTAAATATTATTAACGTATAAAATGCTAATAAATAACCCTTGTACACCTACACACACATGGAACAAGATGTTGGTGAGTGGTAAAATAGATATCCTTTACACCATCAAAGGTATGGATCTTATAATAGGCCTAATAAACCTTAAACATGAAACATTGTAAGGTGGAACCCATTAATTGGGTGCCAAATAACATCACCCTCAATGGTGGAGAGTAGTTATGTAATGTTCTCTAGGTTCTCAATAATTATGAAATGTCCAAACCTATTATAATCAAGTTTTCATTTATTATGGTATTCACTATCAAATAAAATTACTATATCATCGACATCGATTGGATGAGGTTGAACCAACTTCTCAAATCACTGTAATTGTCATCTCTAGTAAGCACAATTGTGCTTGAGAGCATCTATATAAATTTCATCCTACTTTTCTAACTTGGATAAATGGGAAGTAAATTTAATTTTCATCAAAGAGAGATACAAACATTTAAACCCATATAGAAAGGATCAAGACCTCGAGTAGAGGATTAACCTCAAATATATACACTAGTGAATATAGGGTTGCCCTCATGGCAATATAAAAATTAGTCTGATGCAAATTTAGAGCAAGATATAACATGAGATGACAATATTTTTAAGACATGAAAACAATTTAAAGAAGAATATTATTAAGCATCTTTCTAGAAGATTTATCTTGACCATTACCCTATGGGTAATAGATCAAAGATAAACATAACTTAAAACTAAACCTGTTGGCCAATTTTTGCATCTCAAGGCCTAGAAATCCCAGACCATTGTCATCCATGTTGTTAACAAGAACACCAAATATAAAAATGATCTATTTTAGGGTAAATTTTGAGATTATACATCCACTCATGTTACTAAATGGAATGGACTCAATCCACTTAATAAATTATTATATAGTAGTAATGAACCAACATTTTCCATATGATGAAGTAGGCTTGAACTTACTTGAAAAGTTGATAGAACAAGCATAAAATGGCCAAGGGACTAAAAAATTATAAAGGAGACAATAAGGGCATTAATTGCATCCTTAGTAAGTTGATTTTTTCTTAAATTCTTAGCATATAGAATGACATCCTTAGCTAGAGTAGGGTAGTAGTAGTTAATCCAAATAATATGCTACATGGTGGATTACATGTGAGGGTTTCAATCACCTACCATGAGACTTATCAAGAGTGATATGAGTGTCCTTAGGGGTGAGGCACTACATAAACACACCATCAAGACCTCACTTGATCAATATCCCATTGATGATAACATATCAAATGAAAAGGTTACTGATCTTGTAATTTTCCTAATAAGAAGCATCATTGTCATAATAAAGGTCCTATAGGTGATGAATAATCTATTGACACCATGCATAGTCAAATATTTCCATTTGGTTTATTGAATAAATCATCTCATTAAAAATGAATCATCAATTAGCTTTGCATAATCATTAGGCAATGCACAATCACTTAGTTAATCAATTATGGCTAAGCCCTTATTAAAAATTTATTTGATGATGTACAGGTCAAACTCTTGAATAAGCATGATCCACCTCATGGTCTAACCTATTATATGGTCTTACCTATTAAGTAACAAACTAAGTCATATTGGACAATAAATTTAGTCATTTTTTCAAGCATATAATTCCAAAGGTTATTTATTGTAAAACTAGAGTGAGGCATTACTTCTCCATGGTAGTGTAGTTGATCTCAATATTAACTAACATCTAAGATATGTAGTAAATAATGATATCTCTGCTACTATTTTCCTTCAAGGCCAACATTCCCTTAATTATATAAATGGTGATAGATGGGTAAAAGATTAACTCTCAACTCCTAATGGGTACCATTAAGATGGAAATATTGTGAAGCATTCACTTCAACTCTTAAAAATCCACCTAAACCTTAAGGGCCAAAAAAGTTAGGGAATTCATATGAATAAGTTGAGTGATGTGTATGTATTTGTCTACATACTCTTCAATAAAGTGTATCAAGAAAGTCACCCTTCCTAATAATGACTACAACTAAACTAGGTTGTGTGGGGGAGGTATATCAAGGATTGTGCTAATATTATTAGGATTTAATTTAAAGCTTCACTAAGAAATAAGGAAACTAAGAAGATTCCCACTAAAGACATAGAAGATGCACTTATTAAGGTTAAAATTAATAAAAAACTCACAAAGACACTCAAGTATGAGTACAAGATATTTGAATTGATCCTCTCTTTTCCCAAATTATCCTACCATGTAATCAACATATATTTCATCAATCATGTGGGTAAGACATGAGAAACATGAGTCATTGATTTATGATACGTGGTGATTATGTTCTTCAAACCAAAGGGTGGGATTACATAACATAATTTACCCCAAGGAGTAGTTAATTTTGTCTTGTGATGATCTTAGGGTACAACCCAAATTTATTCGTACCTAGAGAACCATTCATGAGAGATAACATCTTGAAATCAGTAGTAGAATAAATATAAAATTGAATAGTCCCAATGTGTTGATTAATGAAAATATTAAGAAAATTATCCTTTAGGCACTCCAATTTAAGACTCTATAATTCAATATAAATGCAAATAGTCATGTGATTAATTTATAATAAGGATGATGCTAGAAACCCATCATGGATAGTTAGTTACTTTAATAAAGTTGACACAATTGATTTTCTCTATCTTTGTCTTGACTAGCTAGGATACCTGATTAGCCATGGGTCACTAATTTTTAAAAATAGGTATAACACCAATATTTGTTACAAGGTTATAAAAAATAATTTTATTATCCATTCCATTCATGTATGCATATTCCCAATCAAATATGTCCATGAACTTGTGCAAAAAGGTGATTAAAAAACTTCATCTCCTTAGGAGAGAGATTAATTTTGATCTTAACCATATTTATATTTACACTTAATTATATGTTAATATCTAAATATCCATCTACAACCATGGGATTTCCCTCTTTGAAGCACGTTGTGGAAAAAGGAATCTCTTGGTCTAGTTATTTAACATCAAACTAATCCCACTTAGATGGTGGGAATACCATGGGTAGAGTTGCACCAGATTAGTAAAATATCTAATCCAAACTTGAAAAAAATACAAAGGTAGTTCTTATGATATACCTTCATGAGTTTTTCAAAACATTCCTCTCAATGAACAACTTACATGCCTCCACATGAATGAAATGGTGTTCAAGATTACCCCCCGTAACCATTAATTCATTAGGCGAGTCATTAACAACATTGATACCAACAAACATAATTATAGACATGGAAAAAGGCCAATTCTCAAACAAATAATTAATATTTATAAATATATCCTATGAGACAAAGGAACCCATCAGGTGGTGAGGGGCACAATAGGTGATAATACGTGCATTGTCTGATGTGCCTAAGGGTGAGAAGTAGTTACCAATGGATTGAAAGTATATCTATACTTGGTAGGGTCAATATTATCATACTCATTGATTGGGATGCATAACGTCATGATAAAAACATCGGTATAGATGTTCAAAACCTCATCATAGGGATTTGTCTTAACATAATGTCAAACCCAAGGGTCCAGTTTAGTGTTCATAACATTCAAATATGTATTTTATGCTTAAACTAAACTACTTAAATGTTAACCATAACAAAAACATAAATTTCATATGTATAAGGGTGATCAAGGGTCATGTTATATTATAAGTATTTGTTTAGCTCTAAAAAAGTGATCCACATTATCTTGGGTCCAAGCTCAACCCAAAGCTTTAGATTACCCACTAAAGAAACTATATCATTATTAAAATTTGCACAATTATGGTGAAAATCATAAATCTCATTATAACTAATTCCCTATGTGTCAAACACCCACAAAGGTGTGATGTTTAAATAATCAGCCTCATCAATGATGCATCACTCGATATGATTCACATTGACTAAGGTCTCAATGTAGGGAGGGAAACAAGCTCTCTTAGTGAGACATTAAGTGTTCAGTAAAGAAGTGAGGTTAAAGGCTAAGATAGGGACACATTTTGAATTTAGAGAGGTGAATATAATCTTAATCTCAATATATACTATCACCTCATTCGATATATTAAGTTCATCAAGGATAAGCATTCTTTGCTTAGGGAAAGTTGAAGAAGGTCCTTGATGAATATCCCAATAGAAAGGAATTGTAACTTATTTTTGATAGAGTAAGGTTTGCACTCACCCTTGGGAGGAATGTTGTGCTGAAATTTGAACCTAAATTAGGGATTAACTATCCCAAAAGATTTACCAAAAGGCCCAATACCTCCAGAATCTCTAGTGGGGTCAGTATTCCTAATTAAGTGTGTGCTAACATAACTTTCATACCTAGTGTCAACTATGTCGATGGTAGAAATGAGTTTGACCTCATGGTGTTTGAATTCATCTTAAAACATAGTCAAGGAACAATGACCATAAGAGGTTGAAAAAAATTAAGGTGAGTGATGGGCCTTAGCCTTTGATATTTATTCTTCTCCTTTTTGTGGTATAGAATAGGCTCCTTGTGTTTTATCAAAATTTGGAATTAATTGGGATATTAACTCTAGTTAAGATAAAATGAAATGAAGGGTAAAAATTGTTGTAAATGACTTATACCTATTAGAATGAAACTAAATTAATGAAATGGACAAAGCTTGATTGACTGAAAGAAGTTAAATATGAAAAGTAAAAATAAGAAAATAAGATTTAGATGATTTTTTCCTATTAGGTTAATTATGTGTGACTAAAATATGGCTAGAAATTATCAACTCAAACATAGTTTTTCAAGTACAAATAAAACAATAGTTGCCATTATTTTAGGTCAAAACTGATTGGAAACAATCAAGATTGAATGTCATTACTAACCTCTATGGGTCAATCTTGACCTGCATAGTAAAATAGGAAACTACTAGAACAATCACTTATGCCCACTTGAAATATGACTATAGTTAGCATATGTTCTTGGAAAACCCCACGAGAACATGCTAAGGATTTTTTGTGAAAATTAGATTTTAGATTAAAAATATAGATAGGGAAATGATGATTTGATTCATTTTTTACATTTAGACTTAGTGAATGTTTATTATAATGTATCAAGTTACCCAAGGAACAGCCATGAATTATAATGATTAACAATTTTAAACAAAATATAGAAATGAATACATAAAGAACAATACATATAAAATTTTCAATAGAACCATGACATGATCTCTATTATCTCAAAAGTAAAACTCTTTTCCTTTATAACTTTACAGTATTTATAGATCTTCAAAACTACTATGTCGCTTCACATTCCAAACCTTTTAGTTTTTTAATGATAGAGTCCTTTTGGATTTTGTAGGATTTTGATATAACATGTGATGAATACATAAAAATGATAAACACTATACAAAATAATACACATCACATACTTGTCATTCATACATAATAAATAATTTTGTACTTCTATGTTTACTACCAATACTTTCTCAAACTTAAACAATTGTCTCATCCTAAGAAAAAGTCACAAGAATTGTGCCAAATTATAGAACTAGTGGAGTTTCTTACAATGCACTGAGGGTTTGGTCTAAAAATAAATGCTTGCAGTTATCACTCGAGATGAAATTTACAAGTTTTCACCTCTTACACACTACCTAGTTTCCCTTTCAAGTTTTTAACTAAGTAGCATACCAATCTACAGTACTTTATGGGTTTTTAATAGATTTGCATAACCATGAGGTCAGCCTTTATAAGTTTCAACCTACCTAGCCCCAATCATAATGATTTTGTTCTTCCCTACTTCAAAAATATTAATTTTTTTCAAAGTTGAAACTCACAACACCTAGAGATATAGTGGAGGTAATGCATGTGTAGTTTGATTTGAAAGAGGTTGTAAAGATGGTGGTATAATTGGGGCCATGTTAGATGATGTTGTTATTGAAGAAGATGGTGTTGCATAAACTATAGATGAAGATGATGTAGTTGTAAATTTGGGTGATAGACATGTTTGATATAATGTTTGAATTAATTTCCATAGACAAAGATCCTAAATGATTTTATTAAGTGAAATGACTTGGGATCTTCAAAAAGATCTTCAATTGAAGAGTCTAGGTTTATCAAGTCACTCTTGTATTACCACCAATCTAGTAAAACATTCTAGACAATAGTGATGAGTGTTTAGAGTGGACCTCAGATTTTCAAGATAGCCTGAATGTCTTCATATTTTATAGCTTCAATGATCAGCTTGTGTTGTTGGACCTTGTGTTGAATATCATAAGTAACCTGGTCCATCCTATCTATGTACTACTACATCTTAACTCTGGTGAATGTGATTCCAATCATCTCATTTTCCCATGTGTTCATCTAATCCATTACATTATCTTGTAGAGATATATATTATTTTAATTCATTCTCAATATAATCAAGTTGTGACACTGTGCTCTCCATAATAGATTTGGACTTATTAGTCTAGGCTAGATCTAGAGATATCTCCTTCATTGCATCCTCCAACAAGCTCTTCCAATAGAGATTTAAGTGATATATATGAACTAATTGATGTATTTTAGTGTCAACACGTATGCATATTCTTTGAGAAGCTCAAATATTACTTATGTCTTAACTTTTAAGTGTTGAACCTATGCTCAAAATTGTTGGAGTTTCTATGTAGCCACCTAATCCTTGTTGAGTTGAGAAAGTAGGTATTGTCCAAATTTGACCCCAAGTCAGATTGGTCACCCCCTATAAATTAAAACTTGTCATATGGTATTATCATACTCTGTATTATCCCTAGAGTCTTCATTTAACCTTGTTAGCATGGTTTAAGGTTAGTTTGGAGAAGTTATGGTAATTTCCTATTGTGGTCATACATTGGTCTAAGGGTGTCATGGATAGATAAGTCATGGTAAAGTTGTGTCATAGGTGATTAGGAATTTATAAATTTAATTTTATGTCCTAAACATATACTAATAACTTTTCATGAATTTTTGAAATGTCTAAGGTTCACTTGCTAGCTTGAAGGTGGTAAAAATGCATAAAAAGCCAATTTTGGCTAATATTTGTGTTTGTCAAAGTTACCTAAGTTAAAAATACATAAAATATCACTTAAAAATATTTTTAAGTAGTTAAACAACTAAAAACTTCTCACAAAGTCAGATCAAAGTCAGATTCTTCAATTTTAACATTAGTTTGAGGAGTTAGAGAAAGTTGTATAGACTCTTGAAGTCACTTGAAAGTGAAAATAGATTAAAAACATACTTTTGAATTATAAAGGATAGGAAAAATCATCAAAATAAGTTTTAATCTCCATATTTTCAAAATTTTCTCTCTCTCCTCCATCACCCCATTCACAAGCTAGTGAAGGCAGATTTCAATCAGATGGTACAGGCTGTATAGGTAGTTTTGGGGGCTGATATTTTTTCCAAATTTTGGGACACATATGGGCTTAAAATTTGAATCATTTGTCATTATATTGGTGCTATTATATTTTATGAATTTTTTTTAAGAGCCTAGACTACTTTTTAAGAGCTTAAAACCCCATAGGTTGAGTTTAAAGTGACTCCAGTGCAAAAATAGGAATTCATGACTGCATTAAAATATTTGAATTAAGTTATAATATGTTTTTAGATGCATCACACACCTTCATCCATCATGGTGGCACGTGTGGATGTCCTTTTGGCATGAAATGTCTCTCTTATGAGCAGTTTGTAAGTGACTATTAGTTTTATGTGTTTCAAAAGTTATTTAGGTGGTCAAATTTATTTGAGTAGTTAATAATTTTCCTATACTCTCTTATAAATCCATCAATGATCCCCTGATTGGATAGATATTTTTTACAAGTCTCAAAATTGGTCATGTCTTCATTCACCTTTTGGGACTATGTTCTATGTGTTTGCATGAAATTTGAGTGTTTGAATAGGAATTTAAAATGAGCTAGATCGATATATTTATTGATATATCATGTTTATTAAATTAATTACAATGACCTTTCAATCATAGCATTCACGTTGCACTCTTTAAAGCCTCTAAGCATAAGGTTAGATTCTTCACCATTTATAGATTTGTATGTCTCCAGATAAAAGGAAATCCATGATTAAAATGATCAATGAATGTTATTTGAGGATAAACCATTCTGATATATCAATAGGAGTGGGTCATAGATAGCTAATAAGGATCTCTAATATCTTATGAGTTAAGAAGTTGACAAACCAAGATAATAAGCCTAAAAGATACATCCTATAAAAGTGTGTGTGAACATTGAAACACATAGGTGGTTGAAGGTGTTTTGAGACACTCTATGGACTGGAAAAGATTGATAAGATACCCATTTTGATGAAATATCAATCAATGTATGTATTTGGTGTCACGATGGAGGATAATTCAAGATTGCACATAGTCAAACCAAGAAAATAATCACCTATAGGATTGTAGACACCAAAATCATGTCTACTCCTTGGTTGACTCTCCCCCTTGGTCCCCTTGGTCCCTTTCTAACCTCATCATTCCTAACCCACGCACTTATTAATTTAAAATAATAACTTATTTTAAATTAATAACACCTCCCATGACACATCACCCATGACACCTCACCCCACCTTGGATACCTCTCTTTGGATACCTCCATCATCCCATGCCAAATCTTAATTACTTAAACCCCATTTCATTCCTCCCACTAACCTCTCATGCTCATTTAATCTGCCTTAGGACAATTTTTCAATAGCAGCTAAACTCAGCAGACGAAGGAATGAGCGAAAGGATAAAAATAACCTTTTTTCCTTTCTTCTAGTTGCCGACGTCGATTACCAGTCAGCTGACGCCAGCGGAATCGCCAATGTCGGTCACTTAAAACAACCCAAAGGCAAATTCTCTTCCCCCTGGGATGTTGAATCATAGACCTAAATGCCAAATCTCTTGCTCTCGGTATTTTACCTCTCTCTCTCTCTCAGATGCACACCAAGCATCACAGGCTACAGGCACTCTACAAAAATAGCTCTAGACTTTGGGTTAAAGACATTGCAGGTACATTAGCCGCATCAGCAACAAGTCTTCTACACTCCTTCATCAGCAAGCAAGAGCTAAGTACTCTTCTTTTATTTCATTTCATTATTTAGAAGGTATTAGTAATTGGTTCTCTAGTTACGACTTCTAAGCCATAATATCAACCAGACCCAGCTATCAACTAGACCAGACCTGACGAAACTTCTTCTTGAGAGGCTAAAAATCTTGTCTTCTATCCTGACCCATCTTGACAACCTATCCCCTGCCTTGTCCCTCCTAAGACCCTGTCTATTGCCTTGCAGCCCTGCATAGACCCTTTTTACCTCTCAGACCATTCTGTAGACCACAGACTCAGCCTAAAACACATCCAGAACCCATCCAAGGCCACTGCCATGACTGACATTGACCATTTCCCCTATTGATGTTGGTAGACTAACTGACATAGGCAACCTAACCAACTAATGTTGGCAACCTGACCAATCGATGCCTACAGAACTATCGACATCGATGACTATAGCAGACCGATAGCAGATAGCAGGTATGCATTGTCTTTATTTCTTTTGTTCAGTCTTTCACCATTTATCTTTCTAGCAACATTCTCTTTCATCAAAAGTGGATTGTCATCCCTCAAGGAAGTCTTTGCACTTCCAGGACCGAGCTTTGCTTCGCAGTCCACCATACATCTATCTAACAATCTCTTTATTTGAGTCTCTTTCTTCTACATGTGTCATCCTCCACAGCCAAAGAGGAGCTCCTTCAGTCATCTAGATAACGGTGCACAAACTTCATTTGGGTACGTACAAACCCTTGACCATTATCATAGTTTATTTCATCTTTTGAATGTGGAAAATCAAAAACAGTTAGAAACATTCTGGCACACCCGGTGGGACCCTAGGAGTTTTCCTTGGGTTCATACTTTTTCTTCTAAAAGCAAACTTTTTGTATAGGTGCATTAAATCTCTTCTTGCATCCTTTTCTTCTATCTCTTCCGAAAAGACATCATAAGCAAGTTAAAAAGAATCTTTCTTTTTCTTCTTGTCACCTTTCCTTCTTGCATCTTAGAGTTCATACTCTTAACCTTTTCTCAACTTATCTACATCTGAACACACATTTCAATTTGGGCTTAAAATCTATTGCATTTCATTTCTGCCTGAATGCATACTTAGCTCTCACATCTAGTAACTTAAAACTGCATTATGAATAAATCTTAGTGCACTTATGTTACATGACCAGACCACTATCACAAATCAAACATCTAAACATACCTAAGACAAGGTCCGACTGGATTTCATCACCTAGTAGATACCTTACCCTTCTTGGTAATCCCACTTGGACTTCACCACCAAGGGGAGAGCCCACTCTGTTCTCTTTCAGAGTATAAACTCTAGGGGAAGTATATATTGGCTAAGTGACCCAGCTTATCTCTGGGCTCATAAAGTGAGGGGAGCTTGCTCCTTAGCACCAGGCCACGTACGGAACCTAATATATACTTTGAGCACTGAAACTAACCTAAAACCAACGTTAGACTACTTCTTCTAGGACCCATTCTAAAAGCTAACTTCCCAAACACACTCTCCTAAGGCATAAGCCAACAAGACTCTAAAACTTATTCTTAGGAATTAATGTTTAGGGGTTTACTTGTCTTCATCTATTTTTCTATCTCTATCTGGTTTTTTGAGTTGGTGAGGTCACATTTTGAGCTTCAAGAACAACTCAGACTTTCTTCTTTCTTCCAAAAATGTTTAGTCTTCTAAAGTTTCTGGAAATCCATAGTCACTGACATCAGTTTTTCCACTGACGTCGGCAACCTATTTTCACTGACATCGGTTATTTGACCGACATCAGCCCTTTATTCACCGACATCAATTTTTATACCGACGTCGGTCACTGTCAAAATCCTTTTTCCAAAACAACAGGCTTAAAACCTGACTTTCTTGCTGTTAGACACACATTCTAAGTTTTTGAAACAAAAAAAAACATAGTTTCTAGAACCTGACCCTTTTTGCCTTGAATGGTTTTGACACGTAGTCAAACCAAAACTCTTGTTGACCACGTAAGGCAATAACCACTTCCACCTTCACCCTACATAACAAGTCCCCTAATGGAGTGTACTTCAGACACTGAATATTCTCCTATCCAGTCAACCCCTGATCGATCTCCTATTGTTCCTGAAGGGGATCAAAATTTTGAGAGATTCTTTGACCATAATGTCAAGGCTCTCCAACACTATCTCGCTAAGTGCCAAACGTGAGACTCTTCAATTCAACCAAGTTTGTCACATTTTCAGAACTTGATTGTCTCGACTCCACACACTCTTGTGCCTATAAATGTGGGAGTGACTACCTATCCTTTTACCAGTGCTGCCATTCAACCACCTCTGGCAACATCAAGCCTAGTCATGCCTTCTACTTCCACGACACAACCACCCTTGGTCTCCACATCTATCCCTATGACTAGTTATCAGTATGTTGCACCCATACAAGTGCAACCAACTATGTCATATGCCCCTCCTAATACCTTCCAAGCACCTTATAACCTAGGGGGTGCCCCACCTGCAAATCCATCAACTGACCTAATCAAGATGTTGATGGACAAAATGTCTAATTTGGAGACATCCATTTCCGATTCAAGCAATGTTCTCTCTTATGAACAAATTTGTAATGAACCCATTCATCCCTCAGTTCCAATCCGGCCATATCCCAGTCAGTGGGAACTTCCCAAGTTTACTCACTTCCAAAGTAAGGAAGATCCACAGCAACATCTACGAGCATTCAAACATGCTTGTTATCTTATAGCCCATGATGATGCGTTATTGCTATGCACATTTCCCATGTCACTTTCTGGTGCTGCCCTCAATTGGTATAGCTCTATTACCAGTCATTCTATCTTTTCTTTCACTCAACTAGCCCAACTTTTCCTTGACCTTTTTTCTATCAACATCACCAAAAAGGTCTCCATCACGGACCTATACTCTATCAGATAGTTTGATGATGAATCCATAGCTGATTTTGTTGCCTGTTGGAGAGGCTTAATCAACCAACTCTCCTTTTCTTTACCTCAACCTGAGCTCATCGATCTCTTTTCATAGTCATGTGCCAAACATATTTCATCTACTCTACAGGTCCAAGCATTTTGCACCTTTGACGAAGCTTTCACGATGGCTAGGAAGCTTTAACTACATGTCGTCGAGGAAAACAAAGTCAAATTGCAGAGTAAAAACCCCAACACCAAGTCAAATGACCCTTCTTCCCAACCTTCTTCTTCATATTCCAAGTCCAAAGGATTGGCAAATGCTATGGTCCTTAGACCATCATCTTCAACAACAAACATCCAATCTCAACCTTCCACATCACAAAGCATCACCAAACAATTCCAACGACGGTATATACAACATCAGTATACTCCTATAGGAGAATCGTACACTTACATTTTGTATAAACTTGTCAAACAAGGGGTCCTCAATCTCCCTTAAATTTGACCACCTCAATTCGACCCCTCAAAAGCCCTCCCTACATGGTATAGGGAAAATGACTTTTGTCATTATCACCGTGTCCAGGGCCATGACATAAACAACTGTAAAACCTTCAAAAATATTATCCAAGACATGATAGATAAAGGTGATCTTATTTTGGATAACCTGAACGTGCCACCAAATCAAAACATCAACATCTTTAGACAACCTTTTCCTAACCATCCCCCTAGCCAAAATAACATTTAGACCATGGCCGATGACTCCCAAGAGCATAATATATGCACAGTCAACACGGTCTCGCCTCTTATGCCTAACCAACCTCTCTCACAGTCTGAAGAGGTTAGCCCACCCATTGGTCCTTCACAGGTAGAAGAGCCCTCTTCTCCTACTTGTCTATCATAGGTGGAAGAACCTTCTTCTCCTATTTGTTCTCCATCGACCTCTCTTATATTGGAGGATGCTTTGACCATACTAGCATCGGCTACCTCACCTTCGTCCTTCTTGTCAACAATGGGGGATCATATTTTTCCCTCACCTCGACCACACGCTGAAACCATCACCATCCCTACGCTCTGCCCTCTCAAAGAGCCACAATCTCCAATCCCTTCTATTGAAAGAGGAACTCACCACCTCACCTACTTCGATCGAAGAAGATCTGGTGAAGGTAGACTTGAACCTTACCTCACCCAATAGTGGCCCTCAAACCAAACCAAATAAGGCTACTAAACCACATCGGAGAACTCCTCTTCCACCATCACCATTGCCCTCTATTTTGGGCCCTCATCCATCCATCTTAATAAGAGTGCTTCCTACTCTGACACCTATCAAAAACAAATCACCTCCATTACTACCAACACCTAACAAAAACATACCTCCTTCAAAGCATTCAGCACCTCCTACCATGAAAGTGTCATCTACGTGTTTGGCTAAATCGCCAAACAAAAAGATGGTGCGAAACACTCCCTCAATAGCTTCTAAACAGAAGTTGTCAACTTTTACTACAACAAAATGTGCAGACCCATTAGCAGGTTCTTATACCTTGCTATTCTGCCAATTGTTACAATCCTCTAACATCACTCTTCCATCTATTAAGCCATACCAACCTCTCAGACCAAAACCATCTTGGTTCGACAACACTAAAATTTGCCTATATCATCACACACCTGGACATTGAAAATTATTGTGCCCTTAAGGTTGTCATCCACCAATTCATGGAGAAAGACACCCTTCTTGTTGAGGATACTATTAAAAAATCTCCAACACCGTCCCATGTCTCCCAAACCTTTTCACCATCACACTCATCAACTCTCAGATCAAGGCCATCTTGGTTTGATGACACTAAATTTTGTGCATATCATCGCACACCTAGACATGACACTAAGCGTTGTTGCACTCTTAAGGATGTCATTCATCAACACTTCAAAAAGGACACCCTTCTCACTAAGGATCCTCTTGACCACTTTTTAAACAAATCATTGACACCATCCCTTGCCTCTCAAACCTCATCACCTAAATCAGGATCTCAACGCAAGACTATGGTTCCTCTATCACCTTCAACCCCATTATTCAAAATAAACACCATCAATGTAGCTAGCAGGTCACAAACTATGAAGTATAAAGGGAAAGAGAAGGTTTCTCTCCCTCAAACATATCCATTCATCAAGCCTCCTCAACCATCAAAACCCAAGATTTCACTTTTGGGCACATCTCAACCAACTTTTTTGAAACCAATTCATGACCCCATGGTGAAACACCTTCACCAAACCTCTGTGAAGACATCTTTGTATGACCTCATTCAAAGCTCTCCGCAACATCATCTAACCTTCATCAAAGCCTTACAAGTAGTGAAGGTCTAACTCGAGGACCCCCAACCACTAGCTGCCTTAGTCCAATCATTACCAACCATTACCTCCATCACCATCCATAATTCTGAGATTCCAAACTCCAACCTGGAAGATCAAGATTCCATTCTCTTAAACTAAGCCTATCTGACAAAAGCTTCACAAGATTCATCCTTGTGTCACACTCCTTAACAAAGAGAAGCTTCAATTTCTTCTCTCCATCTTATCCAACCATCTCTCAAACATTCTCCTCATCACCAAAATAACTGGGGGAATTTGACTCTATATTGACTATCCCGACCTCGACCAAGCCTCGACCAAGCCTCGACCAAGCCTTGACCAAACATTAACCAACATTGACCAAGTATCAACCAACCAAGTATCAACCAAGCCTCAACCAAGCCTCAACCAAGCCTCGACCAAGCATCGACCAAGCCTTGACCAAGCATCGACCAATCCTCGACCAAGCATCGACCAAGCCTCAACCAAGCATCAACCAAACATCAACCAACCAAGCATCGACCAAACATCAACCAAATTCTTAATCATCTTTTTCACGTGACCAATTTGGAAAGAAGAAAATGAGGCAAGTTTGTTCCTAATTGGCTCATAATCTTACATCATAACGCACAAGCATGGATCAGGGACTTATCATTTGTCTTCTCTTGAAGGCCAACCATAAATTGAGCCCCTTAATGCCTTACATCTATGACCATTCTACTGTTATTCGAGTACTCGTTCACTTGACATTTAACTTGAGCTCGCCCCTTGAGCATCCTTGTCATTTTAATCCTTATTTCTTTCAACCCTGTTCCCTTAAAGCAAACCCTATGTAACCCTTTTATAAAGTATGAATGGTTTTTCCTAATAAAAGGGAACCCTCAAACTTCTATAGTCTTGTCCATGACTAAAAATTTTGTCAAAAATAAATTGATTTCAAACAAAATATCAAAAGGTCATAAAACTCTAAATGCAGACTGCTCCCTCAAAGGACAGCTGTATCATCATTGCTGTAGCTAATAGACTGATCCCTTGAAGGATAGCTATTTAAAGTCCTCAAATATATATAAATCAAAAATATAGACCACTCCCTCGAAGGATGGCTATGCCTAAAATCTTGCTACAAACATCACTCTCTTAGAAGCTTCCCGCATCGATTAGCTTCACAAACGACCACAAAACAAAATGACACCCCTATGTAGACTTCTCGCATTGATCAGTCTGCCAAAAAAAAAAGGGGTCATGGACTTGACTTGTAGTCATTCTCAGGGTCTCCTATAAAAAGGGGAAAAGTTATCCCTACTAAAAAGGGTTATCGTATCCTCACATATCACATCACCTACTCAAGGGATTTTGAGCTCATTTTAATGTCAAAGTGACTTGCTTAGTTCTCTAACACAATCAATGGTCAAAGACGTAATGCATGAACGGGGCTCTTGTTTACAAAACCCTTATCTATGCTATCATTATGGTCCTTGTCAATGAAAAAGCAATGTGCCTTTCACTTCTTATCCACACCTTGGTCACATTCAACCAAATCATTTTCTCAACCCAACCAACCAAACCAAAACATTTTCAGACCACCAACATGACATAGTCCATTTCACATAGTTTCTATGGAAACCAATACACATGGAAACTATCAACCACACAATTTATGTTAAGCATAAACCATTACTTGCTGAAGCATAAATCGTCTCATTCATTTTTAGCATACACCATCACCAATATGGAAAATTGCTAAGGATGAAATACCAATTAACCAATGTTACAGAATACACCATCACATAATATGGAAAAGGTTGTAACATCATCATACCCTCATCATTTATAACCTCACCAAACCAACCTATCAACCAGTCTAAACTACATTGGTCTGAGGCCCTTCCAACAGGGGCTATGTAGGCAGCACTCAGATTACATGATGTCTTTTGGGGTTAACTCAGCCACATCCATTTGTTCTTCTATCTGATGGACAAACCATTTCGACCTTTAACCATGACTTAACCTAGTCCAAACCAACTATCAACCACTTTGACTCCTAGCCTGAACTACATTGGTCTGAGGCCCTTCCAATAGGGGCTATGTAGGCAGCACTCAGCTAACATGATGTCTTCTAGGGTTAGCTCGGCTACATCTATTTGTTTGTCTATCTGATGGACAAACCATATTACCTTTAACCATGACTTAACCTAGTCCAAACCAACTATCAACCACTTTGACTCCTAGCCTAAACTACATTGGTCTGAGGCCCTTCTAATAGGGGCTATGTAGGTAGCACTCAGTTGACACAGAGTCTTTTGAGGTTAGCTTGGCCATTCCTTCATCTGTCCATCTAATGAACCAACTATCTCAGCCTGACATGACCACAAACCTTGGAGATCACGACTATCTCCTCTGACCACTTCCAAGACAACTTTGCCTTGGTTGTTTTTTCATGTAGGCTACTTCATGAATAGTTAGCCAAATTATCTACAACCCACATTTCGACCCTCACAAGTATTGGATCGTGAGCAATTTGATCCCCACTACTTGTGACATTTTCATGTTTTCCAGGAGCACTTCCTGAGCCTGAGATACTTGGAACATGATGACCATTGGAGCTACAGCTTAGATCGAATAACCCAATTAGCTATGACTAAATGTTAGGGCCTAGTTATTTCAATTTTAGCACTCCTCAACCCTTGAATTGCAATAATTTGACCTGACCATCACGTGAAGTGGTATGCGCGCAATCTCAACTATTGTAGTGTTCACACTCAAACTTCACCATAGCCATCCACTATCTATCAAATCGGCACCCGATTTTAGGTTCCCTTCCCTCAACTCCCACTTTGAGGGGGAATACCTCATCCCATAATTGGGGCAACCTTCATTTTTGTCTTGTAGTTCATTAAAACAACCAACAGGACAAAAAAGACCTCATCCCATCCCTGGGGCAACTTACTCCTATTTTTGTCTTGCAGTTCGTCAGAACAACCAAAAAGACAAAAAGGGGCAAATTTAGACACCAAAATCGTGTCTACTCCTTGGTCAACTCTCCCCCTTGGTCCCCTTGGTCCCTTTCTAACCTCATCATTCCTAACCCACACACTTATTAATATAAAATAATAACTTATTTTAAATTAATAACACCTCCCATGACACATCACCCATGACACCTCACCCCACCTTGGATACCTCTCCTTGGATACCTCCATCATCCCATGCCAAATCTTAATTATTTAAACCCCATTTCATTCCTCCCACTAACCTCTCGCACTCATTTAATCCACCTTGGGACCATTTTTCAATAGCAGCTAAACTCAGCAGATGGAGGAATGGGTGAAAGCCTAAAAATAACCTTTTTTCCATTCTTCTAGCTGCCGACGTTGGTTACCAATCAGCTGACGCTGGTGGAATCACCAACATTGATCGCTTAAAACAACTTGAAGGTGAATTATCTTCCCCCTGGGACGCTGAATCACAGACCCAAATGCCAAATCTCTTGCTCTCGATATTCGACCTCTTTCTCTCTCTCTTAGACGCACACCAAGCATCACAGGCTATAGGAACTCTACAAAAATAGCTCTAGACTTTTGGTTAAAGACATTGCAGGTACATTAGCCGCATCAGCAACAAGTCTTCTACACTCCATTAGTAAGCAAGAGCTAATTACTCTTCTTTTATTTCATTTCATTATTTAGAAGATATTAGTAATTGGTTCTCTAGTTACTAATTTTAAGCCATATTATCAACCAGACCCAGCTATCAACTAGACCAGACCTGACCAAACTTCTTCTTGAGAGGCTAAAAATCTTGTCTTTTATCCTGACCCATCTTGACAACCTATCCCCTACCTTGTCCCTCCTAAGACCCTGTCTATTGCCCTGCATCCCTGCACAGATACTTTTTACCTCTCAAACCATTCTATCAACCATAGACTCAGCCTAAAACATGTCCAGAACCCATCCAAGGCCACTACCCTAACTGACATTGACCATTTCCCCTACCAATGTTGGCAAACTAACCGATGTCGGCAACCTGACCAACCAACGTCGACAAAACTACTGATGTCGACGATTATGGTAGATCGACAACAGATAGCAGGTACGCATTATCTTTATTTATTTTATTTAGTCTTTCACCATTTATCTTTCTAGCAACATTCTCTTTCATCAAAAGTGGACTGTCATCCCTCAAGGAAGTCTTTGCACTTTCGGGACCGAGCTTTGCTTGGCAGTCCACCATACATCTATCCAACAATCTCTTTGTTTGAGTCTCTTTCTTCTACAGGTGTCATCCTCCATAGCCAAATAGGAGCTCCTTTATTCATCTAGATAATGGTGCACAAACTTCATCTGGGTACGTACAAACTGTTGACCATTATCATAGTTTCTTTCATCTTTTGAATGTGGAAAAGCAAAAATAGTTAGAAACAAGGATTTTGGGGAGAATAGTCAATGCAGGGGTTTTAAAAAATGATTTGAAAGGGTTATTTGAACCTAAAATAAAATGAGAGTGTATATCCATAACTTGGATCATTAATAAGATGCACAATGGGTGGCATGGAAACCCTACAAGACTCATACACACAGTCAACTCTCATGTTATCATCTACATTCAATCAGTATTAAAATGAGCCTTGAAAAATGAAGTTTATTAAGGTTTGAAACTTTAAGGAATTGAAAAGGGTTTTAATACCTTAGTCACAATAGGATAGATCCATTGGGAGTTTGAAGAATGATAATAAAATACCTAAAAATCTTAAACACACTCAAAGCTCTCAAAGGGGCACCTACATCCATTTGAGAAGAAAATTTATCTTTGATAGTGACAAGTTGATAGAAATATAGGAATTTAAATGAGGTTTCTCTATCCACCAATAATAATTTAAGTTTTAAAACTTCAATATCTCAATAGGGTTCTTCAAACACTATGACTGTAGGCCAGTTCCAAAATGCAGACACAGTCTATAGTCTCCTCTAAGTCTACTGTGTCATGTTCAAGGCCTCTCAAAACTTGAAGATAATGGTTTTTATGGGTGATTTGTAAATAAATGAGACTATAATATTAAATTCACTAAGGTTCTAATCCTAGAGGGGAATAGAGGAAGAGACCAAAATAGGGTCACAAAGTCCTAAGTAAGCATACAATTCTGCATTGCTAAGTAGGGTTGTTTATTTAAAGGTCTTGAAGTATGTGAGAAATTTTGAGGAAGATGAGTGTTTGGATATGATCTCAAAGTGATGAAATTGTCTCATGAGAACCCTCAAACCCATTATAAATTGAAACAAAGTCATGATATACCTTATTCAGACCCTGTACAGTCTTGGGTGCCTACACAAAATTATTTGGACAAACTTAAAGAGATGGTCAATTGGTCAATGAGTGAGTTGAGATGAGAAATGAGAATATTTAATAGATGTTTTATGATAATTATATCACTCCCTTATACCCTTATCTCAATAAATAATAAGGTAATAAACATGGTAGACCCTATTTAGTCCTACAGTCTTAAGCACATACACAAACTTGCAGTAGTCAATTGAAGATGATGACTAGATCAGTTAAGCTAAGGTTGATATCTATAAAACCTTGATAATATGATAAGGGACTTGAAAAAATATTACATGAATTCACAAACCCTAACAAGGAAGATAAATAAAGCACATACATGCAATTAGGGTCTCTTAGGTAGTTTGGCCCAAGAACCCTAGGCATATGCTAGTGAAATGTTGTAGAGAGTTTGAGGATGAAAAGGGGTTAGAAGACAATTGGAAAAATTTAATATGGACTTCATAGACATATTTATGTCATTGGATATTTAAAAAAAACTCCAAAACTCTCTCACTAACTCAATTCTCTCTTAGACCTCTAGACACCTTGCATGAAAAGAGGTGAGATGAAAAGATAAATCCATGTTTTGACACTTGTGTACAAAATAAGCCTAAGGAGATGAAGAGACTTCTAGACACCTTGCATGAAAAGAGGTGATGTGTTAAAGAGAACCTATTTGGGTCAGTTGAAAGGTGTCAAGAGCATAAAAATAGGTATAAAAAACTAATCTAACCATCAAGAATGCCACTTTTCCTTCAACATGTCAAGAATAAGGGAAGTTTCAAGAAGATAGTCAAGGAGTCAAACAAGATTTTTAACTCCCATGCCACTTGGAGAGTTAGAGTATCTTTTAAGGAGCTAAATATGGCATCTTAGGCTTTTTGAGATAGTTTTATAACTACTCTTCTTGTTGTAACTCACATGAAAATTGTCTACCTTCTCTCTCCTACACCCTTATTATCTTCTCTCTCACTTTCTCTATATATTGAGCCACTTTTGGCTAAGTTTGTATCCTCCACTTGAGTATGGAAAATCCCTACTCATTTGTAGCCTTTGAGAAATAAATAATGATCTAGTTTACCTTCTTCATGAGTTATTTCAATGTGATTGTTAATTAGTTGATATTGCTAAGTGGTAGATTCTCTTCCATAGCATGTTATCCTTGTTTACATGCATATTAAGCTTTGAAAGTCTTTTGTAGGTCTCTTGAAGTGTTATAATGGAGTTTTCATGAGTTTTAGTGAGTTTTATCTTCACAAGTGTTAAGTCATGACCATGATTTTATTCCTCCTAGTTTAAGTTTGCTTCACAAACCTCTATGAGAAATACTAATATGAGGGCAGATTTGGAGTAGTGTTATGTGCACGTTAGGCTTGTGTTTGAAGTGTACTTATAGTTCATTTGTAGTGGTCAAGTTAAAATTGGTACATCACCTCATTAGGATAGTTTTATTTATGTTTTATCTCTCCATTTTCATCTAAATGACCTAGTAGTTTAGGTTATGAGCTTCAAAATACAAACCAAGGGAGCTAGTCCTTCAATCTAGAGGTTTACCTCTACTATAAGCAACTCACAGGCTTAGGGGTAATCCAATGTTTCACTCAATTTGGAGGAAGCTTGAACTACCTCTCCAAGGGTGTAAAATTGAGTGATAATCATTATGGCACACCTAATGAGACTAAGGTCCAAGAGAGTGGAAGAATTTTTGGTGTGTTATACCTATAAGCTTTTAGAAGCATTCATCAAACACCAATGGTGACTCCAAATGTAATCAGTTGGTTCTAGCAGCCTAGGTAATTATTGTGAAATTATTTTATCATATATTATTTTTCATTTGACTAATGAAGTTTTCATGGATGGATATGATGAAAGTTTCTACTATACACCTCCTTAACAACCTTGTCACAATCCTAATTATGTATCTCAATAGCCCTATCAAGATTTTTATCAATCTTATGAGTCATGGCAGTCATATGGTTATCTTACTTCCCATTCATATGATCAACCTGATGAAGAAGCTTATGAGGAAGGCTATTAAGAAGAGTACCAAGAGGTGTCTTCCTATCATCCTCAATATGATCCATATCAACCTCAACATGATTCCTATCAACCTTGTCATGAGGAATTAGATGATACTATTGAATGGGAAGCAAAATATTGGGAATCAATATTTAAGGCCATAGAAGCTCAGATTAGGCAACTAAATCAACATGTTGAAGCTCACCAAAACCCCCACTAATTTTTTGGATTGTTACTTGTTTTGGTAAGATCCTTACCCTATATGCTTTTGACTAAATCTCCAACCAATCTAAGACATAATTAGGGGCCTAGATCCCCAAGTGATCATCTATCACAAGTACTATAATTACCAAAAATGGCCATAATTAGCCCAATAATACCAATGAATGACCATAACCAGCCTGAGAATACCATCAATGGCCACAACTAGCTCTAAAATACTAATGATCATACACAACTGGCCTCTAATACCATACTAAGATTTGAAGCTGGGTGGTGCTTATATCAACCAAGTAACTTTACCAACTCACCCACATCTCATTGGTACCAAAACCCCCATTAGTACCCTCCTCCTCCTACTTCAATTCCACCTCAAGATAAATCCTTGTTGGCACTCATGCCAAATATGCTAAACTCAAAAAAAGTAATGAGAAAATAGGATAAGGAACTTGATGTGATCTCTATTCATCTCATAGAGAATTTGAGAAAGTTGGTTCAATTATTTATGAATAAGTGGAGGGTAGTTGAATATGAAGCAAAATATATCAAAAATGATGATTTGCATGAAATGAGATACTATATCCAATGGTGGGTAGATATATTAGAGAGGTGGTAAATTCAAGAGATTAAGGATCAAGTTTTAGTTGTTGAAGATCCTCAAGAAGGCTATAAAGAAAGTAAAGATTTTGTTGAAGAACATGTCTCTCCCATTAACTAATACAACTTGTCATATCCCCATGAGTTCATTTAATAAACATCCATTCCAAATCTGATTCATGATCCATCCATCACACCTGATACTCCTTTTTAAACCCATGAACTTGTTGATCACCCTCCCACCTCATCCCTTCTTGAAGGAGAACCCATCCTATGGGAGATAAGTGAAGAAGATCAAGCCAAATTTGTAGATTATCATGGAGAAGTTGATCAAGAAATGAGAGAGGAGGTAATTGAGAGGGACATCATATCATCTAATTTAGTTGAGACTCATGAGCAACATCAAGAGGTTGAATCTAAAAAAATAATAGAAGATCGAGCTATTGATGATTCTATAGATCAAAAAGACTTATGACAAAGATCTAATGAAATTTGTGAAGAATTTGAAAGAATTAAAAATCCTACACTTATTATTGGTCAATTTGAAGACACTCTTGAAGATGATTTTCCTCTTGAGGGTGTGTTTCAAAAATAAGATCCTATCCCACCAAAACTTGTGCAAGTTGCAGCTAGCCTAGAGGTTAAAGACTCTTCAAGTGAAAAAGTGAAAGAAGATGAAGTTGAATAAGTTGTGGTTCTTGAAGATAAAGAAAACAAATATGATTAGAATCAACATATTGATCTCCTTTAAGAGTTTTAAGGCCTCTACAAATTTTAAGGTCATGTGCATAGAGAGATTATTCAAAATGTCTTCATGGAGGATAATGATGAAGATTGGGTTGACTATGTAAAGCTCCTTGAAGAGCTTGATGAGCTTGAAAATGCTAATAAGTTTGATCTCATTCAAGATGTCATGAATGCCAAAGAATCATAAATAGATGAAGCATCATTGGACAAGGTTGCAGTTGAGGATCCACATGAGAAGATTGTTGAGTCACAAGAGGAATTCACCTTCATAGGTGATATGTTTGCAGCTATTATTGTTGTATTGGAGATCATGCCAAGAAGGTTGGAAAAAATGGAGTCGAAGACATCAAGAATGATGCTAGAGAGACAACTTGATTCATATATTATTTCATCTCATGGATTGAAAAATAGTACAAGCTTCCCCTTTGATCTAGGAGGAAGATTTCTTTTTCAGGTTAATTTATATATAGTCTAGTTTGCTTATGTTATTATTGTGTCCCCTAAATGCTTGATAGCACATGTGTGTATCTTACTTTATTTTATGTATGTTGTTTTTTATGTTTGATTTGAAGGTTAATTAATTTTTTGTGTCATGTTTAATTTATGTCCAAGTCTAAAACTGAGTGCAAGAGACTCCATTACCCAATAGACATGCAAGGATATTAGTCTTATTAGCATTGCAGGCATGTTACCCTTATGAATCACCAAGAATGTTGACCAAATTTGACCCCCAATAAAATTGTTCACCCCCCTATAAATTCAAACTTGTCATATGGTATTTGCATACTCTATATTATCTCTAAAGTCTTTATTTAACCTTGTTAGCATGGTTTAAGGTTAATTTGGAGAAGTTAAGGTAATTTCATGTTGTGTTCATAAAGTGGTCTAGGGGTGTCATGGAGAAATAATTCATGGTCAAGTTTTGCCATAGGTGATTAGGGGTTTATTAATGTAATTTTATGTCTTAAACATTTTCCAATAATATTTCATGAAGTTTTGAAATGTCTAAGGCCCACTTGCTAGTTTGAAGGTGGTAAAAAAACATAAAAAGGTGATTCTGGATAATAGTTGTGTTTGGAAAAGTTTCATAAGTTAAAAATACATAAATGACCCTTAAAAAATGTTTTGGATCAGTTACACAACTGATACACCTATCATCAAGTTAGAGCAAAGCCAGATTCTTGGATTTCAATGCTAGATTGAGGAGTTAGTGGAATTTGTATGAAATCTTGAAGTCACTTGTAAGTGAAAATAGATTCATAACATCCTTTGGAATTGTATAGGTTAGGAAAAAGCATTTTAATAATTTTAAATCTCCACATTTGTATAATTTTATCTATCTCCTCCATCACCCCATTCACAAGCTAGTGAAGGCAGATTTCAATCAAATAGTACATGTCATACATGTAGAGTTGGGGGATGATATTTTGGAAAACATTTGGGACCCTTATAGGATTAAATTTTATATCATTTTTCATTGATTATTTCTTTAATATTTATAACAATCGCTAAGAGCCCAGACTACTTTTTGAGAGGTTAAAACCCCACAAAATGAGTTTAAAGTGACTCCAGTGAAAAATGTGATTTCATGGATGCATGAAAATAGTTTTAGTGAGTTATAATATGTTTTTATATTCCTTAAACACCTTAATAAATCATGGTGTCATGTTTAGATGTCCTTTTGGCATGAAAAGTCTCTCTTGTGAGAAGTTTACAAGTGACTATTAGTTTTATGTGTTCTAGAAGTTTTTTAGGTGGTCAAATGACTATGAGTAGTTCTTCATTATCATCTACTATCTTTTTAATCCATAATTAATCCCTTGATTAGATAGATATTCCATAAAATTCTAAAAATTATTCATGTCTTCATTCACCTTTTGGGAATGTGTTGTGTGTTTGCATGAGCAGGGTGATTTGAGTGTTTGAATATGTATTTCAAAGGATTTTTAGAGATATTTTTATTTATATATAATTTTTATTCAATTTATAATAATGAAATTTTATTCATAGCACTCATGTTGCACTATTCAAAGCCTCTAAGCATAAGGTTGCATTCTTCACCTTCTACAGGTTTGTAGGTCTACAGATAAAAAGAAATACATGATTACAATGATCAATGAATGTTATTTGAGCATAAAAAATGGGTTATAGTTCAATATAAGTGGGTAATAGATAGATAATAAGGATATCCAAGCTCCTATGAGTCAAGAAGTTGACAAACCAAGCTAATAAGCCTTAAAAATACATCCTATAGGAGTGTGTGTGAACAGTGAAACAAAGAGGTGGTTAAAGGTGTTTTGAGACACTATATGGAATGGAAATGATGGATAAGATAACCATATTGATGAAGGATCAATCACTATGTTTATTTGGTGTCATGGTGGAGGATAATTCAAGACCATACATAGTCAAACCAAGAAAATAATCACTTATAGGATTTTGGGGAGAACAGTGAATGTAGGGGTTTAAAAAAATGATTTGAAAGGAATATTTGAGACTAAATTGAAATGGGAGTGACTTTATATAAATTATATCATTAATGAGATGCACAGTGGTTGGTATGGAAACCATACAAGACTCACACACACAATTAGCGCTCATGTTATCATCTATAGTCAACCAGTATTAAAATTAGCCTTTAAAAATGAAGTTTGATTTGAAAATTTAGGACATTGAAAAGTATTTTAATACCTCATTCAAAATAGGATAGAGCCATTGGTAATTTTAATAATGATAAGAAAAGACATAAAATCCTCAAACACACTCAGACCTCTCAAAAGGGCACCTACAACCATTTGAGAAAAAAGTTATCTTAGATAGTGGTAATGTTGATAAAAACATAGGGATTTGAATGATAATTATGAGTTCACCAATATAATGACTGATTTTGAAAGCTTTAATGTCTCAATAGGGTTATTTAAACACTAAGACTATAGGCCAATTCCAAAATGCATACACACAGTCTGCAGTCGCCTCTAGGTTTATTGTGTCATCTTCAAGTTCTCTCAAAATTTGAAGATAATGGTTTGTATGGGTGATTTTTAAATAAAAAATATTATAATATTTAAATCACCAAGGTTCTAAGCCAATATGGGAGTAGAGGAAGAGACCAAAACATGGGTCACAAAGTCCTAAGTAAGCATACAATTTTGTATTGCTAAGTAGAGTTTTTTATTTGAAGGTATTGAAGTCTATGAGAAAGTATGAGGAAGATGAGTGTTTGTATATGATCTCAAAGTGATGAAATTGTCTCATGAGAGCCCTAAAACCCATCATAAAGTGAAACACGGTCAGGACAAACCCTGCTCAAACCTTTCACAGTCTTGGGTTCTTACATACACTTGTTTGGATAGACTTAGAGAGATGGTCAGTTATTCAATCATTGGGTTGAGATGAGAAATAATAACATTGAATATATGTTTTATGATAATTATATCACTTCCTCATACCCTCATCTCAATCAATAATAAGGTAATTAACATGGTAGACCCTGTTTAGTCTTGTAGTCTTAAACACATACACAAACTTGTAGTAGTTAGTTAAAGATGATGGCCAGATCATTTAAGCTAAGGTTGAGACTTATAAAACCTTAATAAGAGGATAATGATCTTGAAAAAACATTAAATTAAGTCACATACCCCAATAAATAAGAGAAATAGGGAACATACAGGTAGTTAGGATCTCTTAGGCAGTTTAGCCCAATAACCCTAGGCACATGCTAGTGAGATATTACAAAGAGTTTGAGGAAGAAAGTGGGTTATAATATAATTTTAATGAGTTAATATGGACATAATATAAATATTTAGGTCATTGGAGATCAAAACAAAACTTAGGAGGCTCTCACTAACTCAATTCTCTCTCAAACATCATAGAGTGCTTGTTTCCACTTGAGAGGTTAGTTTGTTTTGATTGCTATGGATCACACATGCTACATGGGACATTAGGATCCTAAGGGAAATTAAATAACCTAATAAAATTAAATTTTTTGGAATTGTATGGTTGTTTCATGATTCTATCTTTATGAACCATCCTTAAGAACCTAAAGCACTTCAGGCTACCTAAGAGAGCCATAAGGACCCGATGAGAGAGAAATGAAGTTTTATGCCTCCAGATGGATAAAAAAAACTTCAAAACCACCCATAAAATGTTCATTACTCCCCTAAGAATCATCTTATGCAATTGGTTGATATAGTATTGTATGGAATTTTATGGATTAGGGCTAAAAAGACTAATTTTTGCTATTTTATAGGTCCATATAAGTTTTCAGATCTTAAAATTTGGTATGGAAGAAGGATAGGATGTTTTATGAGTTAATAACATGATTATTTTATGTTTGACATGTGTGGATCTTGTATAATAATTTTTTACTCTCTTGGTAGGGAGGCCTAATTGAGGACTAGTTATGAGAGAGAAAGGGCAAAAATGGATATCTCCACTCACTCTCAGAGAATGAAATTAAAATTGGAGATGTAAGTCCATACTGGGTACTATAATATTCCCTTATATTCTCAACACCTTTTTTAGTTTCCTCCACATAAGGTTTGCATCATTTTAGGGCTACAAGCAAGAAGGCCTATTTGGGGATTTTAGTAGACAATGACTTATTGGGGTTAGTTTGAGGCCTCAAAATGGATTATTTCAGGTCCAATATGATTTTAATAGGCCATCCATGAATTTTGGATGAGCTTAATAAGACAAATCTAAGTTTTGACACTTGGGTACACAATAGGCCTAAGGAGATGAAGAGCCTTCTAGACACCTTGCATGAGAAAGAGGTGATGTGTCAAAGAGAACCTATTTGGATCAGTTGATAAGTGTCAAGAGTAGATAAAATAGGTATAATAAACTGATATTACCATCAAGAAGGCCACTTTTCCTTCAACATGTCAAGAAGAAGGGAAGTTTTAAGAACCTAGTCAAGGTGTCAAACAAGCTTTTCACCTCCCACACCACTAGGAGAGTTAGAGAATATTTAGAGGAGATATATATGGAATATTAAACCTATTGATATAGTTCCATAAATACTCTTATTTTTTTAACTCACATGACACTTGTATACCTTCTCTCTCCTACATCCTTCTTGTCTTCTCTCTCACTTTCTCTGTATATTCAGCCACTTTTGGCTAAGTTTGTATCCTCCACCTAATATGGTGAAGCCATTCTCATTTTCATCCTTTTATTAATAAATAATTATTTTGTTTACCTTCTCCATGATTTTTTTCAATATTTTTTTTAACTTGTTGATCTTGCTAAGTGATAGATTTTCTTCCTTAGCATGTTGTCCTTGTTCGCATGCATATTCAGCTTTGAAAGTCTTTTATAGGTCTCTTAAAGTGTTCTAATGGAGTTTTCATGATTTTTAGTGAGTTGTTTCTTCTCAAGTGTCAATTAATTACCTTGGGTTTAGTCCTACTAGCTTAATATTTCTTCACAAACCTCTATGAGAAATACTAATGCAAGTGTAGATTTAGAGTAGTGTTATGTGCATGTTAGGATTGTATTTGAAGTGTACTTGCAATTGGTTGGCAATGGTCAAGTTAAAATTACTGCATCACCTCATTAAGATAGTTTAATTTATGTTTTTTATCTCCTTTTTCATATAAATGAGCTAGTAATTTAGGTGATGAGCTTCAATAGACATACCAAGGTAGCTAGCCCTTAAATCTAGAGGTTTACCTCTATTATAGCCAACCCACAGGCCTAGGGGTAATCCAATGTTCCAATAAATTTGGAGGAGGTTTTAACTACCTATACAAGGGTGAAAATTAAGTGAAAATATTATGGTCATGAGTTATTTCTCCTCTAACATCACTTGGTCTCTCAAGATTTAAACCACCACCATCAGATACATTTTTTTATGATGTTGTGGGCCTTGCCTAAGCAAGCATGCAAATCTATATTTTCTTCCCTCAAGTGGAGGTTGTCTTGCTCCATCTCATTTTACTTATATTTAATGGAATCTTATAATGTGCTAACTCCCTTAATATACTTTTCCAAGGTGATTTGGTTCACGTCAAGTGACACCTCTTGACTTGTCATGGCCAAATTAAGTGATGTCAAAGAAGTTATGGTCAAAGTTATATGGTGTCAAATTTATGTGAACAAGAGTGTAGATTTTGTTCATCACAATGGTGGAACTTGGACATCCCATAGACATTAACTATTTATCTAAATTCTATCATGTGATATCTCCTCTTATGCACCTCCCTACATCAATCCCAACCCTTAGCATGCATAAGAAGGTTATGGGACATCAATAATTGGTTTCTGCTTGGCCTCTTTTTTTAGCTTCATAGTTTACTCTTATTACTCAATTTTTTAAGTGTTGAATACAACTTAAATATTATTATTCGACACAAGCTCCTCATTTTCCTTGGTATTTTCCTCTATAACATCCTTGGTAGCTTGCTCTTATTCCATTTTCTATTTCAACTCCTTCAACTTGTGCAAGGATTCTTTTTATTTCTCTCAAGTTTCCTTGGTTGTTGTTTTAGTCTATGCCTTATTTATCTATGAATATTTTACCTCTTCATATTCTTATTCTCTCTTATTCTACATAGATTCTTATTATTATTTATTCTTCTTCCTTATTCTTATGATCATTTTATTTCTTCTTTTTCTCTTCTTCTTCATGTTTAGCCTTCTATAGTTCAACCTTTTCCTCTTCTTATTTTTTCAAGTAGCTTCTTATTCTGCCTATATAATTTCTTGTGCTTAATTCTCTATGATATCCCCTTGTGGTTGTTTCTTCTTCATTTTTTGTTACACTATGGGTTTTTATGGTGCACTATGTTATTACACAATGATTACCTTAGGCTAAAATACTTGAGTGGGAGAGTATGGAGAAAAATATAGAGAAGGGGTTGAAGGTGGTGGGGAAGAAAGTATGGATAACTATGGGGAATGTTTTGGGGAGGGAGAATGATAATAACCCACCACTCTTTGCTTGCTCACTAGTGTTTTTGAGTATGGGGAGCCAAGGTTTGTTTCTTGTACTTTAATGTATGTGCTTACACTACGGGTTGTTGTTCATCCACATTTCCTCTTTAAATTATTCCTTTGTGAGAGCTTGCACCATGATAAAGGTGTCCATTCACTCTACAATTGAAGGAAACGTCCTCATAGTTTAGTGTGTGTAAGTTCTATGTGTTAATTATTTTTGGGGACTCTCTTGTTGTGTCGATGTTTGCTTTATTCCCATTTGTTATGTAGTATTCTACAATGGTGTTGATGTGGATGCAATTGATGATTATGCACCCACTACTCATAATTTTTTTGTCATTCTGCACTTTATTTCCTTCTCTTATTTGATCGTGTCCATAATGATGGACTCAATAGGTGTCAATATCTCTATTGATAATAAAATTTGAACATTGTGACATAATTGACATGTGTGCACTACCTTCCAGAAGAAAAATTCATTCTCCTCTTCTTCCTCACAAATCTATTTACCTATGTCATGCATAATAGAGTTATATATTTCTTACTTAGTGACTCCCAAGTTTATCAAGTCATATTTGGTAGGATTATTTTTCATGGACTTGTCAATTAGCCATGGGTTTGTGTTGTAAGTCTGTTTCTTTGGTTGTGAAGGTGCCCTATGAGTTGAAGATTTTATCTTCCTTATAGTTGTTTGTGTTGATGTTGTATATGGTACTACCTTTTATTGATATGTGTGCTTGTGTTTCTCCTTTTTATATTATTAGTTGTTTCTATGCACATAGAGGCATGGATGACAATAGTCACACCATACTCTCAATTAGGGATTTTTTATAAATACTTATGCTTGTGTATCCAACATGCTAATGAAAATTTGAAGTAGTGTAACTGATGCATTTACAAGCTCATGAATTTTTCTCTACACCCCATCATGAGCCTTATTGATCATGGAAAATGGTCTGAATTACTATAGACCCTAGGGGGTGTGAAGCAATGAGTCCTTATAGTTATATCTACCATTAGTTGAAATGACCCAATAGAGCATAGTATTGATCCATTCTGAACCATACAAGATTGGAAAAATTGGATTTATAGTGTGATGGGTTAAGTAAGAGATTTCCATTATGCGAAGCTTAATAATAATACCATAAATTGGTATTCAAAGGTATCCAAAGCACTTATGGGACTCTAATATTGGTAATCAATTTAGTGACCAAGAATTTTGGTTAATTAAAGTCCTAATTGAGTTAGATCATTTAATATGCTATATCGATGACCCCCTTTGTAACTTATCTAACATTTTTTAATTTTCTATAATATTTTAGTGATGCACTCTATTAAGATGCACACAACAACATCATCCACTCAATCGATTGGGATTTTTTTGGATTCTCATACATACTTATCCTTGATTTATGAGTGGATGGGAGGGATATTTGTTTTATATTATTTTAAGGAATTTCCTCTTATTTTAAGCCATATTTCCTATGCCATTGTGTTTGTATTGATCTAGATGGTAACTGTTGACCAAATTTGACCCTACAGGTCAAATTAGGACCCCTATAGGTAAAAAATTAAGTTTTAGGTGTTTTTATGGGTCTAATATTATGTAATAGGGTGTATTATATGTCTTTTTATGTTATTCCATATCACATTAGCCTTGGTCATTAGTCATATTAGCCAATATATCATTTTGAGTCATTTAGGGGCTATAAATGAGCATTAAATGAGTTATACAACCTCATTATGAAGTGTGAACGTGTAAAAATGGTGATTTCACATTCCATGTGTCATATTATTCCTTAATTAAATTTTCATAATTGAAAGTGGTAGGTTCTTTAGAAGAAAAATTTGTTTTCTTGGGAAAAGAGAAGAGTTTGGCACTTGTACGACCCATGGGGGAAGGTGACACATAGAATAAGGTCATGGGATGTATTTTCATATTCATAAAGCTCAATTACACATTTTTAATTTTATAAAGGTTCCAATTTTGAGCTAAAACCATTTTGTTCCTTATTCACCCTTTTCGACATATAAAACCAGTTAGTAGGTTTATGCTTAGTACAGATAATTGGAGAACTTCCAAGTCAAATGACTTAGGGAGGTGAAATTAAAATCAAAGAGATTAATTTTCATAACAATATTTTTAGGAATGGTGGCCTGTAATTTATGAATCATCCTCATGAAGTTGACTATGTTTTTCTGCTTGTTAATTTGTGTATCCTATAGATTTTGGTCCATTTTGGACAAATCCATACAAACTAGTTTGTAATGTTGACTCCAGAGGATGTTTTATAGCTTATAAAATTATATTAATGCTTGGTTTCATGTTTCATGGTGTTTTGATGAGCAATTTACCTCATGTTATAAGAAGGTGTCACCATTGTGAAGTTTTAATCAAGTTCTTCCTTAGTGTAGAATGTTGGTCTTCTACATAGGTCTCATGTGAATATAACATGATGTTCAACATGTATCAATGCCAAAATTTCCCTTTATTCATGTTTTTTTTCATCATATCATGCTTTGAGAAATTTTTAGTCTTGTCATTCCTCTTAGTCAACTCTTTGTTCAATTTCACTTGCAACCATGTTGAAGCACACATGTATAGAGCTTGTTTAGCTTATTCGTGGAATGTTTATAAGGGTATTAGTTTTTTTAAGGAATAAATAACTTAGGAAAGTTAATTTGGTTGTTAAAAAATATATAAGATTGGTTACAAGCTCATTCATTACACTAAATAGTCATTAGATACCCATTGCCTCCTTTGTTCTAGATGTTTGTAAGAGGTTTTCACATTGGAATAGATGTTTTAGAACTTGTCTTCATATATCCTTAATTCAAATAATGCATTTGATGGATTTAAATTGAGTTTAATTTATTCATGAGGCCTTTCATCCACACATATTACTTCATTTCATGTTCACTGCCTACACACAATCCATACACACTTACAGGAGCCTCCTTGATGACATCATGCTAAGAGGAAAAGTTTGATATGTGTTTCAATCTCTTAAGATTTATAAGAGTGAATTGGGGTACTTGGTGAAAGCATAGAAGTGATTAAAAACCTACACACCTTGTATACTATCTAGTTGAACTATTGCCTATGTATGTGCAAATGACCACCTATAGGTGGTACATAGAGCTTTAGAAGTCATTGTATGAGTAATTTGAAACATACCAAAATCTTCTTTGGGATTTTATCATGTGAATTAACCATTTTAAACCTTATTGAATTGTTAAATGAGAAAATGGAGGTGTAGACTATCCCCTATCATGAGATGATAGTGTTCAGGGAGTTTATCCCTAAAATGTGAAAATAGAGGTCCGGGGGTGTTTTGTGAATATCCTATAACATGGTTTCAAAGAGTTTTAAAGCATATTAATAGGTAAATATTGTATCCTATAGCATGGAAAAGAGTTATGAATAAAATATAGGTCAAAAATCTAATGTAAAATAGGAGTAGAACATCTTAAAGATGACTTTCAAAATATTGAAACCTTGTATTAACATCTACAAGATTTGAGGTTTGAATGACCATTGGCATCCCAAGAACAAAAAAAGCATATTCTCATGATTGGAATGGATTTATTATTTTAATTATGTACCAATTTATATTTAAATCATTAGGATTATGCTAATATGTAGTTTTTTAAGCTTCATTAACACCTACAAGTGTCCCTTCTCAAGGAAATGTGCACCTACAACTAAGTATGGAAATAGTGACCTAAGCATGGTATCTATGTGATGTTATATCCTATACAAGGTGAATTAAAGTATGAACAAATGTTTTTTTGCCCCAATTTTTAAAGGAGGGCCTTTACACACCATGACCAAGCTCATTTATAGCTCATATGCACATACAACCAACTATAGATGATTGTCTCAGACAGTGAGAATAAAAGAGTAATGCCAGGTGTTTGCAATGCATGAGATGAGAAAAATGAGTCAAATAAAACAAAAATTGAACATAAGGGGTTATATATAGGTTTTAGGCATTATTTTCAAATCTTAACCATGCATTTATACATATAGGTACACTCCAAAACATAAAGTACAGTCAAAAGTCACATTCAGACCTATACTACCAATGTATGGAAAGAGGTATGAGAGATTTGAAGTGTTTAAAAAACCTATATAACATTAATCATGACCATGAATTTATATATAATATCATGAAAATTTTAAATGATGAAAAAAATGGGCTGTAATGATGCATAATAGAGTCCACTTGGGAGAGGCCTAGACACAGTCTACCTTTAACAAGTATATCTTGGGTATTAAAGCATTTGAGAGGTTAAATCATCAGAATAAGGAATAAAAATTGGTAAATAAAATTTTTATGGGTTGTAAAATCCCATAAAATATTCACTATTATCTGAGGAAATAAGGGAGTGACCTCTATTTTGTCTCAAATAGAGGGCATTCCCCTCATGCACAAACCCTACAAATTTGGAGAGTAGGGATGAAAGGTGATCTAAGGAGATAATTGTAACCTTATATGAGGTGTGAAAAGTTTTAGGACACCTGAAAAAACATGATGAACACCTCATAGAAGGAGGGAACCCAACAAGATGGTCTGGGTGGCTAAGTTTGTAAGGAGGCCTAAAAGGTAAATTTTTTTTCTAAAGCCAAGCAGAGAACCACTTTCACTTATAATATGGGGTGAAAATTATAATGGATTAAATAATGTATATGGGGGTAAAATAGAGGTATATAAGCTATTTGGATGTGGGGAAATCCATCAAAAGGTCATTTTGGGCTTTAAGGTGCAAACAGGGTATTAGGCATGGTTACGCCTAGTGCCCAAATGAGAAGTCATCTTCAATTCTAGCATGAGATAGGAATTATAACCTATTAGCTCATGTATATAAGGTCATTTCAGATGTTTAAAAGTCTCAAAATTATATAGGAAGCACAAGGAAGGCCACTTTTAGCTCAAGAAAACTTTAATCCTGTAAGGAATGGAGAAGACAAGCTCGATAGGCTAGATTGAAATGCTCACATCTTTCATGAGGCTATGAATGGAGGCCAAATGAGTTTAGGGATGTTGATGGAGCTCATAAAAATAAAATTAGTGTAATTTTTTTTCAAATTTAATGTCAATGCATTATGAATAAAACTTAAGGACAAAAAGTACTCAAAACCCTTGTTAAACCTTTGAAAGGACCCAATTACGAAAACAAGGCTAGGAATGTATCAAAATGGACCATTTGGAAAATGAAAGTGATTGGAGTTTGTATAATACTCTCTCAGTATCCTCCCCATCAAGATTAGTTTTCCATATTCTATGTAGATAGGGTACAAAATGGGTTATTTTGACTATTTTATGCATTATGTAGGTTCTAGGAACATTCAAGAGATGAAATAAAGTTTGGGTGGAAGATTAGGATTTAATATAATTCCTTATGGTCATTTAATACCTTGGAAAACCTCCTAAGTTTTCCTACTATAGCTCTCATCTCAACTAGTCAAAACTGACTAGTGAGCAATATAGTGAGAAGTGTGAAAAATTTAGGTGGATGGATTTTTAAAGTGTGATTGATGCCTCTAAGGCCATGGAGAGTCTTTCCAAGTTTCATCCACTCCTTCCCATAAATTTTCATGGAAAATTTAATCCAATTTTGAAGCCAAGTCTGAGGGGTGACTAAAAGAGGAGTTTCTTTGAGTATAAGCAGTGATAGCTCATTGTTAGATGATTCTCGATGACCAAGACTATAACCAATGCATGGAGAGGCATGTATGAAATCCTTCCCTCTAATTTAAATAATCATACCTATCCATAGTTATTTTTTGTATGTTTTAATAGGTATGGATAATGAGGGAAATTTTTTGAGCCAACACAAGGAGTTTCATGTCACTTTTCATGAGTTTCATGTCTTGTATGGACACTTGTACTTATTAAACTTGCATGGTTCATTTAAAATATTCTTATCATGCATATTTAACTCCTTTTACTATATTTACAAGTATATTTATGACCTTTGTACTTCTCTTTTCTCCTCTCTTTCTCAAGTTCTATACGAACTAGCCATTTTGGCCTTTATAACTCATGCTCCACCTGAGTATAGTGAATCCATGCTCATTTGCATACTATTTGATCAATAAGACTACTGATTTTTACCTCTTACATACCTATTCATAGTGTTTTTACTTGAATTATGTATCTATCTTAGTGAAGACAATGGATTCCTTAGCATGTTGTCTTATTCTCTCACCTATTTATAGTTGGAAAGCTTCTTCTTACAAATCATGTGAAGTGTTTTAAGAAGTATCAAGGTTGAGTGAGTTAGTCTATTCATTATTACCATTCAAGGTCTCTTTTCTAGTCCTCCTAGCCTAAACATTCATCTGTAACCTCATAATGAAATATTGATGTGAGAAGATGCAGATTGGAGAAGTATATGTTTAGGTAGTCCCTTGTTCTCATGTGTAACATGAATCTAGTTGGTAGTCATCAATCAATTAGGTGTATCACCTCCCTTAGGATATTTTTCTTTTAGTTTTCTCTCTCTATTTTCCGTGAAAAATTTTAGGTGTATTAGTGACCCAAATTGATACATCAAGGGAGCTAGCCTTATCTAGAGATTCACCTCATTCTTAGACTCACACATAGTCTAGAGGTGTTTTAATTGTGCCACTTGGATGAGGAGAGATGAGACATATCCTCAAAGGGTAAAAATCCAAGTGATAAATTTTTTTAGCATGCCTAGTGGGACTATTATTCCTAGAGGTTGAAATATTTTTAGTGTTATCTTTCAATGATTAGCCTTTGGAGGCATCTATCCAAGCATCAATGGTGACTCTGAAGTTATATCAGTTGAAAGTTTTTGGTGTTGTCTTTCAATGATCAGCTTTTGGAGGCACTATCCAAGCATCAATGGTGACTCTAAATTTACATCAACTAGTCAAGCATCCCATATTTTTCCTTTTGAATATTTTTGGTAATATATTTCTTTGTGTTCTTGCTTTCAATGAGGCTCCATGGCTAATTTTAGTGTGGAGTAATATTTTACACAAGTTGGTGAGACATCTCAAGCTTATGGCATTCCCTATCAGCATTGGTGTGATTCTTACCAATTTTTTCATGATCCTTACCAGCCCAAATATGACCATTTTCAACCTTATCATGATTTTTATCAGCCTTATAACTAGCCTTCTCAATATCTTGCTCCTCCTAGTCAACCTAATCACTTCTTAAGTCAGTCCATTCTAACCTTCAAGCAAACTCTTTTGGGCTATGAGAAGTACATGTTGGATCTTGACACACTAAGGGGATATGCTCAAGAGGTTCCTAATCATATTATTCATAAGGTGAGAGATAAATTAGAGCTAGTCAAAATATAGTGGGCACCTATTGAGAGAGCCAATTGGCAAAGGCTCACAAGTGAGATGCTAGATGTGAGTGGCCTAGTTTCATCCTTGGAAGATAGGCTAAAAATTCATGAGAATCAGCCTCACCAAACTTATCAGCCTTCATATCCACTTCCCCAAGATTTATATCAGTCCTACTTAACCCCTATTCATGAGCCCAATCAAGCTTTAAAATTCCATCTTTTTCCCAATCAGCTGGAAGAGAGAGTTGAAAAGACAAACTTAGTTTTTGAAGCAAATATTGATAGGTATATTGAGTTGGCCAACATGTAGGTGAATAAATCCATATCATTAGAAAAATAAGTGGAATATAAGCTCTCATTTACCTCTCCCATTACATCCCCACCTTAAGAAGTGACCTCTAAATATGAGATTCCAAGTTGGAGACAAGGTAGGGAATCTAAGTCTAAGGAGATTCCAAGCTTCTTAAACACTTCATCCACTCCTCAAAGTACATCATTGCCTCAAGAAGAGACTCCTAATACCAACATCCTAAGCTAGAATAATGTATTGGAATCATGGGAAAAGAAAGAAGATAAAATCATTGATAAAGAGTGTGATGTTGAGAAAGAGCTTGATCCTACGCAAGCCCCTCCCACCCTTCGTCAAGAGACCTCTTGTACTCCTCATCCTCATGATGATGCCTATCAACTCCAAGAGATAATTTTCCAAGATAAAATATCTAATTAAATTTAAGATTTAGAGTCAAGCAATTTCCAAAATAACATATCCAATTAAATTGAAGAGTTAGAGTCAATGATGAAATTGCTAAGTCAAGGTGTAATGGAAGGTTTAGACCCAAAAGAAGATCCTATGCCTAAACTCATCCCATATAACCTCCCTTAAGAGAGTTCTCAATTTGGATTAGATTTTAATTAAGTGATTTTCAAGTGGAAGGAAGATAAATAAGCTATTTTATCCCAAGGTCTACCTACCCTTTCTCAAGAAGTCCCAAAAGAATCCCCTATAATGCATTCTCAATCTGATTTTGAGTCCTATGTTCCACCTCCACCAACTAGTTCATCTTGTCCTCACCCCATCACCCTTTTACTTGATGTAACTATGGTATGGGAACATAAAGAGGATCATTTTGTTGATAAAAACTTAGAACTCTTTATTCAATAAAGCCTAGTTCCTTGGCATCCTCATTGGACTAAGTCACATGATTACAAGATGCCTAGTCTTGGCATCACCAAGAAGGAGGAATAAATAGAGGATCTTATAGCCCTTGAGAATAAAATTCATGTTATTAAAATTGAAATGAAACTTTAGATCCATAAATATATCCTAAATTATGAAGAAGAGATGAATTCTTGTGTGGAAACTTTTAATTGAGTTGATATGGAAGAATGTTTTCCTTTTTGCCAAAGAGGAAGAAATAGTCATTGGTTCTTCCATCACTATCCAACATATCATAGATGAGAAAGAAAAAGGTTATAATAAGCCTTGGGATGGTTTTTTTGTATTAATTGGATCAGGTTATACTCATCTTCAAGGAGGCTATGATCTAGTCAAAAATGGAGAAGGCAACCTTGGCACTTAAGTGAGTATGCAAAAAAAGATAAATTTTCAAATATGTCCTTCCAAGAGGCATATGCATCTTATGATGACATGTTTGAAATAATCAATATGGAATATCATCCTATTAACTAGTTTGGAGAAAAACATCAGCTCTTGAAATATGTAACAAGCTTCTATTGGACTCAATCTTCTAAAGAACAAGAAACTACTCCTCTTGAAGCCATGCCTACCAAGAAGATATAAGTTGATCATAAGATGAAGAGTGGGAAGTAGTATAAGGTATGTGTACATGTTCAAGAGGAATATATCTACATTTGAGACATATTTTAGGATGATATACTTGATATCAGATAAATTAAGTTCCAAATAATAGGTCTGATCTACCAAGCATCCAATCCAAAGAGAAACATGATTGGCACTATGACTCATCTCATGAAGAAAAATATTTAAGAAGCTTTCCTTTTGATCCTAGAAAGGAGGTATGCTTAGTTTCTATTTTTGCATAGTTTTTTATTTTTGAATTCCCTTAAATGTTTTAAACACATGTGTGTGTCTTTTTATCTTGTTTATTTTGTTTTTTGTGTGTCCTTTGCTTTGTGTGGATGAGTTAATGTTGACCAAGTTTAACTTTCTAGTCAAACTAGGGCACCTATAAACAAAAACTTGAGTTTTTAGGTCTATATAGGGTTTAAATGGATGTTATAAGATGTATAAAGGGTCAATTAATGTCATTTCATGTTATGATACCTTTGGTTATTAGTCCCCTAGGTCTATTTATCATTTTTGGGTCATTTATAGGTCATTTTAAGTGCATTAAATGCTTTGTACGGGTTTTTTGGGATTTTTTCAAGTTAAAAAATATTATTTCATCTCACATGTATCCTTATAAGTCTTATTAATCTTAGATAAATAAAAAATTTATAGGTTGTTCAGACAAAAAGTAGTTTTCTTGGCCAAAAAGGGAGATTTGGGAACTTGTATGACTTCCTTGGGAAGTGTACCACTTTTAAAATGTGAAAAAATGAATATTTACCTTCAAAAATATCATTTAAATTTTTTTTCAGAGGGTGAATAAAAAAATTCATTTCTTGTTTTCTTTCCTCCATTTCCTCTTAGCATGTAAAGAAGAGGTAACTTCCAGCAAGTGGTATGGACCGTAAAAGTAGAATGGGAGGGAGTGATTATATATGTGGATATTTATATAAGTCCTATCCAAATACATAACAATAAATTCCATTTTTTTTCCTTCTTCCTCATGAACCACCAGTTTGAATCCAAGCAGTTTTTTGGGAGTGTGCATTGAAGAAGGGGTCACTGTTTGCTTTCTTAGTCATTTTATTGTTTTATTATGATGATGTCATATTTTAAATAGGTTTTAAAATTATTTAAAATATGTTATTTCATGTTATCCATCTTTAATTTGGCTTGGAAGTCATCAAACATGCATGAAAGCCTTCTTTGGGCTTGTTTTCCACTTTGGGTCATTATATTGCATGTGTCTCCAAATTGTGCAACTACAAATGTTTTTGGAAAGTTATCCATGTCCACATGAATTAATTTGATGTGTAATATCTCTCTTGGATTCATGAAAGTGGTTTGATGGCCTATACCTTCCTAACAAGGCTTAAATGGTGCATTTTTCCTTTATTCCATTCACTGTCCATTTCAACCCATCTCAACATGTAGAAAGCCATTAACAAGGAGAATGAGAGATTGGAGTAATGGATATGGTATTTTTAACCTTCATCAAGATATACATTTTTATTCCCACATGGTGGACCTAACTCATTCATCAAAATAACATGGAAAGGAAATGGGATTGCACAATCAAGAATGATGACTGATTTTGTTCCTCAATCCCTAAAAAGAGAAAATATAGATACTCAAGGTTCTTGTGATTTTCATAGAATGAATCCATGATATTCTTATTAAATCCTCTCATACTCACCTTGTATTCCCACCAATCATGGTAAAAACTATTGACACTTAGATGCACCCTATGAGAAGAGGTTTTCTAGGCCTCTTATCCAAGTGGAAAAATTGGGACATCTCACTTGATGTGGGTGAGAAAACATATGAGATGAACCTCTAGATAAGGTCTATCTCCCTTTGATGTATCATTCAAGCACATGTCCCTACTACTAACACTTTGGGGGCTGAAAAAAGTTAAGAATAACATGAAAAGTAAGCTTAATATATGAAGGTGATACACCACATATCTGATCAACTCACACTCTTTGAAATACACTTGAAACTAAGAACAAATTACATAAATAATTTACTCAATATTAACTCTCTCACACACACAAATGCTTCAACATGGGGTTTAGGAGATAACATAGGTTAAGGAAGACTTTAGGCAATATGCATGCTAGGACACTCTATTGAATGAGCTATTCACTACACCTACAACCTCTTTTGGCACTTCTTGTTGATCTATAAGAAAGAGAACATAGCACACTAGGTAATAGTATGAATAGTGTGTGAATGTAAATAGACATCACACTTGTACAAGACTAAACACTATCATTTACACTTAGTGGATTCCTTAAATGAGGTAAGTAACTTATCTTCATTGATTTCAAGGTACCATATTTTTAATTCTAATGACTTTCCTTTATTATTCATTACCTAGATCACACACACACACGCACACACACACACACACACACACACACACACACACACACAGATATTTTGGGAATGATAAAATATTTTGAGTGCCTTATCCTTAATTATATTGGAAGTTACCATTTTATTATTTCTCTTCATACCATTTTTTCAATACCTTATTCCTGAACTCGGTTAGTTAAATCCTATGTTGACTAATCTATATATTTTCATACTCTATTATTCCCTTACTCTATGACTTTGACTATTTGAATATCTTATGACTGTAGAGAGGATTACAAATCAAGTTAGTCAAGCATTAGTCCATAAATAATGAAACATGCATAAAGAAATAACTAACCAAGCCTATCTATTCTTATGGGAATTACAAAGGATAGCTAGAAACAAATGAAAGAAAACAACACCATATTACCTTCTTAAATGGATTCATCATACCCATGTGGCTCAAAAACATGTTCTCCCTTGATCAAGCATCCTTGTCTTTATCAACAATGTGGTAAGCTCCTCCAATGCCTCAAGAACACTCTATAAAACCTAGGCTCATGATTCCAAATCACTAAACTAGCCTATCAATGAAGCTTGCAAGAAAATTCTATGATCAAATGCAAAACCTTGTGGAAATAATTTAACATTATAACTTTACAATATTCAAGCTTAAAATTCATGTCCATGGCCTCTCTATTTATAGATTTTTGAGATTGGTCAGGATCAAACATGACCATCCATCTCAAGATTGAGATGTGTGGCCATGGATAATCCTAATATTTGGAATTAAATCCATAATTATCTTCATCATGACCTTGGAAGAAGGGGCATTGAAGAGTCATGAGATACATTAAATAGGCATGGGTGACCCATAATCTTGATATTTGTGGCATTTATGGCCTAGGGATGTCTTCCCAAGAAATGATGTCACCTGATGATGTAGTTAATAAAAATCAATTTTTAAAAAGAAATATTCAACAACTCTCATGGAAAATACACTTAAGCTCTTGATTTGGATTAATTAGCCTTAAACAAGGTTAATCAACATTTGTGCAATTATTTGAAAATTGGCCCTTAGTTAATCAAAATGGTTAAAAAGTCATATTACTAGGTCATAATTTGACTGGAGAGAAACTGGAAGGTGATGTTAGATGCATTGGAGCTGTATTCCCATTTAGGATGTTACCAACACCAAATAATAAAGTTACATGATATGTACCAATGAATTATAAGAAAAAAGTGATCTAGAGCACTAAATTGCAAAATAGTCATTTTGACTCGAAATAATCTTAGCAAAGTTAGTTGGGCCATAAAATACATTACCCTTTTTAGGGATACGTTGACCTAAACTAGCATTTGTAAGTGACAAGTTTGAACCATTTAGGACATTTTATAGAATTTGAACTAAAATGTATATTTAAGTGTAATTCAAGTAAGATTGACAATTTCAACACAAATGTTGTTAGGAATTTAATGTCACATTTTACCCCTATTTGAGAAGGCATAGTGAGACATTCAGGTGAAGCAACATCTTTTCAAATAAAAGAGTTGTTAAGAAGAAATTGGAACATACCCATGATTCCCCCTTGAGAGGATATACTAGGATGAAAGAGAAGGATGGACTCTCAAAAAGAGAGAGAAAGTGAGAGGTTAACCCATGGAATAAATCACATATAGATGAGTTAATGCTTGCACACATTATTACCATAAATGATCAAAATATAATTAGAAGTATAATAGGCCCCAGAGACATGGGGAATGGGAAAGATACAATCCATAAATGTAAGTGGAACACTATAAACATACCTAAGTTGAGAGTATAAGTTGTGTACTTATGGCATTGATCAATCTTGAGACAAGTTACACACTAAAATATTACCATCATGGGATTTAATGTGGAGAGATTTGAATTATATTAAAAGGGAGAACATTCTACTTCAAGAAGGGAAGCACCACTAGAATAGGGTCTCCAAAGAGAATATAATAAGAAGTACTCCAGTAGAGCAAATTTGATCATGATAAAATATTTTTGCCCTAGTAGGGCAAATCTTGATCATTGATAATGAATAAAGAATGATTTACCCCTGTAAATCTAATTTGATTTAAATGTTGTTCAGATGGTGGGCCCCATCATGAGCAATTGGCAAGAAAAATAGCTCAAGGATATAACCCAAAATATAGGTTAAAGTGAGTAGGCATAAATGTACATACAATGGCGTAATGGCTTATAAAGCCAAGCATATGAGAATGCACAAAGTGATGAGAGAGATGAAAATAAGAATGGATATAGTTGAGATGGCCTAAATAGAAATTGAGCACTGCCTACATAGTTCCATACACTCATGTTCCACCATGAACTTCAAGCCAATGTAGTTCACCCAAGTTTGGGAGATAATGGAATGAATAATGATGAAAAATGACCAATAATTGATTAGGCTCACAATGTATATGAAGAGATGCACATATAAGCATATAAAAAGAAGCCTAAAATACATGTTACCTAGATGCCTAATTCCATATCATGAGCTTAGGATTTGCAAAGTATTCTTGAGAATCATTCATTGGAGTTGATGTTGACATTTAAGACTTTGAGACCTGAGCACAAAGTGCTTGCTATACCAAAAAAAATTAGACATCATAAGCATGAATAACTTATAATGACATAAGATTCTAATTGTGTTGAGCCAGTTCAAATGTGAATATCTATAAGTAAGTATAATGGTAAAATAATGACCAAAACCAAAGTTATGTTGATTTACATTTAAACAAAAAAGTAAAGACAAAGAAAAAGATAAACATAAATGAACCTAACTTGAAATCAAGATATGATCTTAAATAGGAATAAAATATTTAAAAATAAAAGGCAAGAACGTCTTAATGACATGAGACCAAGATATGAATAATCAAGATCCATGTAAATCATCAAGATGTTCTAAAACATAAAAGAGATAAGCATAAAATAATCAAGGAAACACAAGACCAAGATGAGATAAGAAGTAATAAAAAGAAAGAAGGAGAAGAAATAAAAGGAGAGGTGTGAAAGCACAATCAAAATTCAAATAAAAAACAACAAAAAACACACAAATAAAAACTAAGTTAGTGTGGTTTAAAGACAAATGTTCATGCATGTGTGGTAGAGGTATTAATTTCCACTACATCATAACAAAGAACAATGACACGAAAATTGTTTCTTAATTAAAGAGGGAAAATGACAGAATAAATGGGGGAAGAGAAGAAAAAAAAGGGGTTGGCTAAGCTGACTCCAAATGTATAAAATAAGTGGATGCTACCTATATAGTTCCATGGATGCATGTTCTAACATGAAATTTATGCCAAATGTAGTTCTCCCAAGAAATTGGATAGAATAAAAATGATGATCAGACTAGCTTAATTAATGTTATAGAAGAAATGGAAGATACGACAAACAAATGAGAATGGTCTGGCAAACAAGAAGTTGATGAGATCAGAAAGAGTGATATTGACAATAGTAAGTGCATGGGATAAGATGAAATGAATTGGTGTTTTTGTGCTTGAAAAATGGCAAGAGCATTCAAACTTAACATTTGCTCACAAAATAGTGACAGCGTGGGATGGTGGAATAGGAATGTACAAATGTATAAAAGCATGAGACAATGTTTTTGATATTTTCAAAGTATTTTTAATGTTTTTTTGTGTTTTGAGGATAAAATATGCATAAAGTGGGACCATCTAGTCAAGGAGATGCACATCCTAAGAGTGGAGGTTCCAATAAGATAGCTAATCTAGCTATAATAACACATGCTCACAAATCAGTGAGAGCAAGGTTCTTGATAAAACAAGAAAAAAACAATAAATAATTAAACTAAGAAGATGTAGCTATTCACTTTTCTAAAACTACACAAGACTATCCTAGTTGAACTACTTTATAGAACTACTGCTAAAGATGTTCATAATGTTCATGAGACATAATCGAGATCATAATTGGTCAAGGGATTAAAAAATATTCAAGATTATAACATGTCTTAGACAAAACAAAGAATATGTTTCTCAAAGAGAGAAATCCATAATGGGATGAAGAATGTGTTCAGAGTGCCAAGGGTTCAAAGCCTTTATTGTCAAGATTCATGAAAAGTGGACCAGGGTAGTATAAAATGTGTTTAAGGTAAGATAAAAGGGTGGGATAAAATTATGATAGCACAAGCTGCCCCCAAGTCAGGGGTCTTATAGATAATGGTTCAAAGCTATTCATGCATAAAACCTCTTAAGGTGTATGATGTTCATGGGATCTGAAAGTTCTTCACCATTAGGTTTAGCCAATCGATATGCTCCTGATCCATAGTTTTCTATGACAATATATGGTCCTAACTAATTAGGTTGAAACTTGCCTTTTTTTGGGTTCAACATTCATCTTCTTTTGGTTCTCTTTCAAAACTAAGTCACCAATCTCAAATTCTTGAGGGATAATGCATTTTTTGTAGCTTCTTTGTAATCTATTCTAATAGGCATGTAAGTTTTCTAGTGTATCTAAATGCTTACCATCAAGAAGTTCTAGTTCTTTCAGCCATGAGGCTCTATAGTCTTAATCATCTTCAATGTCTTCCAGTGATATTCTTAATGATGGGATCTTAATCTTGATTGGGATGATAGATTTAGTGCCAAAAATAAGGGAGTATGGAGTAGCCCCAGTTAGGGTGCAATGATTGGTTCTATAAGCCCAGAGGGCAAGAAAGAGTTGCAAATGCTAATTATAGCTAGCATCATTGAAAATATTTTTTTAGATGGATAGAATAGTTTTATTTGATGCCTCATCTTGTCCATTACCTTGTAAGTTATATGGAGTGGATTTCTTATGTTTGAACTTGAAGTTTGCACAAAGAGATTTCACATCTTGGTTCACAAAGGATCTACCATTATCATATATAATATGGGTTGGGATGCCATATCGATAGATGATATGGTAATGAATGAATTTGGTTATTTGTTTCTTGATAATATAAGTGAGAGGAATGACCTAAATCCACTTGGTAAAGTACTTGGTTGTAGTCAAAATGTGTTTATGGCCACCTGAAGATGTTGAGCTAATTTTCCTAATGAGATCGAGACCCCATGTTGAGAATGGCCATGGTGTTATAATTAGCTACAGTGTTAAGGAAGGTGCATGTATCAAGTTTCTAAGTTGTTGACAAGGAACACACTTCTTTACATAATTATAAGCATCTGCCTCCATTTTGGGCCAATAATAGCTTATTCTGAGAAGTTTCTTTGCTAAGACTACACCATTGATATGGGCCCCACACATTTCTTCATGAACCTCCTTTAGTGCCAGCTTGAATTCTCCCAAAGATAAATAATGAAGAAGCATTCCATCATAGCCTTTTTGATAAATCGTGTTTCCAAGGAGGATATAACATGTTAAGTGATGAAGGAAAAGTTTTTGTGGGTTATTGGAAAGGTTGGTGGGAATTACATGACTATGGAAATAGTTATAAAAACATTGGTACCATGGTAGCTCAGGTGAGAGATTAGGATCAGCAAAGGTGCATATCCTCTCTAAATTTGATATAATATGTGTTGATTAAAGAATATTTTCAATCAAGAACTAATAATCTTTAGCATTTTAATGCATTTAAATAATGGAACCAGTTATTGTCATGGCATCAATAGATCTGTTGTTGACTCACAAAACTTGGTCAAACTATAGAGATTTAAAATGTGTTTTGAGGTCATCAATAATTTTCTTGTAAGGAACAAGCTTATCATCTCTTGTTTGATACTGATTAGTTATCTGATTTATGATTAGCTATGAATCTCCATAGACCTTTAAGCTTTGAATGTCCCATTGTATGACAAGATAGAGCCCTAAAAGTAATGCCTCATAGTCAACCATATTGTTTATACACTAAAATTATATATAGAATGCTTTGGGGATCAAATACCCTTTTGGAATGATCAACAATATACCAGCTTTAGATCCTCAAGATGTGAAGGATCCATAAAAATATATAATCTACTTTTCAGGTTCTTGTGATGCTTGTTCTCTCGTCATGATAGAATCATTTGTAAGGTCAAAGTTAAGAGGTTGAGTAGCTGTAATAGGAGCTTCTACAAGTTGGTATGTAAGAACTTTTCCTTTGATTTCCTTTTGATTCTAGTACTCAATATTAAACTCACTGAGGATCATAATCCATTTATCCATGCATCCTTGAAGAGTTTCTTTAGATAAGAGGAACTTGAGAGGATATACCTTGGTAATAATAATAGTTTTGTTATTTAGCATATAATGTCACAATTTTTAAGTGGTGAACACCATAGCTAAACATGTCTTCTCAATAAGAATATAATTATGTTCATAGGTTACCAATGTGTAGCTTAAATAATAAACTACGTATTCCTTATCATGATTATTAGACTGAGCCAAAAGTACCCCCAGTGCATGTTTCATGGTTGATATATAAAGAAGCAATGGCTTTCCTTATGTTGGAGGTTGTAAGACTGGTGGATTGGCCAAGTATGTTTTAAGATTTTAAAATTCTATCTGACAATATTTATCCCATTGAAATGTTACCCCTTTCTTTAAGATATGGGTAAATGGGTGGCACTTATCTACCAATTGAAAAATGAACCTGTGTATAGACTAGATTTTGCCTTGTAGACCTCACAACTATTTAAGATTGTTTGGTGGAGGCATTTCCATAATAGTGGTGACCTTTACAGGGTCAAATTCAATCCCTCATTATGATATAATGAACCCTAGAAATTTTCTTGATGTGACTCCAAAGACACATTTCTTAGGATTTAAATGGACTTTATATGCACAAAGCCTCTCAAATATTCTTCATAAAATATCAGGGTGTCTAGTTCTTGTTCTTGATTTTGCTAGTATATCATTAACATAGTCCTTGATAATGTCATACATCATGCCATGGAAGATGATAGTCATTTCATGATGATATGTGGCTCCAACATTCTTCAAACCAAATGGCATGACTTGGTAATATAATGTCCCCCATGGAGTGGTGAATGTAGTTTTATGCTGATTTTTAGGGGCTATCTTGATCTGATTATAACCAAAAAATCCATCCATTAAGGATAGCATCTCATACCCAGTGGTTGAGTTGATAATCATGTTAATGTTGGGTAGAGGAAAATCATATTTGGGGCATGCTTTGTTGTTATCATGAAAATTAGTATAAACATGTATGCCTGGGGTATTTTTACTTACTGGCACTATGTTAGAAATCCATTCAGAGTAGTCCAGTGGTCTAATAAAATTGGCTCCTAACAACTTTTCTAACTTGGATTTTACCAATAGGGTGATGCATGGATTCATCTTTCTCAACTTTTGCTTGACTGGTTTAGCATCAGGGTGAAGAACAAGATGATGCACAACTAAATCTGTGTTCAATCTTGGCATGTCAGAGTATGCCCATGCAAATATGTCTATATAATCTTTATGAATGGATTAATATGTTCATATTCTGCTTCAGTAAGAGAATATCCATGATAAAAAAATTTAGGATCCTCATGGGTTCCCAAATTCACTTTTATTGTACTCTCCATAAGGAGTGTAGATCTATCTTCTAGAATTATAGGCAATATATGGTCATGATCTTTTTCTTCTACTATATCTTTAGGTTATTCCTCCCAAATATCTAGATAATATAAAGAATAAAAATATACCTTCTTAGGTAAAGGCCAATTGGAAAAAACCTATAGAAACTCAAAATCAAGATGCTCAAATATTTGATTTTATTCTAAAAAGATGCTTATACTAGCTATGGAACTTGGGCTAGATGAACTTTCTATGTCCTAAGGGGATGAGAAAACTTCTTGCCTGGGAGTCCCTGAAATAGGTTTTCACTCAAAGGCTTATCTTTTTATTTAATTTTTCCATGATCAACAAGTGCCTCAAAGAGGTTTTCACCTAAAGATCTCGATGTTTATTCTTTATTATGACCAAGAAAGTTTACTTCCTCTCTAAAGTAGGTAGAAGAATTCAATGAAAAATCAAAACCCTGCTTATGATCACCAATGGGGAATGCATCTTGTAGGCCCATGTATTCTATAATTGATTCTTAATTTTGAAACTCATCGAGGCATATAACTAAATTTTGTTGATCCCAATCTATGAGTTTAGTATGGCAAAGGCATAGGTTACAATGACGGTTTGCTTTAGGATGGGAAGCACCAATAGTAAATATATAATGTCTTTCTTCAGGAAGGGAAGCACCACTAGGATGGGTTTTTGCTTCAAGATGGGAAGCTCTAATAGGTGTTATGGTTAATATGGAATTTGAATCAAACAAATCTAAATTAGAAAGCTCATCGAAAAGGCTATAATGGGATGCTGTGTCATTGTTAGGAGTCTCATTACTAGTCATTTTAGAAGAGTCACTACCAAATTTTATGAGGTCATCCTTTGGTGGTTGAAATCTAAGACCATGATTCCAATTAACAACTCTAATTGATAAGGGCCCTAAAATTCCTTATGCCTATGGCCCAAGGCCTTTCCCTGTATATTCAAGATGATCCATTATCCTATTGTGGATAGGATACTTTGGATTCTAAAAATAAATTAGCAAGGCCTTTAAAATATAACCAATCTCCCTTAGTAAAATCCTCATGATCTTTCTTTGGTACAATTTTAGGTTTAAAAACCATACGAGGTTTTGGTTGCATCTTCTTTGGTTTCTAAATCTGATCAAGTCTGTTAAGAGTCTGGGAAGTTTTAGGCTTACCAAATGTTTTAGAGGATTTTAGTAATTTTTAAATATAGAAGACATCCTTTAGATGGTACATGGAAATGCTTTCATCTTTAATAATAACATATTTGGCTAGAGCTATAGGAAATGGATCAGTCAAAGTAGAGGCTAGATCACCACGGTCTATATAATTAGATGGAGATAGATGAGAAATGATGGATTTATTCTTCTTTGCAATGAATTAAAACCTTGGAAATAGTTATAATTATGAAAATCTTCTTCAAGATGTTTACATTATTGGTATGGTTGTTGATCAATGGGAATAGTAACCTTGATCCTATCATGGGGAAACTTAAGGCATTGGTGAAGAGTAGATAGAACTACATGTACTTCATGGATCCAAGGATGACCAAGAAGTATGTTATAAGGAAGCTCAATATCCACAATATGGAATAATGTGTGATGAGAAATAGACCCAACCATGACTAGAAACCAAATTATACTAGATGACTCCCTCTCAGTGTTATCATAAGCCTTGATTGTAATAGTTTCTAAGTGAATGTCTTTATCCAGGTAACCTAATCATCACACCAATTTAAGAGATATGATGTTAAGCCCTGAACCATTATCTATAATAATCCACTTGATCTTGTGATCTATAATGATTGTCTCAATGTATAGTGGGTTATTATGGTTTGAGCTGAGGGTGGACATGTCCTTTTGATCAAATGTGATTTGTCAAAATGAAGACAAATGCCTAACTAGGTTCTAGAACTGATCAAGGTTTATATCATTACACACAATAGACTCTTGTAAAAGTTTGTTGAAAATGTAGTTATGAACATAAGATGTCTGCAAGAGTTCTAATATGGAAATTTATGCAGTGGTTTTATATAATTGATTTGTTAAACTATAAGGCCTTTGAACTATGGATTCAACTAATTTAGTCTTTATTGGGATAGTATTTAGCTTTGGAACCATTGGCACAATGTTCTCATTGGGTTTATGGAAAGAAGTGGGTGAAGGGCCCTAAATGGTAGCCCACGAGAATCAATTTATGACTACACAACCTAGATGTGGCAAGGAGTTATTATAATTGGAAGAGGGAGGCAAAGAGCCTTGGATGGTGACTTATGAGCAATTAATAGTATTGTAACAATTTTGGGTCAATGAGGAGCTCTTATAAAAAAGGTACTATTGTTTAGGATTAGTAACCCATGAAAATGGAGTAGCAAAATGATGATGTGAACCTGAAATGGTATTACTAGGGGGAGAGGGTGTTGACCCTATAATTATGGCTCCCAAATTATGAGGAACATGAGATTGGCGATGCAGCTTCATAGTAACAGTGGCAATGTGGGCTACATAAATGCATCCCAAAGTATTATTATAGTTATAAGGTACATTGTTATAAGCCACATTATTAGTATGGGCATTATGATCTTGATTTTTCTCATTACAATTATGACCTTGTTGTTGGTTCTAATTCTACCTCTATCCTTGATTATGATCATTTTTATTATTTCTTGGTGGTGGTGGATCATGTCAAGGAAAGGGGTATTTGTCAATTCCCATATCTTGATTTATGTTCTGATTAGGGGCTAACTTAATTTCCAATTCAACACTTTCAATAAAGTCCTTAATAATATGTCACAATTAAATGCAATGATATGCACTTTGACTAATAACATGATGAAAGTTACACCATTCATTCTCTTTGTACCAGTCTGGTTTTGGTTGATCTTGAGGAAATGGCCTTGATACTATCCATATAATTAAATTATCTATAATGAGATTTTTGTAACACTATTTCAATTGATTCTACTAACTTTCTAAAAACTCTAAAATTGTTATGAAATGTCCTTCGTGGAGGTTGTCTCTAAAAAGTAGGTAGTGGATTTGAGGAGTTAATTGTACATTTGGAGGAGGCATTGCCTATACCATTTGTACATGTCTTGTTTTCTCACCCCATTTCCAACCATGTTTTTATTTTTTTTAAAGTCCTTAGGTTTATCTTGTATAGCTATAGGAGCTGATAATTTAGTCTTATTAGATGCATGACCTTGTGTAAAAATCTTAACAAGGCCTTTAGCAATAAGAGCCTTTTCAATTTGCACTCTTTTGTCAAAAATTTCTTCAAATGAGTTATCACAAGCTAACCATAGATTATGAACAACTTTAGGATGTAAATTATATGAAAATATATTAGCCAAATATTTTTCTGGTAAGTTCTATTGAAAGCGACCTACCAATGCTCTCCACCTTTGCAGATATGCAGTGAAACTTTCACCATCACATTGCTTGGATTTTCATAAGTCAATAATGGTCAATTCATGTTCTATGTCATATGATAAATGGCTAAAAAACTTTTCTGTTAAGTCATTCCAATCCACAGCTGATCCTTTGGGTAGTTTAAATAGCTAATCAAGAGCTTGTCCCGCTAAACTTCACAAAAATAGTCATAGTAAGTACTCACTACTATAAGCAACCTCTTGACATAGGATGAAGAATACCTATATGTTCTCACATGGATCTCCTTTTCCTTTGTATTTTTTAAATTTGGGTGCCTCAAAATGAGGTGGAAAGGGGTTTTGGAGAATAGATAAGTTAAATGGATATGGGCATATCTCATCAAATTTGTACTTTTTGACTCTATTATTTGTCTCCAATCTTTGGACAATTTCCTTCATATAATTCCATTCTTGAATGTTTGGTGCATTTGTGGATTAGATAAGATGTTTTTAGGGTGGAATGTGCCCCTGGTTTTGTTTTTTTTGGGGTGGAATGTGCCCCTGGTTTTGTTGTTGTTGGGGTGGAAAGTGCCCCTAGTTTTATTGCTATTACGGTGGAATGTGCCCCTGGTTTTGTTGCTATTGGGGTGTAATGTGCCCCTAGTTTTATTTTTTTTGGGGTGGAATGTACTCATAGTTTTATTTATATTAGGGTGGAATATGCCCCTAGTTTTATGTGGATCTATAGGGAGCGTATACCTTTCAATCCATGATTTGGTTTTGATTTGCTACTTGAGTTGAGAACATAGGCCATTGACTTTTAAATTGTTAAACATTCCATAAATTAGGTTGTTATACACTTTGTTGATTTTGGAAATTTCTATGTGTATTTACCAATCTTTGGCTTAGTTGAAAATAACTAGCCAAATTATCTTGAGGGATTTCCTCAATTCAAACTGAATGTTTGGGTTTCTGAGTTTATAAAGTAATAAGAGGTTCTTGATGATTGAAGAATGTAGGTTTTGTATCAAGTGGAACACCTTGTAGGTCTCTTGTGACTTTATCTATTTATTGAGATTACTTTGATCCACCATGGTAATGTCCTCATCTAATATTTGTTACGTACTTTCAACCATAATTCCTTGTTCTTTCAAAGCTTTATTATGAATTATAGTGGCAAATAGGGAGTCAGTTAAGTCTACAACAAGTTGATTTGCATATCGTTGACTTATTATCTTGATCTTAGCTAGAAAATCTAGATTTGTGGGTTTTGACTCTATTTGTATTTCCTTTCCTTTATTATAGGAAGAAGGTATGTCAATTTGTGCAAAATCTTGCTCTTTCCATAGTTTTTCTCCTTCTCTAACTAATCTATGCAATTGTTTCGTAGGAAAATCAAAAGGTAGTCTAGCACCTGATTCTATCAATCTAAGAAGGGATTTATCTTGCTCTTCTTGGGTTGATATCATTGTAATCATATTCAGATCCTATTATTGTGAGGATATTATAAAAAACAAAAGGGTTATCTTGACCATCATAAAATTTCTCATCTTCATAACTAAGGCCATAAGAGGCCCAACTATGAGTGAGCCTTTGAGTCATGTCTAAAAAATAGCTACCCTGTGTGTTTAACTAATCTTTAGACCAATTCTTGGTAACTAAACAAAGTATGTTTTGGCTCTCTCTTAAACAAATAACCAAGGTACCAATGAGACTATAAGGGAGGGTGGTTTGAAACCATGCACAATTTAGAAGATTTGGTTCATGAGTTTACTCAACCTTTGGTAAAGTTGAAATCATATAGATTGGAAGAGAGTAAAGTAACTCAAAGACCCAAGGTGAAAACTAGTACACCAAAGCCTAGATCTTTGTGATACACCCACATCGTAAAAGCTAGCTTCAACTTTGACAAGTTGACCCTAGAAATTTAGGGGAAAGCTCTCAAGATTGTGATGAATACAAAATGAACTAAACAACTCAAGATGTAAAAACATACGTGAACCACTAAGTATAAATCTATGACTAAATAGGTAGCATAACATTACCAAAAAATAGCTACCCTGTGTGTTTAACTAATCTTTAGACCAATTCTTGGTAACTAAACAAAGTATGTTTTGGCTCTCTCTTAAACAAATAACCAAGGTACCAATGAGACTATAAGGGAGGGTGGTTTGAAACCATGCACAATTTAGAAGATTTGGTTCATGAGTTTACTCAACCTTTGGTAAAGTTGAAATCATATAGATTGGAAGAGAGTAAAGTAACTCAAAGACCCAAGGTGAAAACTAGTACACCAAAGCCTAGATCTTTGTGATACACCCACATCGTAAAAGCTAGCTTCAACTTTGACAAGTTGACCCTAGAAATTTAGAGGAAAGCTCTCTAGATTATGATGAAGACAAAATGAACTAAGCAACTCAAGATGTAAAAACATACGTGAACCACTAAGTATAAATCTACGACCAAATAGGCAGCATAACATTACCACATGATTCTAGTAGGATAAAATATGTTCTAGGACTCAAAGTGAGAGTGATACATTAAGATGAATTGAGTCCACCAAGATGATAATGTGATTTTGAGTCTTAATAAATGACCTTCAATCCAAATTAAAAATTGAACCCAAGTTAAAATAAGCTTAGTACACAAATGGTGAACCCACCTTGACACACTAACTCTTAAAACTCAAGAAGGTTCAATTTTAAATGTGGATTATAAATGAAGGATTTAAAAAAATTGGGTAAAAGATCTAGACTCAATTGGGCAACATGACTATGCCAAAGTGGATGACATGACACAAAGATTTTGATAACAATTTGAACAAGGAAAAAATAAATTTTCTATTTGGACAGTGTAACACCTCCCTTGCTTAAGAATATTGAGGACAATGTGTTTTGGTTAAGTTTATTTAGTTAACAAGTAGTTTTAGACATAAGTCAATACCAAGTAAGCTAATGACAAAAAATAAACGTCTTAAGTCTAAACTGACAAGTTATGGCAAAGTGGGATCTACTAAACTAGCAAGGTTTTGATCATTCTAGGGGAATCAATTTCACAATGACTTTCATGCAAAACAATGAAAAAGACAATCAAAAAAATTGGGTGACTATGGCATTGGCTAGTTTTAAAAAGGTCTAGTCCTTTTTACAACCACTACATCCTACTCTTCACTTAGTGTAGTGTGATGTCTAAATGAAAATACGTCCCATGTGCAACTCTAAAGGAGTCAAATGAAGTCAATGCTAGAAGGTGAAACCCTAGGTCAAAGCTTCTCTAAAGATCTCACGGGAGGTAATGACATCCCCCTCGCAAGCCAAGTGTGCATGAAAATAAAGAAAGCATGAAATAGAAATACTTTAGGATCATTTTCAAGGTCACCCAAACTTTGACAAGTTTTTGGGGAGTTCTTTAGATGACATTCTTTCTAAGCTTAGACTAGGCTACTTATAATAGGAATGGCGCTTTTGAATCCAAGGGTTCCCTATAGGGGACACATGGAAGAGCATACACATAACATTCCTCTTTTTTCCAAACAAATATTTGATTAAAAAACTATTTCAAACAAAAATTGACAAGTGTGTTCAATTTTAAGCCCAAATTGAAAGATTTGGTGGTGTTCATTTGACCCCTTGGTCTTAGTTGCAAACTTTTGCCAAAACATCTAAATTCTTTGTTAAACACTAAAACAAGGTTCCTAATTGATTTTTAATTATGAAAAGGTGATTTAAACATGTTTTGAATAGATATCAAGTTTGGTCATGCAACAAAAATATTAGCATGTCCTTTATCTTTGAAGCTCTTTTTGGTTTGAAACAATGAACTTTGGAAAAATAGCTCTCGGGTCTATGTTTTTGGAAAAACACAGTGATTGTCGTTGGTTATTACAACCAATGATGGTTATTTTTGCTAACTGATGTTGGTTACCTAACCGATGTCAGTTAAGCGATGCAGCTAATGTCGGTATTACCTGTCGATGTTAGTTACTATGTAAAACTGTGGCAAATAAAAATGGTAAAATAAAGTTAGAAAATCAATTTATAAGAGTTTTAAGGGTCCAAATAAATATTTCATAGTTAAAAAATGATATTTTTTAGGTGTGAGATGTGTCTAGTCCCACTGGGTGTGCCAAGATGTTGAGAGGATTACAAAGCAAGTTAGTCAAGCATTAATCCATAAATAATGAAACATGCATAAAGAACTAACTAACCAAGCCTATCTATTCCTATGGGAATTATAAATGATAACAAGAATCAATTGGAAGAAAGCAACATCATATTACCTTCCCAAATGGATTCACCATACCTATGTGGCTCAAAAATATGTTCTCCCTTGATCAAGCATCCTTGTCTTTATCAACAATGGTGGTAAGCTCCTCCAATGCCTCAAGAACACTCCATAAAACCTAGGCTCATGATTCCAAATCACTAAACTAGCCTATTAATGATGCTTGCAATAAAAATCTATGATCAAACGCAAAAATTTATGGAAATAATTTAACATTATAAATTTACAATATTCAAGCTTAAAATTCATGTCCATGAACTCTCTATTTATATATTTTTGAGATTGGTTAGGATCAACCATGACCGTCCATCTCAAGATTGATATGTGTGTCCATGGATAATCCTAATATTTGTAATTAAATCCATAATTATCTTCATCATGACCTTGTAAGAAGGGGAATTTAAGAGGTATGGGAGGCATTAATTAGGCATGGGTGACCCATAATCCTGATATTTATGGCATTTATGGCCTAGGGATGTCTTCCCAAGAAATGATGTCACTTGATGATGCAGTTAATAGGAATTAATTTCCAAAGAGAAATATTCAACAAATCTCATAGGAAATCCACTTAAGCTCTTGATTTGGATTAACTAGCCTTAAATAAGGTTAATCAACATTTGTGCAATTATTTGAAAATTGGCCCTCAATTAATTAAAATGGTTAGAAAGTCATATTATTGGGTCATAATTTGACTGGAGAGAAATTAGAAGGTGAAGTTAGATGTGTTGGATTTTTATTCCCATTTAGGATGTTTCCAACACCAAATAATAAAGGTACATGATGTGTACCAATAAATTAGAATAAAAGAGTGATCCAGAGCACTAAATTGCAAAGTGGTCATTTTGACTCAAAATGATATGATCAAAGTTAGTTGGCCCATAAATTTCATTACCCTATTTAGGGATACTTTGACCTAAAATATCATTTTTAAGTGACAAGTTCGAATCATTTAGGATGTTTTATAGATTTTGACCTAAAATGTGCATTTGAGTGCAATTCGAGTAAGATTGACAATTTCAACACAAATGGTGTTACGAATTGGATGTCTACAATGACTCTATGTGATATATATATTGAACTATACATAATTACATTAAAATAAACCTGGAAAAACACATAATAAAAATTTTAAAATAAATAAAATTCCTAACTACATGGTGTTACTCAATACCCACTCTAATTTTTAGCATGAGAGCATAAAAATCATTGGTAGTAAAAGCTACATCTATTTACTTGCCATGGTAGAATGGATCCTAGAAGGTCCATGAGCACAATATTTCCTTGTTGGGACATCTCGTGGATAATATACGGTTATTTACACCAAATTCATAATTTCTATGAATGTGTCAAAAATCTACCATCATATAATAAAGATTTATGTTCTAGGTAAAACTCCTTTGATTTCATATTACAATCATGCCATGCTTTCTGAATCTTTTTGATTATTTATTTAATCTAACCTAATCTCTATATTATTTCTTCCATGCATATTATATCCAATAATATTGCTCGAATTGAGTTTTGAACTCCCAATCACATGATCAAAGCAATTCAAAAATTGGGGACTATGTATCCCATTATCATTACTGCTTCTAATCCATATACCAATTGAAATAAGATGAATCTCATAGCACACTTGTAATTAGTTTTATAAGCCCATAATATTATAAGTATTTGATCTTCTTAGTCATATCTATATATATTGCATATCTTGGTAAGCATATTTTCAAGGAATTTATTCAATGTTTTTACTTGTCCATTGGCTTGTGGGTGATAATTCATGCTCTTATGGTATGATATCACAAATTCATTTCTTAAAATATTTATTTTTGAGTAAGTTTGTGCATTTATCACTCAATAAATTCATTATCCTATCAAACTATCTTATAATATTTTCATATAAACATTTGGTTGTGTCATTTGCACAACTTGTTATCATAGTAGTTTATATATTTTTTGTGAAGTAATTTATCACAATGATGATATACCTGACATGGTTATACTTATTAGGTATATTACTAGGACCCAAAAAATCAATTCCCCACTACTCAAATGGATGGACTATTATCATCAAGTTGAAAGGCATTTCATCTCTCTAGTTCAGCCTTCTTACTCGCTAATAAATATCATAGTGTTTTTGACTTTGTGTGCATCTTGAAATAGAGCAGGTCATCACATACTACTTTGTAATATCTTCATCATAGTATATTCTCATGCAAAGTGTTTTCCTATAACTTTCATGTTCCAATACTACTCTACACATTATGCCATCCCTACCCATCTTGTAAAGAATCTCATTTATAATATTGACTGGTAATTCCATTGAGATTAGCTTATTTTTATATGTCTCTACATAATGCACAATAAAAACCCCTTGTTTAAAAAAATTATCTATATCTTCCATATTATCTTGAATCATAGATACTCAAAATATATGAGCATCTGATGACTTGTCCTATAACTCATCTGGTTCTTCACCATTCCTTATATTGCTAAGATGGTCTTGCCCTACATTTTCTCTTATAGGTTTGACATTAATATTAAAACAAAATTCTTGAAATAACATTAAGCACATATATATTTATCCTCTTATCATGGGTTTATTCCCTAGATGTCATAGAGCTTGATGGTCTTTAAAGAATCCAACTGGTTTATCCAAGAGATAATGCATGAAATTTTGTAGTGCAAACACCATAGTTAGAGATTATTTTTATATAGTAGTATAATTATTCTCAACGACTAAAATTTTATTTATTACAAAGTGAATGGGGTGATATAAACCCCAATCTCTAGGTTGGGCCAACACTTATCCTACTATGCTTCCCAAAGTATTCACATGGATATGAAAGGGTTTACTCTAATATAAAAACATTAGTATTGGGGTTGTGATTAACATTTTATTCAAATCTTTGAAGTTTGCTTGACACTCAGGAGTCTATTCAAACCTTTTATCTTTTCACAATAGTCTCTCCAATGGAGTAGATATAGCTTCATATCCCCTAATAAACTTGTGAATCTTAGGGTATATTTTAATAGCCCATGTCAGAAACCCCATTAGGTTTGTTTAGGTGAATTAGATTCACAACCTTAGCTACTTTGAGTGTATCTAAGGAAAAAAATTGCCTTTTTTTTTTTTTAACAATCGCCCTATAACATTTTATCAGGTGACAGGCTACAATTTTTTGCTATTAATCGACAATATGCTATTAAGTAATATCATACTACTGGGTGATAATAATATGTTTTCACTCAACAAGATGCTACCAGGTTATAGGATCCTACCATATGGAATTATGTTACTGGGTGGTAGTATGTTGTTGGGTGACAACACTATGATATCGCTTGGTACTATGCCATCACTCATTATTGTGTTACCACTTGACATTATGCTATCAAGCGGTAACATTTTGTTGGGAAACATCACTATACTATCACATGGTAATATGTTGTCATGAAAAAGTATGTTTTTGGTGATAATAATATGTTATTGTTTGGCATTGTATTACCACTTGACATTATACTATTGAGTGACATCATGTTATTGGGTACCATCACAATGCTAAATGACATCATATTATTGAGTGGCACTATGTTTTTGCTTGACATTATGATACCACTACCATTTTATACTACACATTCGAGTGACAACATGCATGTGCCATCAGGTAGCTTATTTATATCATTTGACTATATGTTATCATGCGGTAGTGTGTTATCACCCCTCATGGTTTACCATGTCTCTGATGTTGGGTTATAGCATGCCGAAACATGAATAACTCTTATCAGTTGTATGAATTAATTAATTTCATTTCCCCTTATGGCTTATAAATACCCCCCAATGCCCTAATTTTCACACTTTATTATCAATTTTTTCTCGTCTCTCCCTTTTATTCAGACTTAACCTACAACTCTTAAGTCTGAGCAAAATACTAATGACTTTTGAATCCACAAAAACTCAAATAGGTGTCATCCAAAATATCATTTTCAAAAATATATTATGTCTTGACTTCCTCTAATTTGTGGAGCACCCAAAATCTTATGTGGATTGGATAGATTCATGCAAACTCTGAAGCCTTGTAAAAATGCCTTAATATGACACCACCATCAACCATAACCTATTACAATCTTTAGTTTCTTATTATAATTGTACTGAGACCTGATTCGATGTGTAGTTTAACACTAAATCCATATCCTTTGGCACTTCTCCATTAGATATCTAGAATTTAATAGGCCTTCCACATTGTAATATAAACCTTATTAACAATAAGGCTTTGTTATCTGATGAAAACAAAAACTATTTAGAGTCTATCTAAAACTTGGCCATAGACCCAACTGGTAAGTGCTAATTTTATTAATGATATTAACATTTTTTATTATTCCTAGATCGTTATTATTAGTTTGATGTCTTAAGTGCATATTTTTTGCTTTCATTACAGATAGTCAGCTCAAAAGTGGAATCCAAATTGAAAAAATATCTAATCCATTTATCAAAGCTATTGTGCATTTATTCCAATCTAGAATTGTTTTTCAAGGAAGGTCAGTGGACATTCCCTTTTGGGTTATTTACTACATTCTTCATTCTCTATCCAGTGTGAAATATGACTGGTGCATAATTATATCTAGTAAGATTAGGGTTGAGTTGAATCATGCATTTTCTAAGGACACTTCCACCATTTCATTCTCCAATTATATTTTGGCCTTGTATTATGAGGCATTATATGATATGCAGAATACAATTCCCCCTACCCTCTATATAAAAATGACAACTAATTATTTATCTATCGATGAATAGGAGATAAGTTTCATTTTTAAAATAATCACCTCTATTGCTTTATACATATTTAAAATTTTAACATTTATTGGATTGTTATTTATTATAGGTAAGAATGTGTGCATATGGAAAATAAAATAGGTAACATCTAAAGGTCAGCATGATCTTGAGACCTCTGGTGATACCAAGTCCACAAAGTCTTTGTTAAATTCCTTCAAGATTTTTAGAGGCCCAAAAACTGATTATGTATCATCTCTGCTTGCAGGTTCTCCCAAATTTCCTTATTTATTGTATTATTTAATGAATTTTTTTTCATATTTTTTTATTTTTTATTTTTTTTGCATTTGACTCTTAAACCATTGCCATTGAAGATTTTTCCCAATAATGCATTCAATGTTTGCCACCTTACATCTTTTTTTTTGAATTGAAGTTTCTTACAATTGGGTAGTTTATTAATTGGATAATTTACTCTTTTTATAGGTCAAACCACCACTATCACTCCTACTAGGACAATAAAAATGGAAGAGGTAATCTCCCTGAGTACACATAATAACTTTTTCATTTTGAATTTGCAATAATTTATGTTTTTAAATGTATTAGTTTTAAATATTTTTTTGTTTTGTAGGTCACCCTACATCTATGAGGAGACCAATAAGTATGCCACCACCCCCACCACCCATCTATACTTAGAGAAGAAGAAATAATATCTTCCTCCTTGCATAGAGTAGGGGAACTCTACAAATTTCTGAATTCCCAAATTTCTCTCTTGGTGATGTTTCTAATGCACATGGTCTTACATGTTTGTAGCATATTGATCTAGATGAAGAGTATCTCAAGATTGAAAGTGGGGCCCTGGATGGTGGTAGATTAAATCCACATGATTTTATTCAAGTTTCTTATGTGCCTATAGTAGAAGTGCCTTCTACCTCTTCCCTGTCTACCCCACCCACTACTGATAATTTAAACATGGTTGTTGATTCCATAACTAATTTTTCATTAGATAATTTAATTTCAAAAAATATACTTGTTAATTTTAAGGAGGGTGTTATTGATGAGTTTAATTATTTAAAACAATGGGAGATAAGGGCGAAATCATTGATCAAATAAATCAATGCTCGTTATCACAATCACTCCCAAAGAGTTAATTTGTTTTATCTTATTCAAAATGAACCCTCAAAGATTGATGTTTTATTCAATCAAGCTCAATATGGGTTAATTTATGTTAATGATTTTTATAATGATAATGTTTTAGGAATCATGATAAATAGGTTGGAAATTTTAAATAGAAAAACCCAGGCCTATTTCAATAAATGGGCTAGAGATATAAACCTTGTTACCATTATGCAAGTAGAGAAGGAAAGAGTTGTGGTAAGTTTTCATTATTTATAACATATATTTTAGTTATTTTACTTTTTATGTACTTGAGTCTTATATATTATTTGTTAATTATGGACAAAATATGAAAATTTGAAGAAAAAAGCATAGCTTCTTAAAGTGCATTTGAAAAATGCCTGCAAAAGTATCACCTCAGTGATTGCATTCAAGGAAAAGTTTATTCTATTAAATAAACAGAACAACACTTTGAAGAAAATTATTAAAGAGCATGGGATGGATCCAAACATTTTATTGAAGCAAAAAATAGATGTGGATCCAAGTATTCTTTCATTTGGTGATGCAACAAATGAGGAGAGAGAAAATATTACAAATATCACTTCTATTATAGAGGATCTTATTAAGGAAGGAGTTATCATGGAGGGTACACAAGTAGGTCTGAGAGAGTGAGGTTTTAATGGAGGGCAATGGCAAGCAGCAAGTGGGTGGAGAGTCTATTTTAGAAAAATGTTAATTTGTTTCAAAAAGTTTATAATGTTCAAAATGGCAATGATTTATATCATGTTTGTTTCAAAAACACTTTATTATATTTGAAAAACACTTGTTTTATTCAATACATTTTATCATGTCAATGATATTTTACACTTGTTTCCAATACTATGGGTATATAATTTTAATATTTGAATGTATTGTGGTCAAGCTTAAATATTCTATAGAGATATAGTAGTGTAGTATTTAATTAATACTTTAGTGATTATTTATTTTATGAACTAAATGATCTAAATTAGCTTATGTTTAAATGTATTGTGGTGTAGATTATAAAGGTTTAGTTATTTAATTAATACTTTGGTATTTAATTAACTAATACGTTTAAACACTCTTGGTTTGTAATTTAATGATTTTAAATCTGTTGTGGTTCAGCGTAGTTATCTTTAAATATTGAATGGTTATACTATTATAGTAGATGTACTATTTGAAAAAGTCATGGTTAAATGTATTGTTTAAATATTCTTCAATCTTAACTATTATGGAAGCAATGCTCAAAATAACTAATAACTATTAAACACTTATATTTAAATATATTGTGCTCCAAATTGTAAATTTTTTGTAGTATTTACTTAATTAGTACTTTAGATATTTAATTTTTTTTTAATCAATTATTAATTTATAGGGGCAAAGATATAATATTTGTTACCCTATGTTTGAAATACTCTTGGTTTACAATTTTATGATTATAAATGTGTTGTGGTCATCATCAAGCGTAGTGGCTAGCCTTAAATATTTAATGGTTATAGAAGTTATACTATTTAAAATACATAGAATTGTAATAGGACAAATAAAGTGCTTAACTCCAGTCTATTGAACAAGTATTTCTACATTTTTTACTATCAAATTTTCAAAAAAATTAATCTGAAAATGAAGACATCAGTTCTAATTGACTCTCAATTAATCCATATATTTTAAGAATCTATAAATCAATTTACATGCATAAAATAGATTACACAATTTAAACTACTTGAATATGAAAAAATATGAAATATTTCAAAAAATAGTAATTGTTATACTTATCAAACTAAAACTCAGGCAGCTAAAACAATCCTCAAGAAACTTGATCATCGTAAGTGTGATTTGCATCTACCATGATAATCTATAAAATGTCCTAAATGGTTCCATAGAACCCAAAATCATTATTTGAACAAGTTCATATAATCTAAAATATTCACTAATACTTTATTATAAGACACTAGTAGGATAAATTTTTTTCCATAGCCATGTTATTATACCATTTTCAATTGGGTCACTTAAAAACTAAAATTGATCCATCACTGTAATTCCAAATTGTGTTGACTGAAATGTCAATAATTGTTTATTTAATAAATCATTAATCTCAACTCCATTCACATATATAGATTTATAAAAATGATTAACAATTGAACCCATGTATTTGTGAAATAAACTACTAATCTGTTCTTGACTGTTAACACTATTCCAAAAAATGGGATTCACAACTCCCATGCCCTCCAACAACTCATCCCTTTGAAAATATTCTTTGATATCAACAGATAAACTTTAAGATATTTGGATTAATTTAATTTTCATTTTAGATAAAACATTATCATATAATAGATGTGTTACAAGTACATATTTATGTTCAACTCCCACAACTTCAAGTCTTCTATAGCAAGTGTGCATTGGGATCTCAATGTCATTTACCAAGACACAAAGATGATCATTGATATTAAATTTAAAATAACTCTCAATATTCTACAAATCTATCAAAATTTTCTAGGTTATAAAAATAGGTCTATGAAATCTTTTATTTGATGTGTATAATAGATCTAAAGATTGGCATACACATTTTCTCAAACTATGAAGTCAACAATATAGATAGATCTCTCCTAGGCATGTTTCATTAAACAGTTGATTTCCTTCAACATTGGTAAAATACCACATAATGTCAGTATTATTTTGAAATCTATTAAATGGTATAGAAAATATTTTTATTTGTCAACTTCCCTGTGGTATTTATACATAAAAATTGTTAAAGATAGATGTTCCTCAAAAAAATTGCATGCAAGTTCATACATAGAAATCTATCATTTTAAAATCTTTTAGAACTTTTTTACCATCAATTACCCCAATTGAAAATTTTTGTAACTCCAAAAATATTTTTAGGCTTCTTGACATATAAACATGTAAGTAACGAATGAGCTCTTCCACTTTTGTAACATTGTAGAATGTGTTAACAATTTATTACACAAGATTCATACTATGAGCCATGCAATGAATTAGAATCATAAATCAAGAAATTGTTGTTTAAATATGAATACAAAGATTGATTTTATGCCCCTACATCACTGATGCACCATCATCACCAATACACACTAGATTCATAGTTATGGCATAATTATCCATCCTAGTTTTATCTCTTAAATTGGATACAACCAATTTATGAAGGTTTTTTGTATTGAAATTTTTTACCATTTTATAAATAGCTAATAGATGAGAATGATTTGAATAGTTTTCAAAAGTATACACATGCATGAAAACTCATGATGTGTTTTCAACTACAGTGACCTCGTCGATGGATAGTGAGATAAATAATGATCTCTTAACACTTTCTTTCAAATCTTCCTTCTCAACCATTTCTAGACATTTTGCCATTTCCTAAGCATTGCTATCTAACCAATGTGATTTTGGAATATCAAGAAACCCATTATGTTGAAACAAAATCTTCAAATCTAAAAAATTAGAAATGGGTCTGCCCTTTTTTAAAATGTAGAAAATAGTAGATAATTATACATATTTTGCCTCAAGATTGGACTGCATAACTTTTCTAAACTGAGCTTTGATTGTTCCCCCTTTCTTAGAAAGATGTTTTTGTCATTTCTGATCATTTTCATATTCACGTGCATATCTTACATATATGCATTCTTCTCCATTTTTCTATTTGTGTGTTCTTATTATCTGCCCATCTAGGTGCTTCATGGATATGTATATTTTCCCACAATGTTTGTTAATTATTTCTAATTAAAGTTGCATTCTATGTTCTTTTCCAAGTTTCCAACTGCATATTATATATCTATATTTTATTGGAGGCTCATTACCATTTTTCAATTCTACAAGTTCTATAAATAGATATTTTGCGGCCCAGTCAACTTGAAAAGACATTCCTATTGTCCATGTACTTCTCTTCCTCTATTGACTTTTTTGAGTAGAATTTTCAACTAAATTTGGTGTCTAAAGAGAATGCAATTATCTTTTGAAGTGCCTAAAAGAGTGTCTTCTAGGGGTGGCATGTCATTAAAAAAATATTTAAGTGGTGAGATGTTATTGGGATTAATCCTTTCTAATGAAATAGTATCATTATTAGTGGTGATTTCTACATTGAAATAATTTTGAAATTATCATACAATTAAAAAATATATATTGATTTTTTTTAAAGTTTTAGAATTACTTGTATTTGGAGTACATGTCATTTCCAAAGTCTTCTTTCTTGGGTTTCTAAAATAAGATGGTATGTTTGATTTTCTTGATATTTGTTGTGGTGTTTTAACCTTACCATTACCACCTGATGCCATTGTAACTAAAGGAGGATGCTACAGGACTCAAGATGTAGATGGGCGATAATAGTTGGGAAGGCACTATTGAATGACAATAATCAGGAAGTAGTAAAATGTAGTTAGGTGATAGCAACCAGTGAGACCATGCTAGTAGGTGGTAAAATGGTGCCAAACAGCATAGTTCTACTGGGTGATAAATTAATACTAGGTATTACAGTGTTTTTGGGAGGCACACTACTATCGAGTGATATAGTTCTTCCATTCAACACAATGTTTTCATGTAGTATAGTGCTACTGAGTGATGAAGTTTTGTCAAAAAATAAAGTGTTTTTTGTCAACATAGTTCTATCAAGTGGTAAAATGCAATCGATTAATAAAATGTAGTCTATAGGCATAGTCCTATCAGGCAATAGAAGTTGGGCGGTAATATGTTTTTGGGTGATAGTAATCAGGTAGCATAGTGTGCTATCTAAAAGTAGCATTGAGTCAATAGAGAGGCACTAGAAGGGATACAATCAAAAATTTACAAAAATGCTATCAGGTGACCTCAAATCTCAAGATCTTGGTAATGTAGTACATAAAGATTCTTTGATTGTAACCCTTGTGAATATATGTACTATATATAAGGTAAATTGCATATATTCCCCCATAATTATTATAAAGGACTGGTGAGTTGACCCCTAAAAATATTACATCCTAAAATTTTAGGCAAATGGGCCCTATGTGCTACTACCAAAAATCATCAAATTCAATTTCTCAAAATTGAATATTTATGAATTAATGAATATTCACCACTAAAATTTACCTTGCTTGTGATAACACCTAATGTACCCCAAAAATAAGCATACTTCAATATAACTTATAGTATGTGGAAATCCCATAATGACTATGTTTTTGGCTTAGTCAACCAAAATACCATCATTGCATACTACATGACCCAACAGAACACCAAAATGGTAAAGAACAAACACTTCTTCAAATTTAGAGCAATGAACAAAGCTCAACATCTTTCCAACATCAGTCACAACTTATAGAGATGAATTCTGAATAAATAAAACACATCCCAATCATCCAATAAAATTCTAGGAAGTCACATATAAATTCCTTAAAGGTAATGACTACAACTCTAGAGAAAAAGCAAGAAAATTTTAAGGCCAAAATGCATTACCTTATATGAAAATAAACCCCTCTATTGTAAAAGTGGTCTTAGTTTGGTCTTTTTTTGTGATCAAAATCTAGTGATATCCACTAAATCCATCTATAAAAAATTATACTCCATGCCATATGATTAACTCAATAACTTCATCAATGAATGGAATAAAAAAGAATAATTTATGCAGGCATCATTCAAAGTTGTGTAATCACCATAGAATCATATTTCTCTAGACTTATGGGGTTGAATGAAAATTAAACTTACCTAATCTAATTTATCTACTAGATATATAATCAATTTTTCCTACATCCAGTCAATTTCAACCTTGACTTTGAGCTTTATATTTGGATTTATTATATATGGATGCATATTGATAGGTTGTGCACATTCTTTAAGTTTTATGTACAACTTTCCTAATAAGGGGTCTACACCATTGACTTATAAATACTTCATGGGGAATACATATTAGTAATCTTGTAGTAATTATACTCAATTTTTTATATCTAGTAGTTGCCTATGGTTGTTATCTATGGTATAGATTTTGTACCAATGTTTTCCATTAATTTTCATATTGATTCTTGATATATCTTATTTTTTAATTTTAAAATAGATTATCTCAATGCCATCTCCCCTTCCTAATCTTAAATATTTAGATTTTATAATTTCACCTCCTTTGTTTGCTCTATGATGTTAGCTTTAGGCTCTTTTATCTGTCATTCAGGATCAAAGAATCCTTTTAGGTCTAAGTCTTCCTCACTATTACTAGACTCAACCTACTCTACATCATCTAGAATTATAATGTAAGATTTCAACAAAAATTCTTCTTTTTTCTTATTGGCCCTATAATTATTTATAGTTTTAATAATTTCTTTGGCTTAATTATCCTATGATGTTTTATCCTACATAGTTATTATGTCTTCCTCTTCTCCATGACATAAAAAATATTCACCTTTTAGAGATTTATTTGTATTATGGGATTCTCATCTTCAAATAAAAAGGTTTATTTAAAATAATGTTTTACCTATGGCTAATTGTTAGTCTCATGCATGTGTTCTTGGTGCATATGACATGTTTATGGTAAAGGTGTCAAAGTATGTTAAAACACGTGTATCGAGTATCTTGGTTTCACACCTTATAACTACCATATATCGACACACTTATAGATGTGTAATTTAAGGCACTAACCTTCTTGGAATAAATTCCATTGATTAGAGATCATATACGGTACTTGGATCCAAGCTTGTATCATTTAAAATATTTCTTCTCAATACAATTGCTTGGAGTAATGAACTACCCATCATGTCACATCAACATCTTTAAGTTCATAGTTTAGTGCATTAACCTATGTAGAGTAGGAATCCAATGTGATTTAGATCATGCATTAGTTAAGTAAAACCCAAATAAGCATAAATAACATAACTCACTAATCCAAATCCCTCATGGAGTTTTTCAAATAAAATCTAAGAGATATTGAAAGAAGGAATACAACCATCAAACCTTCCCAATAGCATCCTTCCTCTAAGAGCAAATCAAAAACATGATTTTCCCTAATTTGGTGATCTAAGTCTTTGTCAATGATAAGTGGCTTGCTCTTCCATCATCTCTAAATATATGGATGAATTGATCTCATGAAATTGATCAATGTTTAAGCCAATAATTGAATCTATTCTATTGATAATTTAAAATAATAACATTACACAAAAATAGATTGAAAGAATGAGTGAGGACCCTTGTATTTATAAATTTTTAAAAATGATCAGAATCAACCATAACCATCCATCTTGAGATCAAAATGTGTGTACATGAATCAATTAAATTTTGGAGGCTCAATCCATAAATACCCTCATTAATATTTAGAATAATATATCATTAATGAGACATAGGAGGGCTTAAACCAGATATTTGTTGTATTTATGGCTTATAGACACCATCCCATTGATGATTTCACAAGATGATGTATATATTAGAAATGAATTTCCAATTAATAAATATTGAATAAATTCCATGGATTTTCCACTTAAGCTCTTAATTTGATTTAATTTGCTTAAGTGGGTTTAATTAATTTTATACAACTATTTGGAAATTGGTTGCCCAATTACTCAAACTAGTCAAAATCTCAAGTTATTAAGTCATAATTTGATTGGAGTATAATTAGAAAAAGGTGTTAGTTGTGTATGGATCAATACCCCATTTAGGACATTATCGACATGAAATAACACATGCATGTGTTATGTACCTCTAAATTAGAAGAATTCCATGGTCTAAAGTATCATTTTATGTGGTCATAATTTAACTCAAATTTACTTAGGAAAAACTAAAAATCACATAAAATGCATTGCCCTATTTAGGGATAGATTAGCCTAAATTGGCACTTGTATATGACAAGATCAAACCATTTAACATGTTTTAGTGATTTTGGCCCAAAATATGTGTTGTCACAGAATCTCAAGTAAGATTGACAATTTCAACATAATGGTGATAGGAATTGGATGTCTACATTTTACCCCTATTTGAGAAGGTGTGGTGAGACATTTGGGTGAAGCAACATATTTTAAAATAATGAAATATTTTTTAATAATAAGTTAGAAGGAAATGACCCATGATTTCCCTTCGAGAGGGCATATAAGGATGAAAGAGAAGGATAGACTCTTGAAAAGAAAACAAGAGTGAAATTACTCTACAGATGAGATTATATAATTATGAGTGAATGATTACATGTGTTTATTCTCAGTGATAAAAAATGTAATATGCAATCTCAAAATATAAGATACACACTTTGACATACCCAAAAGAGGATGAAAGTTGTAGGCTTAGGGAATGATCGATCTTGAGACAAGTTACACACTTTGAAATTGTCAAAATGATTACAAAATACATAGAGCTTGGAATTATAAGAAACATGAGAGCATTGATCTAGAGAAAGGAAATAATAATTTTCCTTAGTAGAGCAGATTTGATTGATTGATAAATTAATTTTTCCCCAATAGGGTTGATTTGATCACTGATAATTAAGTTTGTGCCAATAGGGTAGATTGGATTGGTGATTATTCTTAACATTATTCCCCAGTAGGGTAAGTTGGCAAGCATGTCTCAAGGATATATATTAATACAAAGATTAAATATGAGTAGGCACAAACATAGATGCAAGGGTCTAATGACTAAAATATCCATAAAAAACCAATCATACGAGGATGTAAAAAGTGATGAAAGAGATGATTGAAAGAATGAGGGTGGCCAAGCTGAATCGAGATACATCATGTATCCAAGCATTGCCTACATAGTTATATGGACCTCAAGCCAATGTAGTTCACCCAAAAGTGAGAGAAAATGGAATGAGGAATGAAGAATAGAAGAGATATGGACCACTTTTTAATTAGACTCATAATGTATACCAAGAGATGAACATCTTACATTGAGGCTTGTTTTAAGTATGGTGCATTGAGAAATGATCTTCGTAGTGTCATTGACTCTTGGACTTGAGATCCAAAGAACTTGGTTATTACTATATCAAAATGAAATTATGTATCATAAGTATGAGTGACTTATAATAACATTGTATTTATATTGTAATGATCTAATTTAAATATGAATATTTATAACTAAAGATAATAATAAATACTACCAATACTAGAGTTATAACTATTTACATTTAAACAAAAACAAACAAACAAAAACAAAGATAAAAAAATACATAAATGTAACCTAACATAAAATCAAGATATGAACAATCAAGATTTAAGTAGGAAAAAGAATGTATAAAAGCAAAAATAAGAACAACTTAATAAATAACATGAAAACAAGATATGAGTAATCAAGATCCATGTGTATGAACAAGATGTAATTGAAAAAAAAAAGTTTAATACAACCCTAAATAAATCATGCCTAACTAAAAACTAGACTAAAAGTGGTTATAAAATGTATTTGAACTCAAAAGAATAAATAAATAACACACAAGACAAAATAGTAACACAAAAGACCAAAATAATAAAATACCAAGACTAAACAACAAAGGAATAAACACAAGAAAAAAGTGAACAAAATAACTAAAGAGATAAGAAAGCATAAAAAAACAATAATAAGAATAAAATAAACACACACAAACAAGAGTTAGTCACAATGTTAGTGTAAGCAAAGAAAAATGTGAATGGTTCATGTAAGTTTAATAGAGGCATTACTCTCTATGATAGATTGATCCCTAATCTAAGAAATAACAAGAATCGCACCATGAGACAAGAACAATGGACACAAATTTACCCCTAAGTGGTAGGGAAACAACACATAACAAAATGGGGGGTAGAAGAAAAGGAAGGGGTGGTCAAGTTGACTCTAGATGTACAAGACAAGTGGACATTGCCTACATAGTTCCATGGATGTGAGGTCCAACATGAACTTCAAGCCAAATGTAGTTATCCCAGGAAATGGAATAGAAGAAGAGTGATGATAAGAAAACATGATTGGTGTTTAAAGAGGAAATGAGGAAATGAGCTTGTAAAATGGTGAGAGCATTCAAATGAGGGATTGTAAAGTGATAAAAGCATGAGATCAGAATAAATAAAAGTGTAAGACAATATTTTTTTTATTTTGTTGATAATTTTCTAGTGTTTTTGTGTTTTTGGGATAAGTAAAAAAAATGAAATATTAAAAAAAGGCCCAGGGAACTACCTAACTGAAGAGATGCACTTTTACAGGTAAGATTTCAAACAACAAATAAACTAGTTTTAATGGAGATCATGAATATACATAATGACCCAAGGAACAAACTAATCAAGGAGATGCACATCTAAGAGTAGAAGTTCCAATAATAGCTAAATCTAGTTGCAATAGCCCAAGATCATAAAATGGAGAGAGCATGATATTTCTAAGGAAATAATGCCTACCAAAAAGTAATAAAATAATAATAGAATAATATGCAGTGTTAGATAAATATGAAAAACTATTTAGGAGACAAAAACCATGTGTTGATGTATTTGTGTTCACTTGTATATACGAGGAAGCTATAAAATATTGTTTAGATTGAATTGTTTTGTAGAATTGGTACTGAATGTGTCCATAATGCTTATGAGTCATAATCAAGATCATAAATGGTTAAGGGATAGAAATTTCTAGGTTACAATGGTCTAGGGTATGAAAAGAATATGGTTCTTAGGAGAATGGTCGAGGATAAAATGTGACAAAATGAATAGGGTCCAAGATAGGATGGTCCAGGGTGGGATAAAAAGAGCTGAATTGCATTATAAATGATTCAAAGTGATAATGATCTAGAGTTTCAATAGTCTAGAGTTGTAAAAGAATATGGTTCTCATGAGAATGGTTCAGGGTAAGTCAAGATAGAACAAATATGGTCTAGGCTAGGATGGTCCAATATATAATAGTGGGATGAAATGACTTCAACACAAGTTTCCCATAAGTAAGGGGTCTTGTAGATAATGGTTCAAAAGTTGTCAAGCATAGAACCACTTGAGATGTACAATGTTCATGGGCTCTGTGAGTTTTTCAACACCTAGAGTAGCCAACTAGTATGACCCTGATCCATAATTTGCTATGATGATATATGGGCATAACCAATTGGGTTAAAACTTACCCTTTTTATTGCATTTAGCATTAGTGTTCTTCTGATTCTCTTTCAAGACCAAATTATCAATTTAAAACTCTCAAGGGAGAATGCACTTGTTATAGCTTCTACGCAATCTATTTTAATAGGATTTTAAGTTATCTAGGGCATCCAAATGCTTACCATCAAGGAGTTCTAGTTCTTACAATCTATAAATTCTATAATCTTCATCATGTTCAATATTATCCAAGGATACTCAAAATAAAGGTAGCTTGATCTCAATCAGGATAATAGATTTTATGCCATAAACAAGGGAGTATGGAGTGGTTTTTATGGGGGTTTGATGAGTAGTGCAATAATCCCAAAGGGTAGGAAAAATTTACAAGTGCCAACTATGGCCAACATCATTGATAATCTTATTTAGTATTGAAATAATGGTTTTTTTTATGCCTCAACTTGACCATTGCCTTATGGGTTATATGGTGTGGATTTATTGTTCTTGATTTTGAACTTTTCACAAAGAGCTTTAATGTCTCGATTTACAAATGATCTTCCATTATCGGATATAATATGGGATAGGATACCATATCAACAAATGATATGATAATGCATGAACTTAGAAATATGTTTCTCGATGATGTAAGTGAGAGGAATGGCTTCAATATACTTATTAAAATACTTGGTAGTAGTGAGAATGTGTTTATGGCCATCATAATATTTTGGGTTAATTTCTTCAATGAGATTGAGGCCCCATGTAAAAAATGGCCATGGTGTAGTAATCAAATGTAGTGGCAAGGAAGGTGTGTGTATCAAATTTTCATGTTATTTTCAAGAAACATACATCCTAACATAATTACAAACATATATCTCCATTTTGGGCCAATAGTTACCTATTCTGAGGAGATTTTTAGCTAAGACTACATCATTGGTGTGAGCCCCACACATTCATTCATGAACCTTCTTAGGCACTAACTTGGATTCTCCCAAAGATAAAAAAAATATAGTGTTCCATCATAGCATTTATGATAAAATGTGTTTCCAAGTATGGTATAATAGGATATTCAATGAAGGAAAAGTTTACGATGATTATTAGAAATGTCAAGTGGAAAAACTTGGTTGTGAACATAATTTTAAATGTCTTGAAATCAAGGCAGTTTAGGTGGAGGATTGGACTAGCAATGGTGCATACCATTTTTGAATGTAATAAGACATTAATAGGATGTAGAAGAGTTTCAATGAGAAACTAATACTCTTTAGCATAACTATCAATATGTATCATGGACCCAATTATTGTCATTGCATCAGCAGATTTATTATTGGCCCGTGGTACCCATTTAAATTGTAGAGATTTGAAATGAGTTTTGAGATTATCCATAATATGCTTTTAGGTTAAATGCTTGTCATCTATAATCTATGGTTTGATTGTTAATTAATTTAGAATCCCCATAGACCATTAAGTACTAGATATCCCATTACACTGCAAGATGAAGTCTTACAATAAGTGATTCATACTCGGCCATATTGTTCGTACAATGAAAATTGATATGAAATGCCTTGGGAATTAGATCCCCTTGTAGTGTATCAACAAAATTTCAGCTCTATATCCATGAGAAGTGAAGTAACCATCAAAATATAGCTTCCAATATTTAGGTTATTGTAGTACTTCTATTATCATAATAGAATCATCTAGAAAATCAAACTTAAGTGGTTGTGTATATATAATAGGGCTTCTATAAGTTGATCTGCAATGACCTACCCCTTGATGGTCTTTTGATTATGTTGATCAATATCAAATTAACTTAAGAGCATGACCCATTTGGCCATGCAGCATATAAGAGTTGTTTTCGATAATAAATATTTGAGGGGGTCCACTTTAGCAATAACAATGGTTTTAATATTCAACATATAGCATCACAACTTTTGGGATGCAAACACCATAGCTAAACCTGCTTTATGAATAGGTGTATAATTATAATCATAATCCACAAGTGTGTGACTTAAATAATAAATTGAATTCTCCTTTCCCTGATCATCATGTTGGGCCAAGAGTGTCCCAAATGCATGTTTAATCACTAAAATACAAATAATCAATGGTTGTCTAGGTGTTGGCAGTCTCAAGACTGGCAGGTTAGCCAAGTATGTGATGATATTCACAAATGCTAATTAAAACTCTTTATCCCATTGAACATGTGACCCCTTTCTTCAAGAAATGTGCAAATGGGTGGTACTTATTTTCTAGTTGTGAAATGAACCTATGAATAGACTTGATCTTCCCTTACAAGCTACGGAGTTGTTTGAGATTGGAATGTGGAGGCATTTTTACAATGGCCTTGACCTTAGCAGGATCCACTTCAATCCCTCTTTTTTATATAATAAATCCTATAAAGTTTTTTGAAGTGGTGTCAAAGACACACTTTTTAGGATTCAGATGGACCTTGTACTCATGAAGTCTCTCAAAGATTCTCTGTAGAACATCAAGATGTCTAACATGTGTTCTTGATTTGGCTAAGATGTCATAACATAGTCTTTAACAATATCATGCATAGTGTCATGGAATATTATAGTCATATCACACTAATAGGTGGATCCAGTGTTCTTTAAGCCAAATGGCATGAATTGATAACATAATATTCCTCACGACTTGGTGAACATAGTTTTGTGCTAGTTTTCTTGAGCTATCTTGATCTGATTGTATCCATAAAATCTATCCATGATGGATATCATCTCATACCTAATAATAGAGTTGATAATCATGTTGATGTTTGGTAGAGGAAAATCATCTTTGGGAAATGCCTTATTGATATCTCTAAAATTAGTACAAAGGCATATACCTTATGGATTTTTGCTTACTATAACTATGCTTGATATCCATTTAGAATAGTCTATTGGTCTAATGAACACTGCAACTAATAATTTACCTAATTTTGTCTTTGCTAAAAGAGAAATGCATGGATACATCTTCATTATTTTTTATTTGATTGGCTTGGCATCTAGATGGACAACAAGGTGATGCAAAACTAAGTCAGGGTTTAAGCCTAGCATGTCAGAGTAAGCCTATGCAAAGATATCAATGAAATCTCTTAGAATGGTGATAATGTGATCAAGTTCCTCATCAGTGAGAGAGGCTCTAAGATAAACAATTTTTGGATCATCATATGTTCCCAAGTTCACTTTATTAGTGTTTTCTACAAGGAGTGTAGAACCATCTTTTAGAATATTAGGCAATGTTTAATCCTAATCTTCTTCTTCTACTTTAGCCTCTAGTTGTTCATCCCAAATCTTTGGATAATGTGATGAATCTAAATTTGTCAGTTTAGGTAATGGCCAGCTAGAAAATATCTTAATAAAGTCAAGATGATGTAGCTCAAAAACTTTTAGTTGTTCTAATGTGATATTGGTACTAGCTATTGAGCTAGCACTTGATGGACCTTGAGCATCCTTTGGAGATGAGCAAACTCCCCATCCAAGATCACATGAAATAAGTTTTCACTCAAGGGCTTATCTTTTTATTTACTATTTCCTTGATCAACAAGTGCCTCAAAGAGGTTTTCACTTAAGGATCTTGATGTTTTATCTTTTTCATGACCAAGAAAGTTTGATTTCTCTCTAAATTAGGCATAAAGGTCTAAAAATATGTCAAAGACTTATTTATGATCACCAATTGGTAACCCATCCCTGAGGCTCATATACCCAGCAATAGATTCTTCATTATAGAATTCATGAAGGCATATGATAGAATTTTTTTGGTTCTAATCAATGAGTTTGGGATGGCAAAGGCAAAGGGAGTAATTGGACATGATATTAATAATAGAGTTTGATTCAAATAAGTATGTGTCAGCAATCTCATCATAAATACTATAATGGAACACTACATCATTGCCAGAAGTCTCATCACTAGTCAACTTAAAATAATCACTATCAAAAGTTATGAGGTCACCCTAGATGGTATAAATTTGAGTCTTTGATTCATGTTTGGTTTAACAGTTGATAAAGGTTCTAGCATTCCTTGCTCTCATGGCCCGAGGCCTTTTCCTAAATAATCAAAGTTATCCATAATCTGATTAAGGATAGGATATTTTGGAGTCTAAAAAAAATCAACAATGTCATCATAATATAACCAATCTCCTTCAATGAAAGCTTCTCGATCTTGATTTGGTGAAGTAGCAAGTATGAATACCATCAGTGGTTTTTGTGTATCTTTATTATTTTTCCAAATCATGTTGGGTTTGTAAGGGATTTTGGAACATTTAGGTTTACCAAAATATTTAGGAGACTTGGGAAACCTAGCAATATAGAAGGCATATTTTAGATGATACATGGAAATGCCTATGTCCTCATTAATGACTTGTTGTGCCAGGGTTACAGGAAATGGTTCAGCCAAAATGGAAGTAAGGTCACTAGGGTTGATATAATTAGATTTGGGTAGATGTAAAACTATTTCCTTATTCTTCTTTGAAATAAATTTATGACAAAGATAATGATTATAATAACAAAATTTAGCCTTTAGGTGTTTGCAATACTAGTAAGGCTATAGATCGACAGGAATGGTGACTTCAATCCCATCATGGGGGAACTTGAGGCACTGATGTAAATTGGATGGGATGGCCTATACTTTATGGATCCAAGGACAAATAATAATTATTTTATAAGGAAACTCAATATCCATAAAGTGTAATAAGGTATGATGAGACATAGACCCAATAATGATTGGAAAATAGATAGTACCAAAATATTCCCTTTCAGTGTTTTCATATGAGTTGATTGTAATTGTCTCTAGTTGGATATCCTTTCAAGTATAACCCAATCACTGTACCATCTTGAGGGACACTATGTTCATCCCTAAACCATTGTCTATAATAACTTGCTTGATTTTATGGTTTAAAATGATGACCACAATATATAAGGGGTTTTTATGGCTAGGACCAAGAGTGGACATGTCTCTTTGATCAAATGTAACCTATCACAATGAATATAAATGCCTTATAATCATTTGGAATTATTCAAGGTTAATGTTTTTGGGAATAATGGATTGTTAAAGAAGTTCATTCAAACTAGTTCTATAAACTTCAAACATATGAAAAATATCTAAAATAGAAATTTTCATAGGATTTTCACTTAGTTGGTCTAAGATATTATACATCTTTTCAATAGTAGCATGAGGAGGTTTAGCCTTGGCTAGTACAGTGTTCAACTTTTGATCCAAACATATAATGCTCATGTTGGGTCTAATGTTGGAAGAGGGAAAAGGGCCCTAAATAGTAAATCATGAGTGTCTAGTTATGATTACATAATATAGATGTGAAAAGGAGCCATTATAATTAGAAGATGAAGGAAAATGGACTTATAGGTTGCCTCATGGGTGTCTAGTTGCATTTTGTGTAATTTTGAGTTGACAAGGAGCCATTATAATTAGAAGAATGGGGTCTATAAATAGTAACCCACATAAATTAAGGTGGAATATAATTTCTTGTAATCGATGTGCCATTACTTGATTAGGAGGGTGTTGACCCTATAATGAGGGGTCCAATACTTTGAGAAGCATGGGATGGTTCACGAGCTTTGATAGTGATTGTGGTAATGTGGTTTGTATAAATACACCCCATAATGTTATTTTAATCATAAGGCATGTTGTGGTAACCCAAATTATTAGCATGGGTATTATGATTTTGATTACGATCATGTTGATTATGATTATAGCCTTGGGCTTGCTACCATTGATTATGTCCATGCTTTTGATTATTTCTTTTCGATTGTTGATTGTGCCTAGGAAATGAATCTTTGTAAATGCCCATATCTTTATTAGTGTTTTCTAGGACAAGTTTGATTTAAACTTCACTAATTTCAATAAAATATTAAATGAGATGTCATAATTAAACACATCGATAAGCACCATGACCAATAACATGATGAAATTTATAAAACTCATCTACCCAATATCGATTAGGTTTGGGTTGATCTCCAAAAAATGGCCTTGGGATAGGCCACACAATCAGATTAGTTACTATGAGATTTTATAACATGGACTCAATAGGCTCACTTAGTTTTATAAAGACTCTATACTTATTGAATTCCCTTTGTGGAAGATCTTTTTAGAAAGTAGTTGGTGGATTAGGTAGGGATAATTACACATTTGGAACTCGTAGATCCTACACTATTTGTGCATGCCTAGATTTAATCACTCCATTCCCCACCATGTTCTTGTTGTTAAACCCCTTAGTTTTTTATATTGCAATAGCTTGAATAGGTGATTGATTCTAATTGGACATTTGACCTTGTGAGTAAATCTTGAAGTGATAAGTGCCTTCTCAATATGCACACCCTTGTCTATAATTTTCTCAAATGTGTTTGCACAAGTGATTCATATATTATGCACCACCTCAGGGTGTAGGTTCTATGAAAAAATATCACACAACTATTTGTCTGGTAAATTGTGTTGAAAGTATCTAGCTAATGCTCTCCACCACTGTAGATATGCTATAAAGCTTTCTCCATCTCATTGTTTAGCTTTGCATAAGTCAACCATAGTCAATTCATGTTCAATATTATAAGATAATGGTTGACAAACTTTCAAATAAATAATTCCAATCTACCATCGATATTTTAGGTAATTTGAGGATCCATTCTAATGCTTGTCCCTCTAAAATTCATAGAAACAAGTGAAGCAAGTAAACACTAGTATAGGCTACCTCTTAGCACAATACAAAAAATGCTTGGATATGTTCATGAGGGTCACCATTCCCTTGGTATTTATCAAATTTGGGTGCCTCAAAATGAGGTATAAAGGGGTATTTAATAATAATCAAGTTGAATGGATATGGACATATCTCATCTAACTTGTATTTCTTGACTTGGTTTCCCATCTCCAACCTTGACACAATTTCCTTCATTGAATTCCACTCTTGCATGTTTGGTGCATTTGCAGGTGGAATATAATTTTGTTGGGATTGTATGTTCCCCTATTATATTAATTCATTAGGGATATAAACTCTATGATCTATATCATTTTTTTGGTTTACTCCTTGAGTCAAGTAAGTTAGTTGTTGATTCTTGGGTTGATAAACATTCCTTGAAATCTACCATCATGAATTGTAAGTGTTTTTTTAATTTTAGGGAGTCTATGGTCAATTCACCAAAGTACACATTAGTTGAGAGGAACTTGCCAAAGTGTTTTGAACAATTTCCTCAATATGTACTACATGTTTCATTCCTTGATTCTATGAGGGAACAAAAGTCTCTTGGTGATTGAAAAATATATACTCTATATTTGGAGAAGTAATTTGCAAAACCTCTTGAGGCTTGTTTTGTTAAATTGATATGCCATGATCTATCATAGATGTGTTCTCAACTAGATTATGCTGCATTTTTAATACTAAATTCTCTTGTTATTTAGAAGCATTATTGTGTATTCAATTGGAAGCTAAAGATTCAATCAAGTCCATGATAATCTAGTCTACGTATCATTGAATTATCTTCTTGATCTTAGTGGCAAGATCTTGATCATTAGGTGCCAACTCTATGAGTGTTTCCTTTCCTTTGCTAGAAGAATCAATGTTAGATTTTTCAATATGAGTGAGGGATTATTCTCATTATTTCTCTTCTATCCTAACCAATGTGTGAAATTATTCCATAGGGAAATTTAATGGCAATCTAGTGCTTGATTCAATCAACCTTAGGAGTGCTTCATCTTTATCTTCCAAGGTTTGATGTTCAAAATAGTTTTATTTAGATCCTATGTTTGTTTGAATGTCTTCAAATACCACGTAATTATCTTGTCCATCATAAAAATTCTCTTCCAGTTAACTAGGGCTGTAGGAGACCCCACTACAAGTATACCTTTGTGTCATGTTTGAGAAGGTTTGTTCTCTAAATTTGTTAAGATTTAAAATGTGTTTTTAAAGCGTTAAAAGGTGTGTTTTGACTTCTTAAAAAATTTGACAAGGTGAAAAGAGACTATAATAAAAGAAGTTCATAGTACCACATAATTAGAATAAATGATTATGATATTACTCAACTTTGGTGGGTTGAAATCATCAAATGAGAAGAGGGTATGATAAATTTGAAACCTAAAGTGTAATATAGCACAAAAAACTTAGGTCAAAGATACGTCAATACTACAAAATCTAGATACAACTATGATGAGTTGTAACTAGAAAATTAGAATAGGGTCTTTATGATTAGGAAGATAACAATGCAAACCAAGAATCTCAAAATTTGAAAGCACACAATAACTCCTAAGTATAAAGCTAAAACCAAATGGGCAACACAATATCATCACATGGTAATAATTTTTTAATGTTCTAAGAACTTAGAGCGTGAGCGAACACAAGATAACCTAAGTCCACAATGACAATAAAATGATGATGATTCTATATAATGACCTTAAATCCAAACAATAAATTATACCCAAGTTAAATCAAATCGATATCAGCTTGGTTTAGAACTTAGAAAGGTTAGATTTTAAATTTGACTTAAAAATGAAGGACTTTGAGATTTTTTAAAGTGGGAAAATGTCTAGACTCAAATGGGCAGCATAACAATGGTGTTTATAAAATACAAACACAATGTTTTAAATAATGATTTGAACAAGGAAAAAATAAGTTTTGATTTGGTCAGTGTAACACTTGTTCAAAAATGATGGATAACAAAGGTGTTTGGTTGTGATGTGTTTTATTTTTTCAAATAAGTTTTAGACTCGATAAGACCAAGCAAGTGAAGGATAAAATGACAAAATAAAACTAAGTATAACATCCAAAGTCCTAAACTGATAAGGTTGCATGGTACTATCGAATCCCATCTATATAGTTCTCTTAAAAGGATTTTAAGTGTTAATCCAAAAAAAAATCACATGAATAAGTAGGGTTTTTACACCCTTTTCTCTAAAGATATTGTATGGTGACATAGAACTTTGGGCTACTCACCCTACGTCAATAGTATGTCTGTGGCAAGTGGGTTTGTTATAAAACTAAATTTTCATGCATTTCTAGATGGTCACAAGTGTGGATAACACTAGAGATGCCTCACTTAAATTGGATCCATGTCAATTAGCTTGTTATGAAAAGGTCTTGTCTTTTTCACAACCACTACATTTATTGCTTGCTCTATGGTAGTGTAATGTCTGAATTACCCCTATAGTCTGAGTTGGAGTACCACTAATAGAGCTTGTTTTAACTACTCAAAAAAAGCATCCCAACATGTTACACTCAATTTATATACCCTACCATAGAGTGGGGTTGAAATGATGTTGGGATATGTATTCTTGGGTCAATGCTTCCCTATAGAACCTGTGAGGAGGTGATGAAATCCTGCTCATAATCTAAAATTCATGAAAAATATATAACAAGTGAAAAGACTTTAAGGTCACATTTGGATAACCCAATTCATACAAATTTGGGGAGGGCCTTGATGATGTTCTTTTCATGACATTTGAACTAAAATAAAAAAGGAAAAGAAAGAGAACTTTTGGTCACCTGAGTTCCCTAAAGGGGATCGGGGGAGAGCATACACACATCAATCATTTTGTGAAAATAAACAACTTTGGAAAAAACAAGCATAAAACAAAACACTCTTAAGAGTATGTAATCTGAGTGTAAGTGTTTATTTTAATTCACCAAATTGAAATGTTTATGAAATTTTGGCCCCTTGGCCTTTTTTGAAAACTTGTAAAAATTTTCACAAAAAAACTAATCATAAAACCCCTAAATTCATTTTAAGCACCAAATGAAAAGTTCAAGATATAAACACTTCCAAAGTTGTTCCTTTTTTCAGCTTGTTACCTATAATTTTTAGAGGGTTTATGTATTCTTAGGAGCCCAAATGTAAATGAGAAAACAAGATTTCAAAACTTGCTCTTTGGCATCTATTTTCTTGTCATAAGGATCAGTGTCGGTCCACATAAGGACCGATGCCGGTTCACTGAGATCAATGTCAATTAGCTCACAGAGGGTCAATGTCAGTCAATGGTAATAAATGTTGGTTCCTGTAAAAATTTAGGAATAGAACATGGTTTTCACAAAAAATTTGTTAGCACAAACAAGCATAAAAATAAAAAAGCTCTTTGGATCCTATAGGAAAATAACTAGATAGAGAGTATGCAAGTTTATAAAACATAGTATAACAACTAGAAACTTCCATAAAAACCCATAAATCATGCTTTATATCATGTTTAACCCTTCACATAGTGATCAATGCCAGTTTTTAGGAGATCAACATCAATCAAACTAAATTGACATTGGTCTCTATGTAAACTATGTGTTGCTAAAACAAATAAAAAATGTGAAAAAAGAAGATAAAACTTGATTTTTAGAGACTTTTAAGCATTCATTAGATTATCTAAGAGTTTCATATCCCACTGGGCTTGCCAAAATGTAGAGTAGGAATCTAAAGTGAGTTAGATCATGCATTAGTCAAGTAAAACCCAAATAAGCATAAAAACATAATTCATAGCCAACTCCCTCATGGGGTTTTGAAAATTAAATCTAAGATCTATTAAAAGAAGGAATACAACCATCAAACTTTACCAAGAGCATCCCTCCTCCAAGAGTAGCTTAAAAATGTGATTTTACCCTGATTTGGTGCTCTAAGTCTTTGTCAATGATGAGTGGATTACTCCTCCATCATCTCTCAATGCACTAATGAATTAGGCTCATGAAATTAATCAATGTTTAATCCAATAGTTGAAACTATTCTATTGATAATCTAGCATAATAACATTACACAAAAATAGCTTGAAAGAATGAGTGAGGACCTTTGTATTTATAGATTTTCAAAAAAGATCAGAATCAACCATGACCATCCATCTTGAGATCAAGATGTGTGACCATGAATCAATTCAATTTTGGAGGCTCAATCCATAAATACCCTCATTAATATTTAAAATAATGGGGAATTAATGAGGCATGGGAGGGCTTAAACTATATATTTGTTGTATTTATCACTTATGGATACAACCCCATTGATAATATCACCAGATGATGTAGATATTAGAAATGAATTTCTAATTAATAGATCCTCAATAAATTCCATGTATTTTCCACTTAAGCTCTTAATTTGATTTAATTTTATTAAGTGGGTTTAATTAATTTTCTATAATTATTTAGAAATTGGTTGCCTAATTAAACAAATTGGTCAAAATGTCAAGTTACTATGTTGTAATTTGACTGGAGTATAATTAGAAGAAGGTGTCAATTATGTACAAATCAATACCCCATTTAGGACATTGTCGACATGAAATAACACATACATATGTTGTGTGCCTCTAGACTAGAAGAATTTAGTGGTCCAGAGCATTATTTTACGTGGTCACAATTTGACTCAAAGTGATTTGGGAAAAACTAATAATCACATAAAATACATTGCCCCATTTAGGGATAGATTAGCCTAAATCAACACTTATATATGACAAGCTTGAACCATTTAATGCATTTTAGTTATTTTGGCCCAAATTATGCATTGTCACAGAATTTCAAGTAAGATTAATAATTTCAACACAATGGTGATAGGAATTTGATGTATAAAACCTAAAGGTATACATTAGAAACATGATTATCCAATCTAAAAATAAATTACACTAAATATTTTATTGTGAATTGTTTGGGTAATTTTCACTTGGTATCAAAAACCATTTGTATTAGTCTTACCTCATGATTTCCCTTTGCATAGTTTATAAAATGTGCATCTAAATCACCACTAACAAAGGACATAACTTCCCATGGTATAGTACCATCATGGTTGGGTTTCTTTAGTTCATATATTTTGGATTCATCTAGTATACTAAGACCACTTTTGATCTTGCATGGATTGCATGGATGGAGACTTACACTTCTCCATATGGAGCCACGTAACTTGATCCATGGTTTTGATAATTTGGTATGAGAACTAATTTGTATGTTTAAACTATGGAATAACTTGTGGTGGTTATGAAAAATTAGGAAATCCCCTAGTTCATAGAGATTGCACTTTTGAACCTACACCAACCTTTAATTATTTTTTATCTCCATAGGCATTTAGGGATGTAGGTTCCTTAGGAATAATGTATGGTTTACTCTCATCTTTGTTCAAGGGTATAATTATGGCATTATATCCTTTGTGTGCCTCTAGTTGATTAGATACTATATGTATGGTCATCTAAACATCATATGCCCACTTTTTCTTGATCAATTTAAGGTAGTATGTTTCATCGGCCTTCATGTCAATGACTTCAAATTCATCCCATAGACTGAGATCAACAAAAAAAAATTACATCTTCTAATATCCCAATAAGATCTACCATTCCATAATTTGTAAGAATAGGTGTATTAGGTTATAACTCAATGTAATTCATCCTATTGTTTCCCATTTAGACCAAGGAATCATATTCATTGTGCTTATAAAATTGAATATAGCATTAAGGACTTCATACCCCAAAAGTTCAATATCCATTCAAGAATCAATATCCCATGGATTCATAGTTTTCACATACCATACTTCCCTTTTAGTTCATTCATGGCCCCTTTTTATGTAGTCTAATAGGTTATGGAACAAGTTGTCGATGTTATATGATATATCCTTATTATGTAGAGTACTTACCAGATTTAGAAGGTCTCTCAAGGTTATCACTACTCTACCCTACTAAAATATGTGAATAATTTACCCATACATATGGGCATCTATGATCATATCATCTCATTCAGAAGCATTTTGGTTTTTAATGCTCTATAATAATTGTGTTGCTTTAGAAATTATACCCTTCTCTTGATAAGGTCTAGATAATTGTCCTAAATATTTTTATAATTAGGGGTTCCTGTGTCATATTCAAAGGTGAAAATCCTTTTTTTTGTATTAGTTTTAATTGATATCTTGTAGATACACATGGTCTCTGGTTTCACATTTACCATATTCACATTTTGCACTAGTTTCTCCTTTCTTTACTATTCTAGGATTGGGTAATCCCTTATGTGGTGCTACCTAGATACTTTAAAATAAATTCATTATGTCTATCATTAAAAATGGCAAGGATAATTTTATCGATGTGCTTTTATTCATCGTACACATAAAAAATGAGATGCTATCTCCATTTCCTATTGACTTCTCTATGACCCTGATATCCTCCTTTGTAGCCTCCATAATATCCACCTCTAAAACCCATCCTTGTTACTATCATCATTTTTATCTACCATATTATCTTTGAGGGGAAGGTAGAACCCATCCAAAGTGTTGTGTCAAAGATGTAGAATTACAATTTTATTCATACTATAGAGATGTATGTGTCCATCTCATCTAGTACTAAGCAAACTATGATGTACATCTTAAAAGACATTGATTATACTATTAAATAGACTATGTAGTTGAGTACTATGGAGATCAAGGTATCCAATCAGGCGTGGACTATGTAGTTGAAGTCATTTCCACATCTGAGTTTGAAACTCCTAGTTTTCTAGCTAAAATCTGTTACATAGTTACTGCAAAGACATTTAGAGGTGGGATGTCCCACTATGCAATAAATCTCATAGAACTTTATAATTTTGATCTTAGTATAATCACTCCTATGATGACCCTCCTAGCCACACTCCATACACCATAGATAATTTGGGTTTATTTCTATGGTGTAATTCATCTATTTTGCATAGGAAAACATCTATTTTGGCATTCATCCTTCCAAATGGCTAATAAATTTCCCCATAATATTCTATCTATTTGATTGAAATTATTTCCAATAAAGCATCATATTATTAGGTAACTAAGTTTGTATGATAGCAAACTAAATTTTGGGTTGGGCCTTAGATGAACCATGTAGTTTTTTATGTGTTTGTGAAATGAAAACTTACTCAATTAATAACATATGAGAATCTATGATCATAATCTCATATTTTTTCACCTATTCTTTGCCAAATTTTATTTAGGTCTTGAATGGTTTATCTTGGGCATTTCTACATCTTGAATTCCCTAATTAATTTATTCTTGACATATATTAAACCCATTATGGTTGGGTTATTCTCGTACATGAATTATAGATCTTTGCCTATCAATGCTCCTATAAGTTCGCACTTCTTCACATCATTAATTTTAACACCTTTAGCCTACCATTTCATTTTACAAGTTAACAAGCACTATACAAGGTTGGAACCATCATAAAGTGTTATAGATATAAAACTTCCTATATTTAAATCCATGTTTCCTATGATATCTCCTAAAAAATTGGCTACTATGGAATGGACTTTACTAGTGTCTTAGGATTCAACGTAGCTACTTTTGGAGTACCAATATTATTTTTTTTACCAATTTCTATGTTTCTACACTTAAATTTCCAAATTTAATTGTAAATGCATTAAACCGTGTAATATACTCCCAATTTTTGCACTATTTAATCTTGTTAACAAATTAGGCATGAGGGATGTGTTACCTTAGAATGAATTATCTGTGCCTAAATTAATTTACTCACTTGAAATAATATTAACTTTACTCTAAGTTTGTATCAATTATTTAAGAGATGGACCTTATTCTCTAAATAATATCCTCCCCTATAACGGTTTCCTAAAATTACCCTCTATATGCAGTAGTTGCTTCTCTGCAACCCCTCCACATTCTCTTTATTTCATTTTATTTGAATCACTTTCCTCATAGTACACATTTATTAGATGTCTTTGGCACCCCTAGTTCTATTGGTTACTCTAATTTTCCCTTATTCATAATCTTTAATTTCTCTTAGAGGTTTTTCTCTTTTGACATTTTTTAAATATCTACTATACTTTTACTTGCAGTTACATGAGGATCATTATGTTTATTACAAAAATTTTATTATCATAATTCTATTTCAATCCCCAAAATTGTCTTATATTTCCTATTTTTTTATCTCTTCCATATTTTAGGTTCAGGTCCAATTTCCTCCTTTCAATTGCTTGTCATTCACTCCCTTAAGTTTGCATCCTCCTAGCTCTTGAAATGACTACTCCATATCGATCAAGATTGGCACCATGGCTTTCTCAAAAACCAAAATATTTAGAATAACTAGTAGTCACTATAGAAATTATCCTCTTATGCCTCTTACAAATAGGTCTTACATAGCTTCAAATGCATTGTACCCTTCCACAACAAACTCGATGATATACCTGTCAATAGTATTTTTAGCCAATGGTCTATCACATGTGTCCACTCAAATTCAAGGTTTTTAAATATTTATACCTTTTCATTAGTCCAGATAAAGTTTTCTTTCTCCCTTAGTCTAAAACAATAATATTCCAATCTTGAAAATTAGGTAGGTAATAGTCTAGGCAACTCACACAAGGAAACTTCATAGATTTTATGATGAATATGCTCAGTTATGATGTCGTTAATTATGCTTACAATTTATTTGGCCTTTTATTCTATGGATTTTTTAATTCTCTCATCAATCCATAATTTTATATATCTTTTTACCCATTATCCATTTCAGCATGTTACACAAGTTTCATGCTCATCATGCCATTGTTAGCAAAGATTCTCAAAAAAACCCATCAGAACATGCTAAGGATTATTTGTGTGAAATAGATTACAGATTTAGAATGTAGGCATGGATATGATAATTTTATTCATTCTTTAAATTTAGAATTAGTGAATTTTTTATATAATGTAACAAATTACCTAAAGAATAACCATGAATTCTATTGATTAATAGTTTCAAACAAAACAAAGAAATGAATGTATAGAGAATAATACACATAAAACTCTCAATGAAACCATGAAATTATCTATATTATCTCACTAGTGAAACCATTTTCCTTTCTAGCTTTAGATTATTTATGGAGATTCACAACTAATCTAACTCTTTGGATTCTAAACCTTTCAATTTTTTCCTCAAAAGAGTCCTTTCGTATTGTAAAAACATGTGTCTAATACATACAAAATGATAAAAAATATAAATATACTACACATCATACACTTGTCATTCATACATACTCTATGATTTTTTACTTCTATGTCTACTACCAATACTGTATGCGGAATTTAGACCTTTAGTAGTGTGCAGATGACTTAAAAATGACCTCTTTAAGGTTGAAACCCCACTAGGGTTTGTAAATGAAAAAAACCTATAAAAATAAAAAGGGGAGTGTAAAGGGTTGAGCCAAACCTAATCACCAAATTGATGATTTAATGTTGCCTATGTATCCCAATTTATTTGAATAGGGAATCAATCCCATGTAATTCTCCCACCTAAAGTTCTTAGTGAAATAGTACTATTTTGATACATGTATGCATCTAGAGATGGCTTGAATACTTGATAATTCTTTTCTTGACTCTGATATAATAAAATTGTGACTTGGATAAGGGCTAATCTAAGTGAATACAATCAAAATTTGAAAGAATAGGAAAGATTTTCTCAATGTATAATAATATAAGTGTGCCTATATAGTGAAAATTATAAAACTTCTAAGTTACCAAGTGAGTAGTATAAGTGGATCATATGTGCATTTATAGCAATCCAAAATGGGTGAAACCTCATGCTACCTATCCTAAAAAGTATGGACCAAACTATAAGGAAGCGTTTAAATTTTAAAAATATTATTGTTGGGATAAAGGGGTAAGATTGACCCATAAAGGTCATAATAAACTAACAATCATGAATTATATAGGTCAATTTTAGCGTGGAAGGGTAGAGTTTGTTTTAAGAATTTGAAGTATCTATACATATGTTTAAAGGGGTTTAAATGCTCCTTAGTTCTTATGATATTTTAATAGAAGTTTGAATTGTTAAAGCTTAATAAATAAAGAAAGGGCATCCTACCCTTATCATGACTTTGTACTTATGAAAAAATATATGCATGAATTATTATCATTCCCTTTGAATCTAAAAAATAGTATATTTTACATGAATTTGTTTAATGCCCCCATGTGATAAATAAAAAACTTTTAATTGTATGTAGATATAAACTTTGTAATATATGTTTTAAGCTTATGCACATATGCCCATGTATATGCACCCAAAATGTATAAATATTTAATATGTTCATGTAATTGGAACACATATGCATGGAATATTCCCCCATAACTTATAATGATAACAAATTGTTGGATCATTGTAAATTTTCTAAAAGTATATTTTATACTCAAAATTGATTTTTTTTATAGAGGCTTATCTCTGTATGAAAAGGCCATTGAAATGCTTAATTTTTAGGTGTGGGATATGTCCTAAATTAAGTTTTTGAGTATAGGGAGATTACAAATCAGATATAAATTAATCTAAAAATAAATTTAGTGTTTATCCAATCTGGACCAGAATTATTAGTTATTAATCTAGTATTGTTGTAAGTATGATTGATGACAATATATGTACTAAATAACTTTAAATTAAGATAATTATGCTTAATTTTTTTATGAATATTTTTAATTAAAATTAGAGGACAAAAATATGAAAAAATCATTTTCAAAATGAATTATGGTATCACACTTGCATCATATTTTATTAACAAATAGGGCTAAAACTAGCCAATTACAAAGAACTTATATGATAAAACATGACAAGTGAAAAGTATAAATACAATTAATAAAACACCTAAGTTAATTAAAAATATATCAATATAACTACAATTAGATTCAATAGAAAAAGTTTAACTCACTGATAAGATATGGTCATCATGCAAGATGCCTTTCCAACATATAAGTGAAACATGCACACTTGATAAGCTAGGCACCCAAAAACTTCTACAAATATAAGATTAACTAAAAATAATATTAATTTTAGTTGAATCAGATTTAAAAAGTGTACCCCACCTCTTGATGATGAATGGATAAGGATTTAATCTCAATTAAGTACACATTCAGTGAACTAGACTCTAAGGGCACTTCTAGATATTTTAAAGTTCTTGAAAAGTGTTTATGATTAAAAAAACAATTAATATAAGACATAACTAAATTAAATAACCCTCATAAACTAATAAAAATAAATTTAACATTATTAATCAAGTGCTGACATTATAATCATACTCAATAATCACCACTTTGATGCAAAAAGAAGAAATGTATATCATCTTCTTAATTTTTCTATGAATCTTTTTCAGAAATACCTTGGTGAAAATATCATCAAATTTATCTTCACTTCTCACATACTCAATGAAAAAAATTATAATTAACCAAGTCTCTGATAAGATGATATTTGAATTAAATATGTTTGGTTCTAGCATGGAAAATTAAATTCTCGTACAATTGTATTACCCCATTGTTATCACAAAAAATATGTGCATGCTCAAGTTGAGCCTCTCTAAAATCAAATAAGACTCTTCTCAAACATGATCCTTGTGTGCAAGTTGATGTAAGGGTTGTCTATTCAGCTTCAATAGAGAATAATGAAATTATAGCTTATTTTTATGACCATAAAACCATCCCACTTCCTAGTGTGAAGCAATAACTTGAAGTTGACTTCCTGTTATAAAGAGATCCTCCCCAATTTGAGTTTATATATCTAATTAGACATATTGAACTTTTTGGTCTAAAATTAATAGCATGATTATAATCACCTCGTACATAAAGAGATCCTCCCCAATTTAAATCTATGTATCTAATTAGGCATATTGAACTTTTTAGTCTAAAATTAATATCATGATTATAAGCACCTCTTATATATCTAAAAATTCTTTTCACTTCTTGAAAAAGTTTTGAGTGATGGATTGCCCATTAATCTAGAAAATAGTGAAACCCCATAATTGATATTGAGTCATGTCATAGTGAGATACATCAAACCTCCCACCACACTCTTAAAATTATTTTCATCAGCTAAAGGACTCTTTTCCTCTCTCATTAGCTTTTATTCACTTACAATTAGATTTTTTATTAACTTAGAATCATGAAGATTGTACTTATTTAACATGTATTGGATATATTTGATTTGAAAAATGAATATTTACTCTTTGTTTTGATGGACTTCCATGTTAATAAATTAATTCATAATTCCAAGCTCAATCACCTCAAATTATAACTTCACAAATTCCTTGAATTTATTCAACATCTCCATAGAGCTACATGTAAATATCAAGTCATCTACATAGAGACAAATATATAACACATTAGAACCAAATGTTTGTATGTAAAGAGTTAGTTTATTTTGACTTATTACAAATCCTTGATTTAATAACAAATTATTAATTCTTGATTACCACATGCTTGGATCTTGATTAATCCATAAATCACCTTATTCAACCTATATACCCAAAACTCTTTAGCATTTAGCTCAAAACCTTATTGTTGCCCCACATATACTTATTATTCAATCACTCCATTTAGGAATACACTTTTGACATCCATTTGACATATTATCCACCTTTTATGAGTAGATAAAACAAGACATAATATTATATTATCTTTACCTTCTAATGGTGCATAAGTTCTTCATAGTTAACCCCATATGTTTGGTAAATCCTTTTGCAACTAGTCTACCTTTTAAGTTTATCAATTATACCATCAATCTTGACTTTTGTCTTGTAAACCCACTTGGTTAAAATGATATATTTATTATATTGAGTATTAATAAGTTTATATATATCATATTTATCAATTAAAACCATTTAAATTTTCATAACATCAACCCAGTCTTTTTTTTTACTCGCTTTTGCATAACTTCTAGGTTCACTAATCATAGATGAAAATGTAAACATAGTATTTCCTGCATAAGAATCATCAAAAAAATTATATTACTACTGTTTAATACTTTTTATATTAATATAATTATTATAATATAATACATAATTTACTAGATGTGGATTTGAAAAATGCTTGTAATTTCTTGGAGTTGATGAAAATGGATGACTAGTCTCTTGGGAAGAGCTAGTATTATCTTTTATTGAACTAGAATCATGTGTAAGCCTTTGTAAGCCCTAAAAATAAATTTCAAAAGGATTTCCCCTTCACTTATTAAATATTTTTAGACATTTTTATAATCATCACACATATAATTTTTAATAAAAATACAATCCCTATAAATAATTGTGGATTTACTAGTAGTATTATAAAATTTAAATGCTTTGATTTCATCACTATATCTTATGAAATTGTGATCAATACTCTTAAGATCCATATTTGAATAAAAATAAACATACTTTAATTCACCCTTACCTTGAATTATGGTGATTTTCATGCTGCCATTTCCTTCAACTTGGATTGACTTTCCATCTCACAATTACACTTGGCTTTTGAAAGAATCATCTACCTTGTTGAAATCATCTTTATAGCTTATCATGTGATATAAGCAACCTGAATCAAGTGATACAAATTTATTTTAATATTATATTCCCAAATTACACATGAGACAATAATATAAGGTATATTTTTCCTTGTTTTTTTAAACTTGAAATACTTTCTCTGTATCCTCTTGATAAGCTTGATTCTTAGTTGTCAGCATCCTACAATCTTTTATCAAGTGACCTAGTGTTTTGAAATAATGACAAGGTGTCTATTAATTTTACCTATGAATTTATCTTTATATTTCCCCTTTGAATTTTATATTATTATCTCTTTTTATTCTATTTTTTTATTTTTATCTTTGGGCATTGAAATTATTGTCTTGGTTTCAAGTGCATATTCTAGATCTCCCACATATAGGCGTATCTTATCCTTATGAGACAAGAGCTAACCCAATAACTCATAAAAACTTATTTTTATTAATTTATTTACACTCCTTAAGAGTGATCACAATATTCAACCATATTTTAGTCAAAATCTCAAAAAAAATCTTAGTATGACCCTATCTTCTATGGTTTCTTCAAAAACTCTCATTTTATGTATTGTATCATTTATCCTTATGCAATTTTATCCTAATATTTTATTATTATAAATTTAGAAAAAATAATTTTAAGAGTTTAGATTTTTGTTTATATAACCTTAATATAGCATTGATATGAAGTTTTCAATATTCCATGCCTCATGGGTATTTTTGCATCCAATAATTCTTGGATAGATGTTTGGGTCTATGGCACTCTGAAGATAGAAGAAATCTTATTCATCAACCTTTTATTCTTCTCTTTTTTATTTATTATTATCTTGAGAAAAACTATTAAAATATGCAAGTTAAGTGTATCCATGGAGAACATTCTCCCAAACACCCTTACACATAAGTAGTCTTTTCAACTAATCTCTCCATTATTTAAAGTTGTCACCTTTGAAAATGAGAATATTCATGGAAGCCAAAATTCTTATAATAATAGATTAAAACCATTTTAAAACTTTTTTTAATGAGAATATGATACAAATTGAAGGTTTTAATTAAAGAGGGAGTATAAATTAGCTCTGATTTAATTTGAAAATGAAGTTTATATTCATCTAATCTGGCCCAAAATTACTAGTTGTTAATCTAGTATTATTTTAAGTGTGATTGATGATAAAATATGTACTGAATAAATTTAAATTAAACTTATTAAGGTTATTGGTTTTATTTTTTGAATACTTTAAATTAAAATTAGAGGATAAAATATGTAAAAATAATTTCTAAAAAAAATCATGATGCTACACGTTTGCACCATCTATTATTAACAAATAAGGCTAAAACTAGCCAATTATAAATAAATTGCATGATAAAGCATGACAAATGAAAGTTATAAATATAAATCCTATATATATATATTAAATAGTAGAGTCTCCCATATATAGATAGATCATTTGATTATATATATATGTGTGTGTGTGTGTGTGTGTGTGTGTGTGTGTGTGTGTGTGTGTGTGTGTGTGTGTGTGTGTGTGTGTCCCTAGAGAGCTAGATAGCCATTTTATAATAGGTCATAGGCTATTAAGGGAGCACCTCCTTGATCTCTCTCTTGCTGATAGGTTAATAGGGGTGTCAAATATAGTTCTCCCCCCCATACATACACACACACACACACGTGTGTGTGTGTGTGTGTGTGTGTGTGTGTGTGTGTGTGTGTGTTTGTATGTATGTATGTATATACATATGTATGTATGTATGTATGTATGTATGTATCTATAGAATGAGCCATATATATGTATATATGTATATATATATATATATATATATATATATATATATATATATATATATATATATATGTATATGTATGTATATATATAAATGTATGTATGTGTATATATATATATATATATATATATATATATATGGCTCATTCTCTAGATTTCTCTAGTAGATCATTGGATAGGTATCACTAAAATTAGACTAAGATAATTGAAATCAGTCTTACAAGAATAATTTTAACTCACTAATAAGATATGTTCATCATGCAATATGCCTCTCCAATAAATAAGTGAAACATGCACATTAGACAAGCTAAGTGCCCCAAAACCTCTATAAATAGAATATTGACTAAAAATAATATTATTGTTAGTTAAATAAACTTCAAAAAGTGTTCCCTACCTCTTGGAGATTAATAGATAAGGAATTGAGCTCAGTTAAGTACACATTCATGGAACTGGACTCTAACTAGCACTTCTAGCTATTTTTTAGGAAGCTCCTAAAAAGTGTTTATAATTGACAAAAAAGCCAATATAATACATAACTAAATTAAATAACCTTATAAATTAATAAAATTAACTCTAACATTAACAATCAAGTGTCAACATTGGCATCATCCTCAACACTAAATATCAATCATCTTAAAAGAAAAGTTAATCATATCACATGTATTAAAATAAAATCATTTAATATCATAGCATATATGAAAATACATGTCTTAATAATAAGATATGTATCATTAAAAACATGTATGTAACATATTAGGCAAGTCCTAAAGTGTATAATCTATATAAATATATCAATGGTGCTTATAGTAGTAATTGTAATAGAAGAACCTTGCATAATATATGGTGCACAATATAGATCCTGACACTCATCAAAATCATTAATTTTAAAAATCACATACACACAACAAGCACAATCTCACTCAAAATTACAAAGGGCTAAGGACTAACATGTTAAGGATTTAAGAATGTTGCACACTCAAAAAAGGATAAGGACCACACATAATAAGGCCAAGGGCCATACATGCAATTGACATAAATATGTTTCAATCACACATAAAGGACTAGGTCCATTCACTCAATGGACATAAATATGTCACAATAACACATAACAGCCCAATATCATACACAATAAACACACAAAGTCTAATCTAGTATGTACAAATAATATCATCAAATGGAGCATAAAACTAGAAATATAGTCTATGTCATGTATATGTAATGTGATCATATCCTAGAAACCAACATATCCATCTACACAATATAAGATACAAATGGTAGCAATAAATTTATAAGAGTATATATCTCAACATAGTATTGGGGTTATATAATGGTAAGACCAACAAATATTGTAACATTTGGATAAGATGTACCTATCATTTCATGGTCATTAGGTAGAGGAAATTCTGACATATAAGTCTATGTAAAAATTGTATGACCTACATAACACTCATAAATACTAGTGAAATACATGTGTGATATAAAAAATTATGTTATATACCAATTATGGGATAAATAACATATGACAATGATATAAACTAGATGTTTAATCATGCTCATGCCTTGATTTTAAATTTTTAGAATATTTTTATTTTTATTTTCATATTTATACTTTTCAAATTTTTAAAACAATAAAAATAAAGAAGAGGAGATAAAACATGGGTTCAAAAGGAGAAGAAAAGAAATAAATCTAAAATATCTACCACATGTGTCAAGGTAAAGTAAACAATGATTATGATGGCATGGTAATGTGTGATCAAGATTTCCCCCACTATATGTATGTAAATTCTGGATGAAAGATGTGTGGGATAGAATAGTGATGTAGTGGAATAGTTTTACATACTTGTATCATCAAATATACACTTGTAAAGTTATGTAATATGTATGTTAAACAATATAGTACATAAAGGAAAGATTTTACATGAATAATAGTGTTGTGTAAAGTCAAAATAAATATATTATCATAAAATTTATTGTATTAAATCTCTATTTTCTCAAATTTTTATTTGAATTTGTAAAAATATATAGGTCATTATCAACGGGATGAGTATATTAGCAATAGTTGATCTTGATTGTTTCTAGTTGATACTCTATCTGTGATGGAAAATACATTTTGATCTATTAAGAATATGAAAACAACATGCTAAATGGGAAAATGTGGTTGTATCATATCACTAGTTTGGACTATTCAGATCAAGAAAGTGAAAAAGAAGAGCAAAGAGGCCATAAAGACACAAAGATCCAAGGGCTAGAAGATTGATCAAATCAAGAAATATATAGAAAAAGTAGAATAATAACATGATGAAACAATCAAGAAGATATGTATAATAAATGATGTTTTGACAAGACAAAGATATCATTAAGGAAATGCCCACATATATGTTATGTTATCCAAAGTATTGTATCAATCTTAGACATAATCATAATGACATAATCATCCTCTTGGTCCTAAAATTACAATATGCCACTCTTATCATTTTTTTATTTGTATATGTAAAATCAACTACACCATATATTGGAATATCTTATTGGATTTCTATTACTCTTGATTATGTTCATCATTTTCAAGATCTTGCATCACATTATGATAGAGGAGAATTAAGTATCACTACTTGAATACTAGTAAGAGACGTAGTTTTTTCATGGACTTCTTGAGTTGAAGATGTAATCATAGATTTTGTAGTGTTGGACTTATCTTGTTCCTATATACATGAATTAGGTACAGTGTTTGAATCCTTCGAAACCACATTTATACCATTAGTCTTCTTAGGAACATCTTTTTAAATTATTTTATGAGAAACCCTTTCTTAAGGATGTTTTCCTATTTACCTTGAGTTTGTTTTTGTAACTTCTCTTGTAAATGTTCTTTTAGAAAATTCTCTTTTTTTGTTTTTCCCATTACTTATTTAACTGTTCCTTTTATATTTTATATTTTTTTTATCTTTTTTTTTCATTTTGTTCTTTTTGTAAACTTTCTTGCTCTAATTTTTTTGTTTATAACATTTATTATTCTAATTTTGTCTTTTGAAGCTTTTCTTGCTCTAAGTTTTCCATTTATTTTATTTACAATTTTTCCTTAGGAAAAACACTCATAGTGTGAGAGATTGCTTAATTGATTTATATATTATAGGATAACTACTATCAATGATATTGTAGACACATAAATTAATATTTAAGCTAAAATAATACACTTGTGACTACACTTTTTACACACTTAGCTCATGACTTATTCCAAGGCCTTTTGACCTCTTTCCCCACATATGACTCATTTTATAAGCAAATCAATGACCCCAAATTTTTCCTTTTCCTCAAGTAAAATAGTTCAAGCTCACCCATAAATTATTTCTAGTACCCAAATCAGGTTTTTGTGCTCCTTAGACAATAATTCCCTAATTGGATAGCATCACATTACTCTCTTATCTAGATCCACTACTCTTGTCCTCCCACCAAATAACAACTATTTTTAAAAATTCAAATTCTTAAAATGATTAGATAGAAATTTTAGTAAGACCCGTCTGAATGAATTCCAAAAATAAAACTATAAATACACATTTCAAGCCATTTTTCACATAATAGGCTTCCACAATGAAAAATAACTAGAATTCTAATTGTACATTGAGAACAAATTCTCTATTTCTCCTAATTTTGATTCCATACAACCCTAGTAGCCCTAATTTAAAATTTGAATACACTTCCAATGTCACAAGTAATGGTTAAATTATTTTATTGCAATGGATTTCACCATCATCCATAAATTTTCACCAGTATTTTACAAACACCATCAAATCATGGGAGAAATACATAGATTTTTATCCCTATTCAGAGTATTGGTATGTAGGTAGTGCTCAACATAGGAGGTGTTGAGGTCAAGCACAAATATGATTACTAACCCATTTTACTCTATGATTGCATTCATGTTTTTATGTCATTGAGTTGTGGTTTTAATTGAAAGAGAACATACACAGTGATTTTTGCATCAAATTAGAAGTTATCACATAATCCACAAAACACATAGGTGAAGGTGAACCCAACCCAAAAATTTTAGATCTCTGTAACCTATTGGAAACTGACACTCTTTAGGGACAACATCACACTATACCACTATCTATTTACAACACTCATGTTTATAAGTCTGCCTAACACAGGTTCTAGGTCTCCACTCAGTTAACATAGTATCCTTGTAAATTCTAGCTCCATAAATAATTTTCATCTCAATTTTGAAGATAAATTTATATTTCTCTTTTATACTTTCCATATTTAGTATATTTCTAGATTTAGTAAGTTCCAAATTAGTTTGTTTCATTAAATGCATATCTATAGCATTTTGAGTTTTCACAATAATTTATCTAATTAGGTCTATCATATAATTAGTTCCCAAATTTTGATAAAACATATTGGTGAACCTGATTATTATCAAAAATTATCAAAATCTCTAGTCTTATCCCTAAAGTTTCCTTCTAAAATATTTTCTTAGGGTTTCAAAATAAATTATGATTTCCTTATCATGTTGGATTGTATTTTAGCATTAGCTTGTCTATATCCTTTTGTTATCATTTTAGTGTTTGTAAAATTTAAATTGGATAAAAAATAATCTCTTCCTCCTCCCAACCCTTAAGGTTGTGATATCTACTTTCCCTCTAACTAGGTCCATGAATATCCCAAAAGTTAAGGTAGTTCATCCTATAGTGCAAAATAAAGTAACAAATATATACTTCCTCAAATCCCTCCACTTCGCATATTTCCTTTTGAATGTGAGTATATGTATATTCAATCTGAAGTACTTAGGTTTTGTGCTTGTGAAGCCCTTAAATATCAAATCATAAATATGAAAAGGATAATATAAGAGTTACAAAAGTAAAATCAGCATTTAATTTCAAAGATCACATCATTAAAAAATTAACTCACATATGCCAAGAATCTAAAATGTGCTAGTGTTAATCATGTATTTCTATCTTTATTAACAATGATATACTTAACAATACTCAATATCAAGATTGGAAACTAAAACAAAATTCATATTAACTAGTGATTTAAATATTATGCAAAAAGATAATAAGAGTTCGAGTGAGATTCTAAGAGAATTATTTTAAAATGAGTTGATGAAACAATGTTCTATACATTATTTAAGGATATTAAAATATTATTGTGCATACCATAGAATGCATGGGAATCATACAAATATTTTTTTGGATTTAAAAAAAAAATACAAAATATAATTGATAGTGGTGATTCCAAAATTGATACATCAATCAAGCAACCCACTCACCTTATATGTGCATATTTTACAACACAAATGCAAAAAGAATAAGTTTAGGTATAAAAGGATAATTCAAAGTAAAAATAGTTGCAAATAAAAAAATTAGAGCAAAAAAAGATGCAAAATAAAAAATTAAAGCAAGTGAGCTTACCAAAGACATAAGATGAAATAGATAAATTACAAAAGGAATAGTTTTAAAATCAAAGGTTACAAAATCTAGATCAATAAAAAGTGAAATTATTAAAAGAGAAGCTACCATATAAAATTCAACATAAGAAAAAAAACATTCTTAAAAGAGGTTTCTAATCAAATATTTGTCAAAGCAATAAATGCCTATAAAATATAATGTTACAAGTATGGTTTCAAATGAGTCAACTCAAAAGCATTCATCATTTCTAGAGCATTTGATTCTTAACCCCCTCATAGATGGAAAGAAATGTACCAATTTTGTGATCAATAACACTATTAAAATAAATATTTGTAGCATGACACTCTTACAATTTATAGGATGCGATAAACATTTGAGTAAGAATATTTTATATAAATCATTTATTGGATTCATTGAGTTACCTTTCATATTTTTTGTATTTATGCCCTAGTTTGGCCCAATATAACACCAAATTCTTAAGATCTTAGATGATAACAATAGGGGGAAAAATGGGTAAAGATCATAACCATGTCACATTTGAACATGAAAGTGTAATGATTATAGTTTCAAGATAATTATAGACAATATTTATGAATTATATATCACCTTTGTCTTGTACATTTGGTAAACTTAGACCTTGGTTATTCCTCTTAGTTTTGGACCTTTCCCACTTTTAAAAGTCTTACATCTGCTCTATCTTGTGTCCTTTGGCCTATCTCTTGGTCTGACCAATCTTATGTTGATGACCCAAACCTTTTATCTTGCCCAAAATACTTAAAATATGCTTATCTTATGCCCCTACAAGTTTTGAGCATGTACCTATTGTCTAACTATTAGGACACAAGAATCAATCCTAGACCCTTGCATCTAAGTTAGTGTCATACCCTAATGTAGTTGTCTAGTGCCCTAAATTCATCTATTTTTTAAATGAAACATATCCTAATGGTAAATTTAAATGATTTAATGTGATATATTTCCTAATAGGAATAGTATATATTCACAATCACTCCTCATTCATTCCTCACATACAACCTAATGCAAACCAAGGCAACTTATTAAAGTATTCAATCAAGCATTCGATAAAGTAAAGATTCCCTATTTTCTCCTATTTGCATATCAGTCATAGGGATAACACATACACAAGTTTGAAGTACTAAAAGATAAGTCTAAAATCCCAATTTTCTAATTTATAAGCTATATCACTTTTGTACTTACTTTCCACATATTGCATGATTCACACACAAACTAACATGTAGGGAATACTACATCAATTTGAGACCCTCTTTAGAATATTGGATATGTAAGCAAATTTCATTAACAGAGATTTTTTTTATGTCATCTTGAAATTATGTGTCCCTTAACCTATTTTTCCCAAGGTCACTATGAAGATGAAGAACTAGAGGTTTTCAATTTCATGAGGAGTAATAGTCCATGACCCAGATCTGAATGGACCAAAGTGAAAGTGAAGACAAACCCAGAAGCATCTAGGTAGTTGTAAACTTTTATATTAGTTATTATATATAGGACACCTATGTTTGGTTTAGATAGTAGCATCAATGCTAATATCCCAAGCTAACACTAGTGTTTGAGGCTTTAGAGGAACTCAATCCAAAATTTAGTGACTATTCTAGAATCCTCTTCCAATATATTTCCTACATGTTCTAGATCTAGAACTGCATCAACATCAGAACTAACTAAGTACATCATTTTTTTTATCATTTTCATATATAGAATATTTATAATTAATATTTTTATCCTATCTCAATTTGATAAATTTAACTTATGTTATATCTAAGTTTAACATTTTATTGTCTTGTTGTATATTTGATTATCACCCTTGTGCATTATCATTTTTATACTCTTAACCATATCTACCTAAATAGGATCCACATATAATTCAGGTTTAAACAATAATATGGAATATTTTTAGATAAAGAACAACCAAAATAAAGTATCTCTTCAACTAGTATACAACTAGATACAAGTAATGGCATATCGGTAGATGCATAGGACACAATACATATTACAAAAGAAAAATTAATACCATAATATGATGTAGTTAGATTTAAATATATAGATACAAAATAAGATAAGAGTATCATTCCCCTAATTCAAAATTGAGATCATGATGATTATAACACTATAGATTGGTATGATCTCGATGAACTGATTATGAAAAATATGAATGTGGCAATGATACAAAACCTACACAAATATTTAAAGAAATAAAAAATTAGGACATATGTATGCTTATGTTTAGTTCATTTATAGAAGTTAATTTATGTATATTTATTAAGTAATTATTTATATTTAGGTTCATATCATGTGTGTTTCACAAGTGTTTATGAGTGATTGCAGATCGTATAAGTTATCATTTTTAGACTCAGTTGTAGGTTATTTCACTATCCTAGACATAGAAACTCCAAACATATAAGATCACCCTATTCAGATAGGAGAGTAATGTGTTGTTATCCCATTCCCCCACTCCTATCCCATTGAGAATAGGCTATCATTTATCATATCCAAATAAGACACAGGCCTCTTATAGCTTGTCTTTCCATTATTTAGCTCAATGGGGGCATCTTTTATATGGGATTTATCCTTCTTTGACTATCCTTTATTATTCACACCTCAATTTTTTATATGGTATAACATATATCAATATTAATCACTTAATAACACATTGACACCTTATTGGTTACCTAATTTATTGAATCTAATAGTGTTAAAAATTGCTTATGTTAATCAACTATATGTATTTATGTATGCTTTTCATGTTTGTTTTCCCACTTCATGTTTTGTATGTATTTCTTTATTTGACTTGTAGACATTTGAACATGTCCTTATGTGTGTATATAAGCCTTAATTATATGTGGCCCCTTAGCTTTCTATTACATGTTTTGTGTGTTTTATGTGTACTATTTATTTGTGTGTATCATGGCCATGACACTACTCTACTCAATTTTCAATGCCATGATGGTCATCATGTATATTCATATCCTTTTAATGACATGATATATATCATTAATATCTCCCCAAGTAGTTATATTTAAATTCTAATACTTATTTTTGATCATTTACGTACATGCCTAATTACTAATAGTTTTTTTGACAATCTCACTATGTATGTATGTTTCTACATGCATCTCACATTAATATTGTGCTCAAATTATATATATGATGATGCCATGATCTTCTATGTTTTCATTATTATTTATACACATTTATCACAGAATTTTTTCTTTTTATTTAAGTTATTGCATAGGATCAACGTCTCACCTCAAATTAAGGCCATACATAGTGTTTTATCTTAAAGACTAAGCTCCTACATTATAGTACACAACCATAATTTTGTAAATATCACACAGTGGATCATAGAACATACCTAGAAATAACATATAACATAAATTTGGATAATAATGATCCATTTTAATAAGGTAATACCCCACTATTTTTTAAATTAATGCATTATTAGCCAAGTAGCTAAAAAATAGTCACTTTCAAAATTTCTCAAAATCTTAGGCAATATAGTTAGCATTAGGTTTACAATCACAATTTTGTCTTAGATTTTATCATTTTTTGAGCATAATTCATGGCATGTTTTAAAAATATAATGTAAATTATTACTTATAATTTTAGATGTATTACTCAATCTCAGAATCCATATACGCCATTTATCAGGTTGGGGGCATGTATACGACACATGATTTCCTCCTTACCTAGTTTTGCACCACTTTCATAGATGGAATGGAAGTTATTTTCATTATTGTTTTGAATACACAAAATCCAAATTATACTAATTTTTTCACTAAAAATTAACCTTATTTCATCTACAATGGTTGCTTAACCCTTTTACACTAGTTTTGCATTAGTTTTTACACCAAAATAATCTATTGGAATTCATACAAGGTATCCAAACTACTTCACTGATTTGGGTTTGTAATGATTGAGTTAAGGATTTATTAATCACACTCTCATATCAATGAGTATTTATTTATGCAAATTACAGTCCAATTTGTTCAATGCAAATCAAATGTCCAAGGGTCCTACCATCTACAATCACCAATTTTGCACTAGTTTTTACACAAAGAAAACACAATGAATCGCATACCCAATTAGGTGTATTCACTCTTTGTAATTATATCTATAATTTTATTTTATTTACTTCTTGATATTCATATTAAGGATGATTTTATGCATGTTTCACTATAGGTTCACATGAAACACAGTTACATGCTATGGCCTACATTTAAGACTACACTTCATAGGTGAATTCAGATATGAACTTTTCATTTTACTCTGGTACTTTCAATTTGTTACATTACTAGAATAAAATGGGGGAAATGTAGACACATAAATTAACATTTAAGCTAAAATAGGGCACTTGTGATGACCCCTTTTACATAATTAGCTCATGACTTATTCTAAGGACTTTTAACCACCTTTTTCACTTTTCACATGGATAAATCATTATTATAAACAAAACCAATGACCCAAAAATGTCCCTATTCCTTAGGAAAAGTTCTTCAATTTTAATCATAAACTTTTCTTAGTATCTAGATCAGTTATTTGTGTTCTTTGGATAAGACCCTAATTAGTCAGCAACACACTCCTTTCTTGTCCAAATCCACTACTCTTGTCCTCCCACCAAATAACAACTATTTTCCAAAATTTAAATCCATGGAAAGGTCATCCCGTAAGTTTAATAATCCCCATTTAAATAAATTACAAAAATAGCACTACAAATACACATTTCAGACCATTTTCCACATAAGAGGCTTCCACACTGAAAAACATCATAATTCTAATTATATGTTGAGAAAAAAAATCCCTATCCCAATTCTGATTACATATAACCCTAGTATCCCTAAGTTGAAGTTTAAATACACTTATAAGATCACAAGTTATGGTTGAATCACTTGATCACACCAAGATTTTAATAGCATCTAGTATCTGCACCATTATTTCACACACACCATCATAGCATGGGAGAACTACATGAAGTTTGAACCCTCTTCAAAGAATTTATAGATAGTCAGCACTAAACATAAGGGTGTTGAAATCAAACACAACTTCAACTAATAAACTATTTTTATTATGTGATTGCATTCATCAGATTATATCATTGAGTTAAGGTTTCAAGTGAAGGAAGAGATATGCATTGATTTGCACATCAAATTAGAATTTCCTGTATGGCCTACAAAACACACCAATAAATATCTATTACTTTATAGAAACCAACATTACCTAAATAAGATATCACATTACTCTATTATCCAATTATAATTCTCTTATATATAAGCCATACTAACTCCTATTTTGGGTCCACACTCAGTCAACACAGTATCCCTATCATTTTCAATGCTAAAAATAGTTTGTATCTTAGTTTTCCAGCCAAATTTATATTTATATTTTTTAATTTTCATATTTAGTATATTTCCATATTTAGTAAGTTCTAAATAAATTTGTCATTTATTACATATTTTTAAAATTCTAGTTTTGCACACTAGTTTGTCTAATTAGGGTCTAGCATACAATTAGTTCCCAAATTTTGACAAAATAGATTCTTTGTATATATGATACCCATGAATTTTATGATATACATGATAATAGTTTGATCTCCTTAGAGGATGCATATGAGGTAATATGATTAGCTTATTTCAAATCATTTCTTTGATAATATTGTTTGAACTCTTACTTGCCTTATGTAAGCTTTTTGAATCACTTATTATAGAGTCATGTTGCTTTTGAACCTATAATTAAGATGATATATTTTGAGTCACAAAATATCAAGATGAAGATGTAGATACATGATTAACATTTGTATGCTTTAGATTCATTATATATGTGATCTTATTTTCAAGTGATGTGATCCTTAAATTGAAATATTGATGTTGCTTTTCTAACTCTTCTATGGATGTTAACATAGTGATTATTTGATTTTAAATATATTTACAAGCATAAGCCTTAGGTAATTCTAATTTAATATGCATATAAACACCATTAACATGATTTTTTGGAGGTGTGTGCGTGTGAGGAGATTTTGGTAAAATAAAAGGAAGTATCCGCCCCCTTCATGTTATGAAAGCCATATGTGCACTTTGCTCATTATAATAAGAAATTAAAATGCCTTGAGATGGTTCATTAGTTTACTGATCCTTAGTATATTTAATTCATTTTATTATATGATTGTTAAGGATGTTCCTCTTTATGGGAATACATGCATTGAAAACTAAGAAATCTTAAAGTAAAAGATAAATAGTTTACTCATCCATTATAGCCATTTATTGTTTGTAATTTTAGAAGTAAGCATATAAATCTGAAATTTAGGTCCTATTAAAAGGAAAAACTTTGTGTATGGAGATTATTACATTATCCTAAAATCTAAGGTCAAAATAAAGTGATTTCAATGTCATATATCAATTCTAAGGTCAAAATAAAGTGATTTTAGTGTCAAATATCAAATCCAATGTAGAAATAAAGTTATTTTAGTGTCAAGTATTAAATCCAAGGTGGAAAGAAAGCTCTTTTAATGTTAGATATATAAGAATTTATCTAAACCCTAGGAGCAAAAATTTAAGTAATGCTCGAATAAAATTTATAGGTTCACCAATATGTTTTATCATATTTTAGAATTATTTCAAATATTAACTCTAATTAAGATAAAATCAATTGAAGGTTAACAAATATTATAAATGACTTATAACTAGTAGAATGAAAATAAAGAATTGAAATGGACAAAGCCCAAATGAATGAAAGAAGCTAATTATGAAAAACATAAATAAGACAAGAAGACTTAGCTAATTTCTACTTGTTAGTCAATTGTGTGTGCCTAAAAAAATGGTTGGAAATGACCAACTCATACCTAGTTTTGCACGTGAAACTAAAATAAAATTTGACACTACTTAGGTCATAACTAACTAAAAATAGTCAAGATCAACTATTATTATCGATCTTTATGGGTTGATCATGACATGCATAGAAAAAAATATTATTAGTACATTCACCTGCACCTACTTGAAATATAAATGTATATGGAATTTATACCTTTAGTTATGCATGGATAACCTGCAAATAACCTCTTCAAGGTTGAAAGCCCAATATGGTTTGTGATAACTAAAAACCTGAAAAAATAAAAGGGGGAGTATAATGGGATAAGCTAACTATAATCAACCCCATAATGATTGAACATTGCCTATATATCTAAAGTACTCTAAATATGTAATCAAACCCATGTAGTTATTGCACCTAGAGTGTTTAGTGAAATAATTTTCCTTTACTAGATGTATGCATCTAGAGATAACTTAAATACTTGATAATGCTTTACTTGACTTAGATAGAATATGATTCTGACTTGGATAAGGGTTGATTCAATCATATAGAATAAATATTGGAAATAATAGGAAAGTTTTGTTCAATGTGCAATAGTATAAGTGTGCCTAAATAATGAAATTACTAAAGTTTTCAAGTTTCCAAGTGAGTAGAATAAATGTCTTAGATGTGCATGTATATAAATCCAAAATGGGTGAAACCTCACACTACATATCCTAAAAACATGTACCAACCTATAAGGAGGTTTTAAATTTGAAAAAGAGTTATTTTTTGGGTAAAAAGGAAAGATCAACCTATATATGTCAAAATCGACTAACCATCCCAAACCATATCGGTCGATCTTGACCTAGAAGGGTAACATTTGTCTTAATAATTTGAATTGGTTATACATATGCTTCGATGGGTTTCTTAAAAATTAAGAATATTTTTGTAGGTGTAAAATAACAACTTATCAAGGATAGACCCATATAAGTACTTAAGATAGAGTGAGGTAGTAAAATAGGACCAATTTAAGTGTTAAAGTAAATTAAGGTAAATGTGAACCATAACTAACATTATCAAGTATTCATGACCAAATTTGAGTATTTACACCTTGAAGACATCCAAAATATGGTTAATTGAGCTACAACTTCATATTTTCAACCATATAACCATGTCATTGTTAAAATTGGCATAGTTATGGTGAAAACCATAAACCTTTTGTCATTGATTCCTAGTGTTTCAAAAAAAAACAAAGGCATGATGCTTATAGTGACACCCTCATAAATGATGCACTTATCAATATGATTGGTGTTTACTAAGGTCTTGATGTAGAGAGGGAAATGTGTGCATTGAAATTTCACATAGTGTAACATTTTTGAAATCTGATGATGATGTGATGATCTACATAAATATAACATGCTCAGACTTGGTCCTCTCTATTCTCTTATCTTTTTTGCCTATTTTGGCCCTTGTAAACTTCAATTTTTTCATTTTTAAGTCTTTTGCCTTCAAATTAATTCTTTTATGGCATAGCAAAAATGCCACAATGTTTTATGCAACCACCCTAATAGTTTACACCACCACCATGGTCATTCTTCAAACCATGAGAATAGTTATGTAACCATTTCTTGCATAGAGTGATGGTTTCAGCACTATATAGTGATTTTTAAAACTAACTCTCCAGGCATGCATTTTACATGGTTTTTATCACATTGTTTATCCTTTTCTTTTGAAATTATATTCCTAATGCTTCTATATATTATTATTCATGATGAATTTAACCTTAGATACCTCTAATTTAACTACAACAAGCTCTTAGTCAAGCTCTATTTTACTCCTACATGCACAATCCTCTTGTTGTTTACAAGTAACTCATTTTTCCTTGAATTTTAGATCCATAAGTTCTATTAGATATTAGAGTATACAATTTTTATATAGCCATGGTCTACCTTATATTAATTTTGAATAACTCATTACAAGTTTACAATAATCTTCTAGTTGATCATCAAAGCTAGAGAGAAATACCCTTGAGCTTGCAACCAATACTCTATCATTCATGAGCAACCAATGACTGTTTAATATTCTCTTCAATTTTTTATTATGATTTTGTTCTCTTTATATTTCCTCTTATTGGATAATGCTTAACACTTTTTATATATATGTGGGTTAAAGGGGTAGAATAACATATACACAAGGATGAAAAAAATATTTTATAGTAGGCCAATTAATTAAAAACCCAAATAAACTAATATTCTAAATTAAAATGTTGATTTATTCTATATATGGAAAGTATACTCAAAATAGTAGTTTGAGTGCATAAGCATGAATAAGATACAATACTTAACTTATTTAAAAATACATAGGAAAATCTTAGAGGTGCAAAGGTGGAAACAGTAGGGACAAGATCAAGATCTAGTCATCAGATTCTAGAAATAATATTTTTGGAGGTTTAGACACTTGAGTTAGACCTAGGACACTTGCATCAATATTTTGTCTTAATCTCAATGTAATTATCCTATACAGAATATTCATTATATTGTAAAATGACCACATGGAGGTTTTTAGGTTTTTGATGCCTTTCTATTAATTTTTTATTTATGCACATAGGATAGTGATGAATTTATGTCAATCAAACCTTAGTTATTCAACTTATCTCTTTATACCTTACGAAAAATGGGTTAGTGTGCTCATGGTGTTGATATAACCTCAAAGACCCCATTATTCATCAACACTACCTACATATTCAATGCTCTAAGGAGGGCCTCAGACTTATGTAGTTCTCTCCTAGTTGTTAGCTTGTATGTGCACAAGGGTGTAATATACTATATGTGAATGCATGTGATGATATATCTTGTTACTTGACAAATATTATTCTTAGGTTTTTCTTTAAGTGATTCAGAATGTAATATGATTTTTTATATGACTAATATGAGAATAGGTAAGAATAGGGTAGTAGACCTCAGTTATGAAATCGATTGAGTGAAATTTAATAGGTGCTTGCTTAGTATTTTCTAGATGAATAATGAAGATGATTATATTTGTATTTATACCACACATTTTTAAAATATCAAATGGAAGGGATGAATCATCCCTTAAGATTCAAAATATTCTCAAATTATATGACTTTTGAGGACTAGACACTTGATAAGTGTTTTAAATATTTAAGACTAAGTAGATGTAAATCCTAGGTTGTTAAACGGATGAGTATAACAATAACTTGAAATGAATATAGGAAATAGTTAATTTGACAAATTCTTCCCAAAGTAGTAATGATGTAAATAAATTGTACTTATCTAAAGTAAAATAAGTGTTTGTGTGACTCAGGATGCTAGAACAAGCTTGGATATTAGCCAAACATCTTTCATTCTATGATTATAGTTGCAAATAGACTTCAAAAAATAATGTCCTTATGAGGATAGTAGCACCATGTGGCACTAGTGTCCAATTATATCACTAGTGTCCTTTTTAAAAGAGTTGTTTGAAAATTTTAGAAAAAACATAGGAGAGTTTATGGTACCTATAGATGATTTTATGATTTATAAAAGCTCATTTATGTCATTATTTTGCCTAAATATCTTTTAAAACCCTAGTGAACACTTGCACACATGAAAAACCAACTAAATTAAATGTAAAATAAAGATAAAAACTAGGTTATGGGATATTACAATCATGCAGGATAGAACCCCTATTATCCTAGCCATTGCTTATGTTAACCCCAATGATAAGGGTATCAAATCACATGTAGTTCTCCCTTAGGTAACATGCATAATCAATGCACATGGTATACTAGAATGACTTTTTCTTAGGCCCTTCTTTGATCAAGCATGCAAGTCCAAATGTGATAACTAAGTAATATGTAGTGTGTTGATTTGTACTATTGATTAATTTTATGTAATTATGTGCCAAGATAGTAAGTGTTAGATGTAAAATGCCTTGTGAGGATATTTATATAAAATTAACTTTAATTTGAATGTAAGACCTTAATTTTTGGCCGATGAGATGAAAAAGAGGGATAAAAAACATAAGAGAAGGCTAAAGAGAGGTTTAGGACCCAAAACATAGAATAAAATGACCATTGGACACTAGCATCAAAAGGTGGACACTAGCACCATGTGGCCCTACTATCCAAATAAGGGTTCTAGTGTCTTGAGGTCCAAAAATAGAGTTAAGACAAGGTAAAATAGGGTAGGGGTCCCTGTGACTAAGAGGGGATGACTCAGGACCACTGAGGGTGAAACAAATAGGTAAAATAAGACATAAGAAAGACCAAAAGACCAAAATGACCATGAAAAAAAGAGCAAAAATTAATCACTAGGACCTTCATGTGAAAGAGCAAAAAAATATAATACTTTTGGTTGCTTGACCAAATTAGGGTGTATGCATTTACCCCACTTTATTCTAGTAGTGAAATTAAATGAAAGTACTAGAGTAAAAGAAAAATAAGAGTGCATACCTATACTTAACTATGTAGATGTGCTCTAGACCTAGCCCACTTCTTGGTCAAAGAAGTGGACAAGAGCTAGAATGAAGTATGTAAAGAGGAAATCCATAATATGGTGCCCCTGTACTAAATATGAATACTGAATTGAATTATGAAAAACAAAACCTTTTTTTTCCCCACCCTAATATCTAGATTGAATCTGAGTATGTAAGTGAAAACATGGAGAAATAAGGCCTACTTTCCCCCACTCTGATATCTAGACTGAATCTAAGTATGTAAGCTAAAAATGTGGAGAAATAAGGCTTGTTTTCCCTCACTCTGATATTTGGTCTGAATCTAAGTATGTAAGCTGAAAATGTGGAGAAACAAGCCCTACTTTCCCCACTCTGATATCTAGATTGAATTTGAGTATGTAAGTTGAAAGTGTGGAGGTTGAAATTGTCACTCAACCTGTATAATTTGGGTTTGGTGGAAGGCTATAAATTAACCACTGCAGATGGTCATGTAACCCAAACTAGTGAAATATTGGTGACATCTTGGTGACATCCTGGTGATGATATAAGTGTAACCTAGTAATATAAACATAGAAAATTATATAACTTGGCATTTCATTTATATGATCTAGTGAATCCCTATGGGATCAAGGACATGTGCCCTGCATCATGCCCCTAAACCTAGTATCTGAGGAATGTAACTATGTATCTAGATATCTATATATCTGAGTAAACCTATGTGTATGAATATGTATAACTAAGTAAAATTATGTTAGAATATCTATATATCTTGAGTCAAACTATATATCTAAGTAAACATGTGTGCCTGGATATGTGTATCTAAATTAATTTATATATCTGATTAAACTTGTGTGTATGAATATTTGTATATCTGATTCAAATGATATATCTAAGTAAACCTATGTGTCTAAATATGTATATCTAAGTAAAACTATGCATCTAAATATGTATATATCTAAGTAAACCTGTGTCTGAATAAATCTATGTGTCTGTGTGAATCTGTATAAATAATGTGTATATGCCCCCTTTTTGGTGATAATGTCAAAACTATGGTAAGGGTTTCTAAACAAAATTGATACTGACTGATATGATGGTGATAGTTAGTTGGGGTAATGTTGCTTTGAATTTTGAATATTTTTTCAATTATAACAGAATTAGTTTTTTAAATCATTAGTGGGATAGACCTTTGGTCTATATTGAGTTTATTAAAGGAAAAAGGTTTTGTCATTTTTTAGAGTTGAATGTGATTTATATATTATTAGGACTAATATAGGGTGAGGTACATTAGGGTCTAATCCCATGGACAAAAAATAGATTATAAATCATAGTTATAGTTCTCTAGATATTACATTTGGAAGAAGTCAGTATTCATTGGCAAAATTGGCATGCAAAGTCAACCTAAGTAAGGTTTAATTTTTTTTAATGTGACTTAAATAAGTTGTTAACTCATTTGAACCGTTTGACTTGATATTAATTATTTGTTATAAGATAGAGAGTATGTTGAGGAAGCAAAGAGTGAGTGTGACTTGGTATGAGGAGGTGGAGGTGCTTATCCATGCCAGGGTGGAGGTTATCATAGTAAGGAGTCTATTATTTTTCCTTATTTTTGACACATTTAATGCATTTTTTTATTGTTTTAAGTGAAAATCTAGTATTTTAGGGTCATTTTTAGAAATTTGGCACTATTGTCCTGATCATGATGCTAGTGTCTAGGACATGGTGCTAGTGTCCTAGGTATGGCACTAATATTTAGCATTATTATCCTATATATAGTGATAGTGTCCACTAGGCCTAGTTTTTTATGCTTTTTTTTATTGAATGGTTTTGTATGGATATTTTTATATATTCATCTAATATTTTGTGATGTTAATTCCAAATTTGGTTGTATTTTATAGGTGGATGTGTGCATAAGAGAGTTTCAAAGTGGATGGATAATGGATATGTTATAAGGATTTCCCTTGATAGATGAGGAGATGGTTATGGTAGATAGATCCAATTTAGGTCATGTAGAATCATTAGATATGATTACCTAGGATAAACATATGATGACAACATTGTGTGAGAGGTGGAATAGATATCAGTATATTTTGGCTACCTACAAGGGAGATGACTGTCACCTTGGAGGATGTCTATAAGATTATAAGGCTATTGATTATTGGTTATAAAGAAATGCTATAAGAGGCTACTAGTGACCAAGATATATATTGGGCTATGAGTTATTTTTATACAATGTCTATGGAGACTCATTGGGCAGGGAACAATAGTGATGTATTGTTGTCATTGATTATCACAATGAATGTTTTATGATTGAAAAAATTCTTAATGATTATGTTTTATTCATTTGTTTTTTTGGATATTTATCTCATATAGGATGCATGGGATAATATAGGATATAGATGATCATGTCACCATGTACTTGTGTGGTCACACTATGCTATCCCACCTATATCGAGATTTATACCACTTCACTCAAGAGATGTGTGTAGGTGGTATTGGATCTTATACACTATTGCATTATTGGGATTACAAGCATATATCAGTGATTAAACTAGTGTTTCCTTGATGGGATGGTTAGGCTCACCCTTATAAATTTATAGAGAGACTGGTATGACTCATGTGCCCAAGAGGAGCATGATGTAGTGTCGATATATTCTTGATAGGTTGATGGATAGAGATATTATTTGGAGGCCCTACAAGGGATATGAGGGATGGTCTTAGGATGATGTTTAGCTAAAATGGGTGTGAGTGAGATATTGGTTGCATCATCATTGGTCAATGTATTTGAGAGGTTTCAATATGAGTGAGTGACATGATAGTTTGGTGTTACTCTAGATGTGCCACCAACACCATTAGTGTGGTTGAGGAGTTATCAATCTCTAGTGAGATTAAGGAGTAGTCCCAAACCATCAACTATAGAGTTAGCTCTAATTATGTTAATAAAATAGGATATGGTGATTGATACACTAGATTTGGATGATGTAGGAGTGATTGATGCCTATGTAACATGATAGAGGGAGCATATATGGGCAGCAGTATTCCTAAGAGGTGGGATCGTCATGGAGTATGTGTTAGATATCGCTCCCCTTAGGTTCATTGAGGGTAGGATGCCATTGTATATTTGTATATTTTTCTTATTTTACTACTAATTTACTTAGGTAGGTATTTGATGTATTGTGTTGGCATGTGTAGGTTCAGGGGATGATGAGTATTAAGAGACTAACATTGAGTCTATGTTCTAAGTATTAACATAACACATCCCTGATGATGTCAGGAATGATGGATTAGTGGAGAGGGCCATGAATGTTTCTTATCTCCATGTTCATTTGTTTTATCGATTATCCATTGCTACTATGACATATAGGTGAGCAACTGTTGATAAGGGTGAGGCACTATGGACTTATAGAGACAATTTATGCCCAAACTTGATGCTCTGGGTGGGGTGGGTAGTTGGATAGTGGGTGACTACATACATCAATAGTGATAGCATGCAAAGGTTTTGGTTGAGTTGGGAGTGTTATAAGAGAGAGAGAATAGATGCAAGCCTCAATTTAGGTCTCAGAGGGATGGTTATAGCTCTAGTATGGATGTATTAGAGAGTGAGAGTGAGGGGGATGGTCCTCAAGACCAAGCCTAGATTATTAAGTGGATTTTATTATTGTACTAAAACTATGCTCTAAGGTATAAATATATATGGATGTTTATTGTTATATGGGCATTGTGTATATTGGTAAATTAATTTGTTTTAGATTAAGGTAAAAATAGGTTTTGAAGGGACCCCGAAACCCTGTATAAAAGGAGAAAGATAAAACATTAACGTCCATAGGCAAGCCTTAAGCTTACTTCACTGAAGTAATAAAACCTAGAAACAAAGACCAGAAGCTAACAAATGAATAGTCAAAGATAAACCCCAGGTTTTACAGAGACCTGGAAACTCCATAGTAAAAGTTCAAAAAACCAGGTACCAAGACCAAAAAACACAACCAACTAGCAGAACCTACTAAAAGAGCCAGGAACTATTCTTCTAGTTCTAATATCATCTTCACTGCTTCCTTACCTTTTACAACAGTATCCTGGATGGCAGCAGTCGCCTGCATAGATCCCTCTTGCATAGCTTTCTTTCTTGAGCTTTGTCTAGTTCTCTTGTTAGGCCCTTCCAAAGTTTTGATTTCCTCATTTGTTCTTTTTCCTATGTTAACAACAGCAGCACAAATACTAGAGGTTACCTCCTCCATATTTAATCTACTTTCTTTTATATGTTCCCTTAGGTTGTTCTCATAATCTTTGAGTTTTATGGGAATATCCCTCAACTGCTTTTCCATATTATTGATCTTGTTCTAGACTACCTCCTGTTTACCCTCCATTGTTTCCATTCTCCTATTTATTTCCATTATCTCCTTATAAGTCCATAAATCGAATTGTAGAGTAGCATTAGCTTTGCAATTGGCCACTCTAGTAGGTTCGTCATTCTGCCTTTTCTCCCTCCAACCTTCAATATTCTTTTTAGGACTGCTTCCACCTTTTTCAATGTTGTCCTCCATTTCCATTCTTTTGTGTTCCTTTGTTTTAGCTGGATTTCCATTTTTGTTACTTACTTCCTTTACTTGAGCTCCCATTTCCAATATTTGGTTAGCAACCTGAACTAGATTTTCCTTTTCATTAATCGGATCAGGGTCCTGAGCAGGATCATCTAGATCTTTTTGAAATTCCTCAAACACTTGCTGGTTTTCCTCAGACTCATGGTTACTATTATTATACTTTTCCTCTATAGTGACTCCTTCTTTCTCATTCTTCTCTTGCACTTCTTCTTCCTCACTAGAATTTGAATGCCCACTTTCTGTTCCTTCTTCCTCCCTACTCTCCTCCTCAATGTTTTCAGAACTTTCCCACTCTGTTTCCTCATCAGTCTGGTTATTGAAGCTTGAGAGTTTGAGTTTAGCTTTTTCATTCACTTTTACTCTTTCTTTCTTATTACTTCGTAAATCCTTATGTTTTCCCAAATAAGGATTCTTTACAATAGCCTTATTCTTGCAATGCCCTTCAATTAAAATAATTAAAAGAGGTAACTTAATTTGTTACATCGTGCATTTTTACATGTGTTTGATTATATTTGTTGTGTTAAATGGTGATATGGAAATATATTGTGTCTAAGTAATGGTAATGAATTGTTTATCTATTTATAAATGTTTAAGTAAGCATGTATAGTGGATTAGAAATGTTAGTTTTTAGTATGGGTGTTATATGAGTATCGTAAGATATCTGAGTGTGGATCATGTAACTATGGTATGCACTATTTGAACTTGAATGACATGGTGAAAAAGTGACCATAATGCTCATGGTGAACCTAAATTAGATTCTATAACTAATACTATGTGTGGTACACTACTAGTAGCTAGGTGTGTAGACTTTTTAGCAAAGACATTAATTGATTGTCATACTGAAACTATGATTTAAGCTCTATGATCTCTATAAAATATCTTAGTCACTGGTCAAATTAAAACTATGATATAATCTCTATGATTGTTTCCAAATATCTTAATCATTAGGTGAACTAAGATTATGTTTTGATCTCTGTGTTTGTTGACAAATATCTTAATTAGTGGGAGAAATGAAACTGTGTTATGATCTTTATGAACTAGCTACCTTCTCTACCGAATCTATGGTGCATGAGATCTATCAAAAGTAGGTGTCCTAGAAACCACATGGATCATACAATGAGTAAATAATGGATCCGTAAAGGGAACCTCTTGGGAAAATTCTATCATATAAGAGTGTGATCTAAGATATTATGGATACTAAGAGCTCAATGCACCCTATATGAATTTTATAATGCCTCTATCGACATACTAGTCCATATGATCTCAAAGTGTATAATAATTATTGTTTGAATGTCCATTTATCTTATGAAAATTAATATGGTTTTTTCTATATCATGTGCAGATGGTGTGTTGGATGGTGATGAGTATAAGAAAGTGTGATCATCTCCTTATCTAATAATGTAAATAAGATATCATGAGCCCAATCTCTATTTGAAAATTATTTATCCCCTATGTTTGTGTCATGTGTGTTACTCATTGTAGGATGTGCTCTATGAAGTGGCTCTTTTCCCTTACTAAGTATCTTGATTGGTTATTTATGTTCCACTTATTTCTTAATAATAAGTGGAGTAGGGTCTTGTACCATGTTAGATGACTATGGTTGTAGGAAACCTACATCTAAATCTACTTCTGAATGTGTAACAACTAGTCCCAAATTTTTATCTAATTCCATAGCTATGTTACATAGATGCCATAATGATTTGGATGTCTGATATAATAATTTATCCTTAAGATTAAAAATGAGGCCTCTAACAAAGGTGTATTATACCTCTAAATTTATCAACCGGTAAATCAATTGATGCATACATGACTTGAATATTAGAACGTATTTAGTTATTGGTTATCTCACCCTAGTGTAGTGAAGGCAACCTATCATATGTGACTTGAGGTCCCTTATTATGTATGTAGTGCCTGATAAAGATTAATTTTAACTCATCATATATATATATATATATATATATATATATATATATATATATATATATATATATATATATATATATATATATATATATATATATAGTGATCCATTAGGGAGTGCATGATGAAACCAATTTGATGCCTCACCTTATAGAGACTTTATAAATAATTGTAGTAGAGTCAAATTATTAGTGATATGTGCCATAAATTTCCCATAAGCTTGAAGGTGAAAGTATGGGTCTCCATGTCCATCAAATTTTGGTAACATTAGTATATAAAAGTTGGGTGGCAATTTTGTAGTGAAGATTTTGTATGGAATAGGATTGCCATGGATGGTATTACAATCAGCCCAAGAGTGGTATGTTTTACTTTCCAATGTGAGATGGTGTACTTGTTGTTTTAAAACACCCATGGCATGCATCAAGGATATTATCTCTTTTGAAGTTATATTATCATCATTAATGGGTTCAGTTAACTCTTGAATTTTGATATTTATCTTAGCCATTAGTATACTACCTTAGGGACCTATTTTAGGGAGGATTGGTTTTCTCTACATAACCTTTGGAGGGGTGATAGCTTGGACATAGTGAGATGGAAATGGGCTATCACACTCATAGAGGCTAGGTTGAGAAATGGATTGTACTATAGTAAGGGGGGTTGAGGGAGATTCATTTGTATCTCTTATTTCATTAATTTATAAATAAGTATCACATTCTACTAGACTAGAAAATAAATTATTATCATGTGAATATAAGTCATGTAAACTATGAACATAAGAATAAGTGCATATGTGTTTTTTAGCATTTGAACTAACAGTAGTTGTAACATGATAAATATGTTGAGTAGGGAGATAACTATAATATTTAGACTCAATTTTTTCTTAACCAAAATCATAGTAATCATCATTATTTTGATGTTTCATCAAAATAAGATTTTAATTCACTTATAGAGGTAAGAGTAGAAGAATTATCATTCACATGATCACTAAGAGAGAGAATAGAAGAAGAATTTAACATTTTACTACTAGTCAATATATCAACATGTGTGGGTGTAATGCAATGCATGTCTTCACTAACTATGTGTGGAGTTCATGTATGATTATTACTTTCAATCTTGGAGTCAAGGGTATAATAATTAGAAACCATGTTTTAAATTGGCATGTTATGACATGTAGGAGAAGAGTTAGAGACATTTGAATTATAAACATTTTAAAAAGAGTCATTTCATTGATCTTAGAATATAAAAGAATGTGATAAAATAATTTTGTCTACTTTAGTTTGTGCACTGTTAAAAGGTGTAATATCATTTGTACATGCTTTTTCAAATTTAACTGAGAAGGGTAAATAAGATGCATTGATCTTTGTTATGTTTCTTGAACCATGTGAAATTAAATGGCATTTATTTCACTTATATTATTTTAATTTGAATAAGAAGGTAGTGAAAGTGTTTGAAAATCTAGGATCACTTTAAAACAAAGCACTACCAACAAGAGGTTCTTTTGGTATTATATTATTAGTTTGATTTTGTGGTTTAGGACAAGAGGGAGAGGAAAGAGAAGAAGATGCATCTAGTATATCCTCATCAACACTTTCATGTATATGCTCATGGTAATCCTCATATCCATTATTACAATAGTAATCATCATCATCATTATAAATGAAATAATTATCATGTGCTAATGTGCAATCTTGAAAATTTATCCTTTCATTATTTTATTATTATGAGAAAAATTCAGAATTCATCAACTGGGTGAGGGGTAAGAGGCTTTTTGGATGTCATTTTAAACTTGCCAAAGAAGATAATTTAAATAATGAATAATAAGCACACAGTAGGTATAATGTAATCTAACATAGGTATATATTCAACTATGGGAAATATTCAACCCAATGTGTGGAAAAAATTAGGATTGTACTTAAAACCCTTAAATCTAGTATTTGGATGTATAGGGACCTAGTATGTGGATCTAAGGTTTTCTAAGGGTTATTTATAAAAAATATATATTATATTAATTTAATAAAACACTTAAATATGATTTATTTGGATGAGTTAGTTTTTTACAAAAATTAGGAAAAAATAGAAGTTTGTACCCTAATTTAGTGAACAAAAAATGAAGGTAAACCCTAAGCTAAACTAGGATTTTAAGAAATATTGAAAGTATGTCAAGCTCACCAAATTTTTAAACTATTTAGGACTCAATAAATGTAAATCCTAGGTTTTTAAAGGTATGAATATAGCAATAATTTTAAATGAATATAAAAAATAGTTAATTTGACAACTTCTTCCCAAAATAGTAAATACATAAATAAAGTGTATTTATTTGGAGTAAAATAGGTGTTTTTGTGACTCAAGAGGTTGGAACAAGCTTGGATATCAACTAGACATATTTCATTATATGACTATAGTTCAAAACAAATATCATACAATATCACCCTTATGAGGATAGTAATGCCATATGGCACTAGTGTCCAGTTATCTCTCTAGTGTCCTTCTTAGAAGAGTTGTCTAAAACTTCCAAAAATATTATGAGATATTTTGAGGGACTTGTAGATGATTTGATGACTTATGAAATCTTGTTTGTGTCACTATTTTGCTTGAATATCTTCCAAACCCATAATAAACACCTGCACATGTGAAACAATAACCTGATCAAATGAAAAATAAATGGAAAAACTGGGTTATGGGATGTTACAAATGTGTGGAATAGAACCCCTATTGTCCTAGCCACTAGCTACATTAACCCCAATGCTAGGGGTCTTAGATTGTATGTATTTATTCCTTAGGTAATGTGCATAATTAATACACATGGTATGCTATAAATACTTTTTCTTAGGCCCTTATTTGATCAATCATGCAAGTTTATATGTGATAGCTTAGTAATATGCAGTGTGTTAAGTTATATTATTGATTGATTTTATGTAATTATGTGCCAAGATAGTAAGTGATAAATGTAAAATGCCTTGTGAGGATATTTATATAAAGGTAAATTTTTTTTGAATGTAAAACCTTGTTTGTTGGTTAATAAGACACAAAATAGGGATAAAAAATAGAAGAGAAGGCTCAAGGGAGGGTAAGACCCAAAACATAGAATAAAATGATCATTGGATACTAGCTCCAAAAGGTGAAGACTTGTGTCATGCAGTGTTACTATCCAGATAAGGGCACTAGTATCTTGAGGTCCCAAAACAAAGTTAAGACTAGGTAGAATAGGTCAGGGGTCCCTATGACTAGGAGGGGATGACTTAGGACCACTAAGGGTGCAATAAATATGGAAAATAATACATAAAAAAAGACCCAAAATTACCATGTGAACAAGATCTACATTCATCACTAAGACCTTCATGTGAAGGAGCAAAAAAAGACATACAAAAACCTTTGAGCATTTTGAAAATATATTTGTTTTGAATCAGTATCAATGAAACAAAGAACGATTTAATAGAGAAAGCCCTAATAGGAGAATAAACATGAAATCTTAAGGAAAAAGAGAAAAAAACATCATATTTGCACCTATGAAGATGGAAACAAATTGAAATCAAGTTAGAGGATTAAACCTTAGGGTAGAAATTTGAAATCCTAGAAAGAAGGAAAGACACCTTAAGGAAACAAAATATTTGACATGCTCACTAAATAAATGGGTTCACCAATATGTTTTACTTTATTTTAATTAGTTAACTTTGGTTACTTAACTGAATTAGGGTGTATATAATAATAATATGGACACTTACATTGACGTAAGTGTCCCTATGTGGGATGAAAGTGTTTGATAGGCTAATAAGCTATTCAATATATAAAATTGATAGTGAAGGATATATCATGTTTTAGGCTTTATGTATAGCTCATGATATTTGTGTCATCAAAAATGATTGTGTCAAACCATAAGATAAGTATTTAGACATAGTGAGATGGTGAATGCGAGTCTTTCAGTAGTGGGAGGTCTATAACTAAAGTGTAATACCCTAATAGGTATTTATCAAGTGTAAAATATTGAGATGATATATAAATTGTATTTAATATATACATTCCCCCTTCCCACCCATTTAATAAAGTAATTCATAAAGATTAAATTATTGGGTTAAAAGAAATAAATGTGTATCTAGGTGTATATACCACACCTTGCCTTTGATTGAGCCCAATTTAAGTATTTTTTTGGTGTATAAAATGTAACCAAAATCATGTTATAGTATAAATCAGTGCATATAATCTAAAATTTGACTTAATTGAAATGCTTGAAAATAAAAAGAGCAAGGAAGGAGTACACATGTGTGTCGGTGCAACTGTGTTTCTCATTAGTACTTTGACTTGGTAAAGATGTTTCCTTATGAATCATTAGAGATGAAAAAGGTTCAAAACTAAACCTTGAATATTTTAATAGAGATATTGGAAGGTAATAATTCCCTTAATCCAATGCAAGGGTGATTTGTGACATGACCATTAATATCATCAAATCTTAATATCCCAACTCGAGTGGAAATATAATAAAATCCAAGTTAAGTGGTATAACCAACTCAACCTAAAAAATGGAATTAGTTTTAGGCCATTTAGGGTGTTTATTTACAACCACACTAATAAAGGGATCCAATTTTTATAGATATAAAATACTCAAAATGTTGCTTCCTAGTGAAAATAATGCTTCTTAGTAAAGTATTGATGCTTCTTGGTAAATATGTTTGAATAGGTCTTAATCTATATTTTCAAATTTTGGTTCACTTGCATAGAATATGCACCTATAATGTGTATCAAGATGAATTATCTATCAAAATGTAACCTATGCTCTATAACTATGTATAATATTTGTCACAAATGTGATAAATTTTGTCCTAAATCTATAAAAATTGGTGTAATATATAGGATTATGACCCAGATGTATATTTGAAACATGTAATATGTGATGAAATTATGGAAATTCTGAGAATTGTATGATTTCTGTGGTAATATATCTATGACATGCCCCCACTAATATTCCCCCCTTTTGAGGCAAGGCAAATGGAATATGGTAGTTACCTTATCTTAAAAGGATATGATAACTATATATTATGTGTATGAATCATGTAACATATATGAGTAGTATGTCTAAGTAGATATATCAATGAATCTTGTATTATTTATCACAACAAGTCCTAATATACATGATGTGCATCATGGTAATGTATATAAAATAATAATACAAGCTCAATAAATAATCAAACACACATACAAGAGCACTCAATATCATGAAAATGAGGTCCAAATAGACCACAAACAAGGGGCATATTCAAATGCTACATATTAAAAGGAATGCCATATTAAATTTTATAAATATACAATAACATGGGGGCCAAAAATCAAGGAACATGTTTAAATGTTCTACAAGCAATACAACAACAAGCAATAAAAATACACTTGAGTAAGTGACAATGTGAATAAATAAGTATGAGTAACCAGCATAAGCATATCATACTAGTCCGTGCATGTATGTGTTATAAAAAATGTCATGTAACTTAGCATATCAAGTACACTTTAAAAGATGTAAACATGAATATGGGTATGTTTAAGCATCAGTATATAAGTTCAAAATGATAATGGAAATGTGATCATAAAATAATGTAATATGTATCAATCATGATGAAGTAGAAGATGCCCCCAGTGTAGTGTGCCACATGGGAAGAAGAAAGGTCTAACATCTGTATGTGCAAGTATCATGGGTCTAGTGTATTCTTATATCACACTCAAGCATGTGTGAAATAAGTGTCTAAAAATTAGATTCTATCAACTAACATAAATTAAACAACATATATTCCAATAAGCTATAAATTATGTGAATGTTGAACAATTTTGTATTTTTGATTTATTTGAATGGTTTTGTATTTTTTTGAATATTTTATTTTTTTTAATTTATAAAATAATGATATAAATTTCATAATTTATCCAATGATATCAATATGAGGATGATAATCTATGAGGAGTGGTAAATGAATAACATTTCTTGAAAGAAATGTGCCATATGTGTGCATAGTAGAATCAAAAAGTGTATCATGTTCTTTTGGTAAGTTTGTGCTTGATATATTTGTTTTTCCCTTATTTTTATTTAATTTTTCATCTTTTGGGGATGGATTTAACCTATATGTACCAGGTCCTATATGTATGAATAGTATATATGGCAAGTTATCGAGTGGATCAAAATAAAAAAATTGAATTATTCATCTAAATATTTCTTACCATCTATGTGAGTAGTGGTAGTGAAAGGGTCTTAATTTGAAAAAAATATTATAATTTCTTCCTTTGAAAAAATATTTAAAACTTTAGATTTTTCAAGTGTCTCTTTTGTTTTTACCTCTTTTGTTAAAAATATTTCTTTAAATATTTAATGTGCCCATTGCTCTTTTTTCAACATTGCCTTTTGTAATTTTGATTTTTCATCACTAATTACCCTAGATTTTCCTTTTGAATATGTTATTTCTCAAATTTTTGAATTTGTAATTATTTTTGCTATGAATTAGCCTTTGGCACCCATACTTATTTTTTTTACGCTTGTGTTTTAGGAGAGTTACTCATAATGTGAATGGCTTGCTTGATTGATGTATCTATTATAGGATCACCACTATCAATTATACTTTATATATTTTTCTTCAAGGCAAAACAATAATTTGTATGATGCCCATGCATTCTACGATATACACAATAGTATTGTAATCATATAAGAAGATGTATAAAAGGTAATTTTATCACTTTATTTCAAATCATTTCTCTTCAAATTTCACTTGGACTCTTATTAGCTTTGTTTTCAATTTTTGAATCACTAATTATAGATGAATTCTCTTTTGGCTTCTTATTTTAATAAATAAACTTGTTGGGCACAACATTTCTAGATGAAGATGCAAACATATGATTAACACTAACATATTTTGGATTATGTAGGTATGTAATCTAATTTTCCAATAATATTATCTTTGAACTAAATTTATTTTGAAACTCTTTGATGAATTTGCTCATAGTGATGATTTGATATTTTATGGATTCACAAGCCCAAACCTTAGGTACTTCAGATTGAATGTGCATACACACACAATTCAAATTGGATGTGAGAGGTAAAGGGGTTTAACAAAGGATATATTGATTAACTTATTTTGAAATCATATGATGGGCCACCTTTCCCCTTTGAAAAATGATGGCCTAGACTTGGTTAGATGGATGATAGTTATCACCCTCCTTAGGGTAAGGAGGAAGAAGAGGCTTAATATTATTGCAATAATTTTTTTTAAAAGAATTTAAATTTTAATCTCCTATTAAAACACTCTCTTTATATTGATCAATTTGGTTACTGCATTTGATTATATCTTTGATTGACTTAGAAATGTATGGGAAATAACAAGTAGGTATTACCAGCATACATTATATCCATATAAAACATAATTGATTCCTTTGTGATAAATGAAAATGTAATTTTAAGATTATAACAATTCAAAAATCAAACATCCTAAAAAAATTGAAAACCCTAGAGCAAACTAGGAGTTGCATGAGAAGACACAATAGTCAGGTTCACCCAATGTTTAACCCTTTTTAAAAATATTTGAGCTAAAGGGGTAGAATAATCCATACACAAGGATGAGTAAAATTATTCTATATTAGGACAATTAATTCAAATTTTAGTTCTAAATTAAAGTGTTGAGTTATGGTAAATAAAGAAAGTACATGTAAAACAATAGTTTGATTAAATAAGCATGAAAAAGAGATAATACTTAGCTTATCTAAAAATGTGCAAGAATATCTAAGAGGTGTAGAGATGAAAACAAGTAGGGACAAGATCAGGATCTAGTCATCAAATTCTATTTTTTTGGAGGCCTGGACACTTGCATCAGCCTTGAGAGACTTGCATTGATGCTTATGTATTGAAATCAAAGTAATTTTAATTTAAGGAATATTAATTATATTACAAAGTGACCACATGGATCCTTTTAGGTGTTTTATTTCCTTTATATTAATGAATTTTATTTGTGTGCATACGCTATCAATGATTGTATGTAGATCAAACCATATCTCTTCACCTTATCTCTTTATACCATGACAAAAAAGGGTTAGTGGGCTCAGTGTGTCAATCTAACCTCAAGTAACCTTATGTTAATTAGCATTATCTACATATCCAATGCTCTAAAGAGGGCCTCATACTTATGTAGTTCTCTCCTAGATGTTAACTTGTGTGTGCACAAGAGTGAAATTACTATATGTGAAGGCATGCATGATCTAGATTATAAATTGACAAACACTTATGTGCTATTATTTGTGTACTTAAAAATTGTAACATTGTTGATCCTATGACTAATATGAGAATAGGGCAGTAGAACTCAATTTTACAATCAATTGAGTTACTTGATTAGGTGTTTGCTTGGTATTTTTTAGATGGATAATGAGTAGGTTTAGATTTTTATTTATACCACACATTTTTAAAATATCTCATGAAAGGGTTAAATAAAACAAATTCTCCAACCTTTAAGATTCAAAATATTTTCAAATTAGATGACTTTTAAGGATTGGACACTTGATAATAATCTGAACACTTGCATTGACATAAGTATCCTTATACGGGACGCAAGTGTCTGACATGATAGGAAGTTGTTGAGGATATGAAACTAACAATGAAGGATATATTTTAGGTTTTAGGATTTTTAGAAATTTCAAGAGATTTGGTTCATCATAAATTATCAGGTTAGACCATAATATAAGTAGTTAGACATAGTGAGATGGCAAATGTGAGTCTTTCAATAGTAAGAAGGTCTATAACTAAAAGGTAGAGCCTTGATAGGTGTTTTTCATGTATAAAATATTTAAATTATATATAAATCAAATTTTAATATCTATAGATCATTTTTGGGTCACTCATTGAGTGATATACATGATGTTAGCTACATAAGAATCGAATAATTTCACCAAATTATTATCCATCTGATCTCTACTTTGGTTAGGTTAGAGAATTTTTTTATTATTTATTTTTTTAGTTGGTTTGTTTATTATATTATATTTATTTTTTTATTTGGTTTGTTTATTATATTATATTTATTTTTTATTACATTAGTTTTCATTCAAAAATTTATATTCAAAAAAGCTTCAAAAAATAAATTATCTCTTCCTTCTCTCTTTACAACAAAAACTTGTTTAATCATTCTAGTTACATTCATACATTTTATATCACAAAGAATAATAAATTAAATATCATATCAAAGGTAGATAGGTGAAATTTCATTTAGATACATCCAACAACAACTTTCAACTTTCATTTTTCAAAGCATATAATCTCATACAAACAACACAAACAAACAACTTGCACACAAAAATTAGAAAACCAAAAAGAACTTGCATTTAGAATTGTTTTACTTTCTTTCATGCTAAAAAAATCATTAAAATTCATAGATTAGAATAATAGATCAACATTAATTCAGATGCATATCAAACTCAGCTGCACATAAAACTTGTATAATAACCAAAAATAAAAAACTTTCATATTAGCTTTACATGCACAAACTAGATCTTAAAATTCAAAAATTACATTATATGCACACACAAAAAGAGTTATAGGTTTAGTTTTTTACTTACATATTTAGGATTAATAGTACACATTATATTCTCATTTCATCCAAATCAAATCATTAAAACCAAAAAACTTTCATTTTAGAATAAACAAATAAAATATTGCACTCTTAAAATTAATAAAAATACTAAAAATCAACAATTGCATCGTTCAATCTAAATTAAAATTTGATTATAATTTCATGCATAAAACTCCATGAAAATGAAAAAAGGGAGAAAAATATTCATTTATTTTACTTTCAGCACTTTAGTTTTAGCACTAATATAGTTTTATTTTCAATTAAAAAAGCCTATTGTAAGCACAAACAAACCCAACCAAAGCCTTATCAAAATGAGAAGAATCCCATCTTACTAAAACATAAAATTTAAATTTAAAACTAGCATGTACAATTTATACAAATCAAATTAAATTAGATACACAACAAGCCTAAAAAAAACAAGCAAACACATTTCCAAACTTTCAAATAAACATTTACCTCATTCTTAGATGATGCTTCCAAAATAAGCTTATTTACATAGAGTAGAAACCTTGCCTAGAGTGTCAACCATCATACCAAATAAAAATATCCAAAGTGACATAAATGTATAGATTTGAATATAAGTCTTTCATTCCAATCCTCTTCCCAACCTCATTATTAGCCAATTAAACACTCTTGATGATCAAGCTTGCCTAGTATAAGCTTGATTAACAAGGTAAATCCATATTCTATCCCATCAAGCCAAAAACTTACAAGTTTTATCCTTCTCTTATTATCCTCATGTCTAGATTCATCATATTTCATTCACTATGTATATTAATTTTTTTAGGAGAACCCAACCTGAAATATAAAACCAAATTCCTATATTTATTCAACCTAATTTCATCTAATTCCTAGAGCCTACCATAGATCAAGATATTCTCTACCTTGTAATTTTCCATTCTAAAGGTTTTTAAAATTATATCACATCCTAATTCACTGCCCTTAATGAGCAATATGACATTAGTGAACTATTTTAGTATAGGCATGACCATCCTTTATCACCTATTATTAAAAATCTCAAGCCAATAGCTCATCCTAACTAACCATCCCTTATATATATTCCCATCCAAACTCATCAACCAAACAATTAGACCACCTATTACATCATCCTCTTCAACATTTTGCCTAACCAAACCTCAGGACATCGAGTACATAAAGTTTAGCATGTAAAACATTTGGTGAACCTAACATGAAGGGGATTCTCCTTTTGTATTTTTACTTTTTATTATTTCCTCCATCATTCTATACTTTTCCATTTATTATGTGGCTATACATACACCCCTCAAATATCTCTAGACAAGATTTTGATAGGACCTTAAACCTTGAATCTTAAAAGAGTCTTCAACCTCTAAGTGAATCTTATTTATTTAGATGGAACATGAACTCCATCAAAAACATGGAGAACTAATTTCAAAAGTCTTCTTCTTCTATCTTGAAAACCAAGTCTCGTGTGGTGAGACAAGATTTTTGGGATCCTTCATAAAATACCATGACTTCAACAACATGACCCTTACGATTGAAGGAAGGATCAACCCACAAATCTTGACATTGAAAGCATGATGAGGTTTGATGAGTGAGATAAAATAATCTACCTTTTGGAGGATGATTTTAGTAGATTATAATTACCCCCACCTCCCTCAAACACTATTCAAAACACATTCATACCTCTTAAGCATCCCATGATGTCTCCTCCTGAGCCATCTAACATGAACCAAAAAAGTATTAATCCTTACCTCTGAATCCTCATATAAGAGAGGCCCTCAAGCCTAACCCTAATTCTTGACCAAATGATATCATCTCCACCTTGTTGGTTTACATTATATATCTAGAGAGTAATCAAGCCTCTCTCCAAATTGGTTCTTTAAACCAAGGAGTGACTTCAAACCTCAAAAAACAAGGTCATTCCTCATATATTATCAACTATTACAATATCAACTCAATCCACCCTCCACTAACTATATATTGATCCAAAACCATAGGGATATCCTTATTTATGGTGTTATCAATCTCGTAACATCAAACATAACCCCATCTCATTAACCTCCTACATAATTTCCCACTAGAGGTTCCTTCTCATATCCTACTCCAGACAATGTGGTGACCAACACACCACCACCCATCACTCCTCATAACTATGAGTCATAAAATACACCATCCATATATGTTCCACCTTTTCTCACATTAGAAAACATAATGAACATAAGGAAAGTGACACTCTAAACTTCATGCTCTCAACTTTTTGAGCTCTAGTCGAGATAACAAATGAAAAAATGATACGATGATGGGTCTATGTGTGTGGTTGATTAGGTTCAAGTGTAAATATGGGGTTTTGGATCATAGGTGATAATGTGTGTAAATGTAAATAATATAAGAGTTCTCATATGTCATGTTGCTCATTAAGATCAGTGAATTGAGAGGAGACATAATCCCATGAACCCTTAATATGAATGAGGATAAGATACTAAAGTTCTTAGTCAATAATAACTATGGGGAATTGGATGTAATAAGGTTTAATAATCATAGGGAATTGGTTGAATCTATTTATTTGACTATATCCAATCAATATCATCCACTAATCAAGTGAAATCTAAGAAGGATAGTCCTAAGGAGAAAAAAAGGGGAAAAGATCCAGACTCAAAGATCATTAAACTGATAGGCTAGCATATGAGGGGGTCTAATTATTGGAGGTTATTCTACACATACTTACTCATAAAAAACTTCTATTTGTATAATTATAATATGTGTAATATTATTATAATGAAATACTTCATTTCTAAGCTTGGTTTTAATATCACTTTGGATGTTACTAACATAAACAGGAGATCTAACTCTAGGTGTATGCATGCTCTATAGAGATATGATCACTCTGGAAGCATTATACAAAGGAAATGAAATGTTTTTTTTAATGTATAAAACATATATCTTATTTTTATTATGATTTTAAAGGGTGTAATTGAGTTTTTGAATGTCTAAAAGTAAGGTTTGGGTTTGTACACATTATGACAAGGTTTTACTTGATTTTATTTTTAGTGTTTTACAAAGAAAAGTAAACTATGCCACTTGTTTAAAATAAATTTATTTAAAAATTAAAATAAACATATTTTATTTTTTTTATTTTCAATATTTTTAAGAATGTAAATGCTAAAAAATTGAATTCAAGATGAATGATGTGAGTGTTGATTTTGGTTTTCCTAGTTTGATGCAAAAAAATTAACTATATGAAATATTATTTTTATATTATTTTTTAATGCAAATTATTTAAATATACCAAACAATGATTTTTTTTAAACATTCAAATAAATAAACTAAAATATGAAACTAGAGGTTGTTCTGTGTTATGCAATTTCTAGTTTTTCTTATGATCTTGCCTAGTATGCAAACCAAATTGTAAGTTTTTTAGATTTCTTATGGTTGTATGAAATTATAATGATTATATGGTTGAGTGAATGAATTTTTATAACTATTAATTTTTTAATTTATATGATTTTACTTAAAACTCAAAAGAGCAAAACTAGATCTAGCATGCAAACTTCGATCTTTGTAGCTTTTAGGTGTGTGTGTTTCTCCTTGTTTTATGAATATGTGCTGAGAGAAAAATAAAAATATAATGTATTTATGTTTCTATATGTATTTATAATATTCCCTTAATATAACATATATCTAATTCAAAATTACTACTCTTTGAAGCTCTGATATGTAGATACAACCAAAGAACTACTTTTTGTGTAAAAAGAAAGAGCAGAGAATGTTTTTTTTTCTTTTATTTTGGGATTTTTTGAATATAATAAATTTAATGAATGATAAAATTAATCTAATTTATTATATTAAACATAAAAAAATTGAAATCAAATCTTCTAACATTACCAATAGTGACATCAAGCGAAGGTGAACAAGTAAACGATGTGAGTATATGATCCTCAACTAGCTAGCTCTTTTGCTTAATATTAACTTTCATAACTCTCCAAAAAAAGGATGAAAAGAGAATAGAAGAAAGACAAATTCAATTTTAAAGAATAAATCAACTATACTATGGTTGGACCAATTCATGAATAAAAAATAACTAGTAAAATTGGTGAATTATCTTCTCCAAACTTGTGTAAAGTGACATGAATATGAATGTAGATTGAGGCAAAGCTTCTCCAAAATAAAAGAAGGCAATCCAATTCCTTTTAAAAATTGAAAGATTTAATCTTTGGTATAATTTTAAATGTAAAAATGTATAAAAAGTGAGATACTTGTAAGGAAATTAAGGAGGTTACATGTGATAATTAACTGAAGCTTGACTGGGAGCTTGATAAGTTAACTTAATAAGGATTAGTAAAAATAGGATTAAGAGTGAGTTGAGCAATCGTGAAGGCCAACACCAAATTAAAAAATGAACAAATCCAACTAGAATCATGAAAAATTAATGAAAACTAAAGTCCCAAATGCTTATTTTAAAAATGTGATTATTATTATGGAACCGATGATGTATGCAAGTAGTAAAATTGAAACTACTACGATAGTTAACAAAATTGATGCCTTGGCCAATGGAACCACTATAATAAAAATTAGAACTACCAATGTGGTTATGTTTCTACCATGGTATTTTATGGAACCATCATGGTAGTTTCATCAATGTGCCAACATTTTTAAATTTTGAATCAAAAGACTTAGAAAAGAAGAGTTTAACAAGTGTAAAGGCCAAAAAATGGTTAGAAAGATAATAAAAGGAAAGACAATTGGGTCTGATCAAATTTTGGTATAGATCCTTAAATCATCATTTAATTTGTCATGAAATGTTGTACTTTGAAAATTTTCTACTCTAAGAGGTCAAAACATAAATGTGTGCCCCACTTTTTGGCATAAAGAGGCCACATACCCTTCCAATATCTCCTCAAAATATCTTGAGTTTGGGTCATTGATATTAATTAAACAAATACGTTTTATATTAGATATACAATTATGTCATACACACACATTTTCCTCTTTTTTAAATAATCACTAATTAATTTTTAGAATTTATTTTTGAATCATTTATAATAAAAAATATCTACCTGCTGAGACACACTATTATGTTTGACTTGGTGAGGGTGTTTTCCCAAGTAGTGGTGCACTGAAAGGAAAATGAGGGTTAGTAAACTTACCTCAGTTACATATGTGATGAAGTGAAGCCAACTAAGACACCCTCATGGCATATGAGAAAAAAAATGGGAATCAAGTGTGATTTTATGATAAATTAAAAAAATGCTAATTAATCAAATCATAGACAAGTATACTTACCATGTACACGAGGATGAGGCTATTACATAAACCATCCTAATAGTGGATTGGACTTAGTGTTGAATGGTGTTAACCTGTAAAACCAAAAATGGGAACCAATATGCCTTGAAATAATTCTATAAATAATAAAACATCAAAATAGTTAGAGGTCAATATGGTTTGGGTCAGTTATGCACTATATATGTTTTAGTAGGAAATTTAAAAATAAAGCAATAAGTAAAATGGAATATTTATTGACAACTTTTTAAAAATAGAAATCATTTGTGCATTCAATATTTATAAAATTTGAGTTCTAGATTTTTTTTATGGAATTTGATGAGACAGTAGTCAAGTTGGATAACATGAAAAGAAGATGGCAAACATACTAACAATAGGAAGAGCATGTCAAGGATAAGTAAGTTTTACTCATTTTTAAGTTTTTGCCCTAATTTGAAATTTTTGTTTGGAAATGAGTTTAGATTCATTAAATTCTGAAACTAAATGCATGTATGGGATTTAGGGAAGGGTAGATTATAAAAATGTCATTTTTTTATGTTCAGTGTATTTTTGAGAAAATTATGGGAGGTAGGTCATGGTTGCAGTCAAATGGCAAAACCATGGATCTTTGTAAATTGGTAGTTACATTTCCATCACTGACGGTTATGTTTTTTCCTGCAACAATTACCTAAACCACCATAATAGAAATGCTTCTACTAGATACACTTGATGGTTACATAACCATCATGCAGTGGTTATGTAACTATTAGCCTATAAAGACTAATGGTTTCATAAACACTAACTACATAAGGTGGTAATTTCACCACAAGAAGAGAAAGACAAGTTTAGATCATTTCTTAGGCCAAAAAAAATATTAGGAATTTTTTTACTCATGTTTTATAGGGAGAGAAGATGTGTTGGATCAAAATGAGGGAGTAGGTTTGACTCCATAATATTTTAAAACGGTTTACAACTGATGATTTGGCCACACTAGATAGATCAGGCATGCTTAGGATTACATAGGTGGGGATCATTTTCCCATCAAGTAGGTTACTTTATGACTTGTCTACTTATTAGAACATAGAACAGAAGACTTTCTGTTTCCCATAAGCCTTGAGAAAGTGGACCATCACTCTCTTAGATGTGTATATGATATTAGGCATGCCTATTATAGGCATGGTTGTGACCTTGAGAGAGGCCACAAAAAAAGGTGAGGTATCCACTTGAGTAGACTACTTTGGTGATATAGACTACTTAATGAATGTGTGAAGTATAGATTTAGATTAGCGAGGGTGGAGCGAGTATTGATTTTGACCCTCTACAAAGTGATTATAGGGATCCTAAATAGAGGGAAACAAGGGGATAAATTGATTTCTTTATAGTTGGACACCTATTATTAATGGATTGAGGAGAGGGTTCAATAATTCACATGTTTCAAGGAAGTTTTAGCTAGGATGTATAAGTATCTCTATCAGATTATGAGGCTAGAATATTTATCCATAAACCATCCTACCCTCATCATGAGCTAGATATATGAGCACATGACCTCTTACTAATGAGGGGTAGCAATCAAAGCTATAGGGGCCATCTAGGTCTCTAAGTAGATAGGGATGGCACCATTTAAAGACTTTATTTTAGTGATGGGTACATTGGTAGTAACCTATCTAATGGTTCTTCCATATTAGGGTATGGAAAAATAGTGGGTAGATGAGGTGGACACTCTCACAACTTATGAGAGTGTGATTCAAGTGAAGGATAATCAATTTTAGATTGAGGAGCACCCTATAGATAGGGTACCCGAAAAGTTCAAGCTATAATACATAAACAACATAATCATTCCTTAGTTAATGCTTGTGGGGAATAGAGAGATTAGAGATACCAAACTAGGGAGATTGGGTTGTCACCCACTCACACCAAGTACTTCTATCATGGGTATAGCCATGAAGATATTGAGAGGATGAGAACAGGTAGGGAAATAAACTTTATAAGTTATAGTGGAAATTTTAGTGTCAATGGGAGGTTAGCATTAGGTATTACCACCAACACAATAGCTACCACCACAAGTAGATCCATAAATTTAGAATTAGGTATAGGCTATATGATTAGGGTATGGAGATCAGGTCACTATAGGGGATGACTAGGAACCCAATGGATATGAACCAGTAGGTGAGGTGGAGGAGGAGGCTGATATGAGTTCTGATGAGGAATCAGACCCAGATTAGTAGGAGGGTAATTTAAGTAAAACAATATGTTCATTTTAATTTTATTTATTTTCTAAATTACTTTCTAGTTCATTACATATCCTTTTTTTCATTTTATATGACTAGAGATTTGATGCCTATTTTTTCTTTGTGATTGTAGAGTATGTACTTAGTGGAGGACAATAATCAGAGACACTTTGGTTAGCCTTTTCCATGTGGCCACTAGTCTGAGCTAGGATCAATTGTTGGTGGATGTGGGTCTCTTTGTCTATATAGGTAGGAACACAAATAATTTTTCCCTTGTTTATCATTCATGTATGAATTTGAGTTAGGTGAGAGGGGTTATTATCATCCTAGAGTCTTATGTGAAGACTCTTGGTGACATCAATGGAGTTAAGGGTCGTTGAGCTTCTTTGAGATGACAGACAATAAAAGGGACATCCTTATAGAAAACATGAGAAGGAGATTACATAGGATTTGGATCCATATCCCATGACATTATTTAGAATCATGACCTTCTTATAAGAGAATAATTAGGAGTCCCAAACACTCAACTTCTAGAGGGGGTCAACAACCTCTAGTGAGACCTTAAGGTCATATCATTATATCTATATTATTTTATATTTTTTTTATTTTAGACACATTTTCCCTCTACAGATGAAATTATACAAAACATGATGTATTGAAAAATCAACATTTATTAATATATAGATATATTTTAGATTATCTTGGTGACTAGACATTGTGTACTACTCCTTTAATTTTCATGTTACTTTTCAGTTTGTTCACTTTAGATGACTACACATGTGATTAAAATGCCATGTATATATTTTTTTATAATGTTATGTATGTGATTATATATTTGATATGTGGAAACATAATGAATGAAAATATAATGAAATGAATGTTTTGAAAAACTACAAATGCATTGATAGTTATTTTATAGGTGATGATCAAGTTATTCTGTTTGCACAACATATGACTTTCAACTTGAAATAAAGGGATGAAAGGGGGTTAGTATATATGTGAAATAGTGAAAGAAAAAAACCATATATCAAAACTTTAGAAGGAAAAATAATTTTTCCTAATCCTTATGAGAAAAAAGGAGAAATTTTACTTCTTACTAAACTTTTAAAACACTAGTTTTGTTGGCTTCTTCTAGAGGTGGCCAACCATGAAAGAATAGGTGAGAGGGATAAAGTTATCTTTTCATCATAGACATCTAGGAAAACATTTTGGGGATTTTTTTGACATTTTTTTAATTTAATTTTCCTTTTGTTTTAATTTTTACAACCCCCTACACTTGGTCTCATAGGACTAGGTAGATGTATGGTCTCATCACCTAAGGCTAAATGTAGGTGATTTAATTCATTTTTTATTAATGTTAACCCCACACAAATGGTAATATGCAATGGATCAATACCAAGGATTAGCGAAGGGCAAGAGATATAAGTTTTGAATGGATTTGTATAATCTTGAGTTTGTATTAGTGTTTTTTTTTTTTTTTTTGGGAAGATCCTACCCCTAAATATTGGCCCTATTCAACCAATAAGATACAAGAGATCATCACCAAAGGCCACAATAGGCAAGTAGGGTTACTTGGTTTGAGCATACTAGCACATTTTCTTAAAGGGAGTTTTATAAGGAGACTCTATCATGGACAAACTTTTAGACTAGGTTATAGGCAAGAGTTTTATAAGCTTTGCAAGAAAGTATAGAGGAATGAGATACACTATGATTGTAATAACTAAGAAAAGACCCTATGTCATGTTTATTTTGATTAAAAAATTTAAATGTAAATAGGGTGATATGAAAATAAATGGAATGATATGTTTCACTTTAAAAGTTTTATCAAGTGAAATCGTAGCTAAACAACCACTAAAAATAATAATTGATATGCAAAACAAACATAAATAATGGGAAAAAAATTATTATGCAAAGAGGGAAATGTGAAATTCAATGTCTATATATATATATATATATATATATATAAGTTTGAGGTGCAAACAGTTCACAAATTCACTCCACTCTTTACCCTCTAAATTGCACAACCAATAAGCTCCATTATTAAAATCCTTATTCACCAAATATGGCCCTAAACAATTGGGCCTAAACTTATTAAATTCTACATTTTTTTTTATGTGTTCTCCTATCAAGTCTCAATATGAGGTCTCCTACTTGTATGGGATGTTCATGGACATTTATGATACTCGCAATATTATTCATAGTGCATAATCATTTTTGTTGTTCTCATCATATCTGAATGAGGGAAAGTAAAAGTTTATGAGAATTTGATGAGTAGTATTATATATTCTTATACCTCTATAGGGGAGAGAAAATATCCAATCTTGAGAATTTTTGGGTCCTCCTTGAAACTAATATTGATTTCTACAGTGTCATGGATAATGTTGCAAGTTCCTTCCTCAAACATTGGCATGATAGGGGGAAGGTAAATGGTTTAAATATCTTATATAGCATCTAAACTACAAATTACCTACATGATGGGGTGTTTATTGACTACATTAAGGAGGTGGATCATTAGGGTCATTTGGGAGATTATATTCATACCCCAAGACTTCCACCATGTCATCATGGTGTACTTTAGTACTAAAGTTGAAATCCTTTAGTCTAAAAGGTATGTTAGGACTAAAAATTTTAATCCAATATGGATTAAATGGAAGCTTGATAGGCTCATCCATTACTATGATGGTAGTGATCTTAGCCATTAACCTAGTTGAAATGGTTAGAATTGTCACATGAGTAGACACCTCATTTTGGCCACAAACGTGTTCCAACCAGACTTAAGATTGATTTCTACCAAACAATGAAAATTAAGCTTAGAAGTCATTGAATGTCCCAATTTTATCTACACATCAGACATCAGTGCCCAAAATTATGTCAAGGCATCTCTATTTGGGGTTTTATCTTATATGCAATAGTAACCTCCCATGGATTCATTCCTAGTCAAATTACAACCTTGAAAATTAATGAACTATCCTTTTAACCCATTAAGTGAGGCACTTAACCAATTCCTAAAATACCAAAAACCTAATTATAATTAATTAACTAAGCAAATCCAATTAACTAATTAAGTGAAAATTACATGTTCAATTAGTGAATATCTATTTTTTTGAAATAAAATTTTAATAAAAATGAGGTCATGTTGATGTCATCATCCTCAAAGTCAAATAATTGGAAATATATTTGTAAAGGCCTTAAATTTAGAAATGGTGAGCCATTCTTAATAAATGGGATCTATATCCCAAATATTAATTTATTGTCCCCTACCTAACCTGACCATAGTTAAATATAGCCTAACTACACTTGAGTTAGGTATAGTTTGAGACACTATAAATACAAGTAACATTGTCATTGTTCTAACAAGCTCTTAATCCAAAGTTATAATGTTAAATTTTTGAGAGACAAAGAAGCTTTTTTATGACAATAATTAATGCCAAATTATCTCTAAAAATCTTAATTTTATTATCACAAGCCAATCCAAGCCACAAGTGGACAAGGAGAGGTGTTGCCTGTAATCCAAACACATTGACAAAGGATTCCATTACACATAAAGCCAAGAATGAAAATTTTTATATTTCAATGAACAAGCACCACTTGAAAAGGAAGATAAAGGTAGTATTTTATTTATATTCTATTTTTATTTGAGCTTAGTTGTGTTATTGCTCACCCAAGTACTTAGGCAGGGTAGTTTTTTCATTGAGTTGTTTGATTTGGGGTTTTGTATTCCACTAACAAGAGAAGACTGATGATATCTTTCATAATCCTATGTTACATAATGGCACACATAGTGGTACATTCACCCCACACTCATCATGATAACATCTTTGGACCTCTTAGGAGCCAAGAAAATATTATTTTAGACTTTATTTTTACATTTTTTATCTAACTTTTTGTGTTTGGTATTTGACTATAAAAGTGTGAATTCATCCACTATGAAAGTGAGAATTAAAAAAAAACATGAAATTATTGAATTAAATAGTGAAATTATCCTATAAAATCATTAAATCATCTTTATTTTAGACCATCTCTACGTATTTATGAATTTGGCACATACATCTATGAAATTGTCAGGGTAAACTCTGAATCTATCACACATGCTTTAGGGTTTTTCATACTTATTGTGAATTTGTAAAGAATAGTTTTGAGATTGTTCATATCAATTATGAATTTTATGTGAATTTTTGAAATTGGCAAACTTAACTGCAAAATCATAGCTAAAACTGTGAATTCATTCTTTGTATTTCTCTATTTTTTTGCAAGTTTTCCACAGTTGCAAAATCATCCATCATAGTCATGAAATAGTCAAAGTTAGCAATGAAATCAGCAAACATAATTATGAAATTGTTCCTTAGAGTCATGAAATCATTAAATTTAACAATGAAATTGGCAAACATAATTGTGAAATCATCCTAAAATAGTAAAATCATTCATTGTAAGTTTTTAATTTTTGTTGTCTATGTTTTATTTGTTTGAATAATTTTGTAATTCACACTGATTATGTAACTACGAAATCATTCCAAAGAGTTAGTTTTTTCGTTTTCTTGAGCTAATTTTTTATTTTTTCACCTTGTCTTAAACATGAATAAATCCACATTTTGCAGCAAACTAGGACAAAAAGAGAAAGGTTTTAATTATTTAAAATTCATTCACACTTGTCTTTTTGGTGCTTAAAAATCACTTGCAAAAAAACTTTACTTATCATTTTTCAAAGTTGCAAGTTCAAACACAAAAGGCCAAAATTCACTTCACATTTTTTTTAGTGCGTAAAAAATAATAAAAACACTAGATTTAGTGCTCCTAAGAGATTTTGTTTTTTGTTTTTATTTTTTGTAAAAGCACTTAGTTTCTTTTCCTAAAGTAGTTTATTTTTAGTAAAACCTCATGTGTATGCTCTCCCCTCATCCCCTTTAGGGAACTTGGGTGATCAAAAGCACATTTTTTTTATTTGGTTAAGTCATATAAGTGAATAAAAGTCATGTATGCTCTCCCAAAGCTCTGAGTGACATGGGTGACTCAGAAATCACCCCAAATTCTTCCATTTTTATTTATTTCATTTTCCATATTGGTTTGTGAGTAAGAGTTCATAGCCTCCTCATGGTTTCTTTAAGAATACTTTGACTTGGGGTTTCATCTCCTTGTATTGCTCCAACCCTACTCTCCAATGGGGTATATAAATTAGGCAAACAATTGGATGGGATAGTGTTGAACAGTGAGCCTGACAATCCCAACAAGTACCTAGGCCATGTGGTAGCCAGACATTAAAATTCACTAATAAGTACATGGATGGATTCATTATGCAAAGCACTAGACCATTTCATAACAAGATAGGTAGTTTAGACTCATTTTATGTGATTATTCCCTCATGTTATCCATATGTGTGGACCATCTAGAATGAATCAAAAAAATTAGACTTAGATCAACTCCACTTATACTAGAATATTCAGCCAAATCTTGAGTTGCTTATGCAATCTAAGTTCTTACCATGTATCAATGATAGAGAGATAGAGGGGGGCCTAAAAAAATATAACTACATGTGCTCTTAATTTTTTGGATTAATAATTAATTCCTTTTTATCATTGATATATTGATGAAAAATTTAGTGAAGACTATGCAATCTTGTCAGTTTTAATGTAGGATGTGCACTTAGGTGCTTTTCTTATTTGTTTTATTTGTATTTATTTTTTAGTCTAAATTATTTTTTTGTGGCAAAACCATGTCTAAAATGAGCCAAAGGATTCAAAAACAAAACACATGTTATTATTACCACTTTGTTAAAGAATTATTACATTTTCAAAATCACTCAAAACATTTGCCTTAGATTGAGATTTTCAAAACCACTTTTGTGAACTTGTTCCAAGAGACATTGTTATACTACCCAATTTGTCCCAAGACATTTACATTTTTTTTAAAACCAAGTATGAAACCATTTGTGTACCTTTTTTCCAAAAAAAGTGTCGTTATGTTACCCATTTGAGTCTAGGCCATTATTCATTTGAAAATCTAAATCTTTTGTACCAAGTTCAAAATTCATCTTTCAAAGTTCAGATCCAAAACTAATTAGTTTATGCCAAAATCTTGCCTAATTTGGACCTAGGTATTCACATTTTACATTTGTATTATGCAACTTGGATTAATTTCTCTCTTGATTTAAAAACCTTTTACCTAGACCTAATGTAACAACCCTACTAGGGTCAACAAGAATCACGTGATTTTTTTTTAAAACATACATACCAAAAATAAATTACACCACAAGAATATATAGAGACCAAATGAAACCCTCAAATCATGATGATAGAAACAAGTATATTACATCACATATCATTTATCTCTAATATCATGATAGCACAACATAATATACATATATAAAGTAACTATATTATTTCAATCATAGTTGATACAAATCTACAGCCACCACTATCAATGTACAATAACAAGTAATTACAGCTATCATGTAAATATTCAATATTAATTAAAATAAAAAACAATATACTTATAAGATACATGGCTCCCCTAGAACATAGTTCTTGAACTCAAGTATCTATAGCAATCTCAAGTGTTGTCTTGATAAGTAGTACTATTATGGAGAGGGAGAACATCACTCGAGTGCTTTTCTACACCAACCATGGACCAAAGATACCCCAAACTAATCCCATCAAGAAATGGCCCTCCCTTCATATATGAGTAGATAGTGATAGCATGGTAATCCATAGATACAATCAAGTACCCATGTGCTATATGATTTCTAAGCTAAACATGCAGTGTATCATAGAAAATCATTCTATTGTAAGATATCGCACAAACATGTAAATCATAATTATGAATTGATAATGTCTCACTAAACATACTTTGGCCTAAATTTTTATGAATAATAAATAATAATGATATATCTCAATAAAATTCATACACACCACTTGATCGGACTGTCTTCATCTATCATTATGATACTAGTAAGCTAGTGAAGTCCATCTCACTCCTTACTCTGAATTAGCAATGTAGATTGGTCAATACAATTCAACCACAAGATTCATTTAATTTACATCTTTATATAAAACACAATCATAAAACATGATAATAATAGGAGTAACCAAAGCATACATTTATTCTATCAAACATATGAATGAAACTTACATTATTTTCTATTCTGTAGTAGAAATATTGAATACAGTTTATACCATCAAGGTAAATACATATTTAACTATAGATTTTCACTACCATAATTAGTTTCCAAAAATACTACTCCTTATGATAACCCATATTACCATATTCTAATATTCTAAGACATAACTACTAGTTTTTTACCATCAATCATATAAAGTAGTCTTACATACATGGAAACGTAAGTTTTTATTTAAGTAATTAGACAAAGCAAGTCAAGTCACAGTTTCTCATGGAACACAATAATATACTAAATTAGTATACGCTACACTCTAAATATTGTATGAATGCATACATAAATTCCTACCAACTATCATAAAACATGTTATTCATAACAATAACCAGTATGCATACAATAAATCAGTTAAATGCAGATGTGAGTCTAAACATATCAATTACAAAAGGTACCATCTATATTTAACATACATTTACACAATAATACTCTATGCTATCCCATATTATCTTAATTTAAAACTACATAAATACGCATAACCAAACTTATGATTTCAAAAATCAATGACCCACATGCATAATAATAATAAAGAAAAATATAGGATTATATAACCCAAGTATACCCTAAGTTATAACTACATACTAGCATTCCAAAGCAATGTAATATATAAACATGAATCATGATGAACTACTATATATTAGATATATCCAAGTATTTATACAAATTAACAATCTCATAACATGTAATACACTCAAGTATTCAATGTAACATATATATAAGAAACAGTCTGTATACACATAATATTTTTAAACTATTATTGATTACTGACACTTTGTATCTTGCAAGAACCTGTCGAGTCTCAATCTATCTAAGTGCATGCCTTAAGGGGTGCACTAGGAAAATGATGGGCAAACCATCAGTGCTTCATAAGATTGTTGTTCCTTTTTCCACTTGCCATCCACACTCTAGCCTCATGAAATCATTAAACCCAAGATTATTCTTCTTAGTCCTATCTATTATCATCATTTTCTATGTTTTATCCTTCATTTATTGCCTTAACACCCTTTTAACCTATCAATTGTGCTAGGTCGATAGGTTGACCTAGTACAATTTTGAGACTTTTTCTCTCTTTTGGTTTGTTGGCCTCTTGGCCAACCTAGTACATACCTAGAGATTTAGCCCTGAAAACATGCTAGGTTGATCAGGTTGACTTAGCATAGATGACATTCCCAAAATCTTTTAGGGTAAGTTACCACTATATATACAAGGTCATTTACCACCATTTTATAATAGTGAAAAATTAAGTAAATAAGTACAAATTAACATCTACCTATTGACCATTCTACGTAGGGAATAAAGCTTTAGGGTTCAATACTTTCTTTGGAGATCTGATCTCATCTTATGGAATAAGTGTTTTGGATGCTTAGGTAGGTTGTGTAGCCTAGAGATGATTTATCTTAGTTATCCTTACATACCATGATAATCTCTTGTGAAGCACCTTGGGCAAGGGGGAGATTGAAGCTTGGTGGGTTCATCTTCAAAGATAAGTATTCCTAACTTTATTCCTCCTTCATAAGAGTAGATAGATAGAGCATATGTATTCTTCTCTTCCATGTATTAGGATTTTGTATACATGGGTGTGAGTATGTCTTCTATACATGTTTATTTTAGTTGTTTATTTGTTTTGTTTCTAACCCCCACTTTGTGCCACAAGCTTTGGTATACATTAGATTAAATTTACTTTTATTATTATTAGATTAGTGAAATATTAAATCATAAGACTCTTTTAGGGTTGTTATGTGATTATGTTAGAGTATAGGCTTTATAAACCTATCTCGCACGGTGTGTTGTGACGAGTGATCCCCTAATTAGGTCTAGAAGATCTTCACATTGGTCATGTTCTTCCTTAACAATTATATGTTCCCCATTTGAAAGTGTAGGTGTGCTCTAGCCCATCCAATCTAGGATTGATTTATGGACATGATGCATTTATGATTGTATACATTCTAGTGAAACTGATGTGAATCAAACCCTTGTAGGATTTATTTCACTTATTTTATTTCTATTCATCATTATTTATATCATATCTTTACTGTGTTAGATTAACCTTGTTGACCTAGTTTATTTATCTATGTACGTAGGTTTATAAGAATAGGTAACATGCTCAACTAGTTTAACCTAGTATAGGTTTTAGAACTTACAGAACTCTATTTAGATAACTAGATTGACCAGCTCAACCTAGTGCAGTTTTCACCAATTTTTAGACTTCCTCTTTAGTCAACTATGTTGACCAGGTCGACCTAGTGCATTTTTATCACTTTTTTAGCAAGTTTCTATATTGCTTGGTCAACCAGCTTGACCCATTTTTTAGGTTTTTGATAGTTTTCTCCAAGGTTCTTGATTATTAATCTTATTTATTTTCAGCTCAAAACCACTTAGGTAAGTTTCCATTTCTTTATATCTTTCTATTTTTGTATTTTCCTTTCATAGTTTTTAGTATTTAAAATTGCCCTTCCACAATCAACTAGGTTGACCCTATGGACCGGTTCTATGTTATGTGTGTCCTAAAATAACTAGGTCAACCTGACTGACCTAGTTCATTTTCAGACTTTGTTTCCATAGTATAATTTTGATCATGTCAACCTTATTCTATATGATTATCTATATAGTTTCTTAACTATACCTTATTTCAAAGTTGGAATTAACCATATATGTTAATCACATCTTTATTTTTAGTTGTTTTCATGCTTAGAATAACTCACATAGTCTAATTAGATGGTTTTTTATTAATCATTTAATTTCACTATTTCTATTCTTTTGCATACATGTCCAAACCACATAAACATCAACAAGCATTTAAAAATTTGACTACCCAGGCCAACCTACTTAGATTTCATCACCAAGGGGGAAGCCGATTTGATGATTTGGTCAAGTATAAAGCATAGTTAATGGTATATTTTGGCTAAACACCCATCACCCTTATCATTATGGTGTGTGAAGTGAGGGGGTAGACCCCAATACCAATCCTGTATCATTACCACTACAGTCTCTTTCATCCTAAACTTACCTAAAACTATCCTTAGATTGTTATCTAGTACCTTACTTATAGCCAATCTCCTTTTACACTTAAAATGATTCTTAATAATCTAATCAAACATTCTAGGTTGACTAAGTAGCTAGCTTTTCTTTTAAGTTGTTTTTTTTATATTTGATCAATTATGTACAAAAGCTTACATTAGCCAGTGTTAGTGAAAGATTTTGCTTTATGTGCATCGATTGGATTATCCAACATCAATTCAATTTAGTGTTTGTTTCAATTTCAATACTTATTACTTTTCTTACATTACTTGCAATTATCTTGTTTTAGTTCATAACTTGTTATCAGCTTTCTTTTCTTCCATGTCTGTTATGCTAGGTCAACCCTATCAACCTAGTATCTTTTTTAGCCCCTATAAACTATGCTAGGTTGACTTGGTTGATCTAGTGTTGTTTATATCACCTTTACCTTCTTTTTATATTCACTATTCATTAAATTGGGTTGATCTTGTGGACCTAGTATAGTTTTATAGTCCTTATTTGCACTAGGTCAACCAGGTCGACCTAGTACTGTTATCAGTCACTTTTTGATTCTTTGCTTTCTCACATTGTCCCTTTTTATTTCATCATGGACTTTTTGTTTAGTGACAACACTAAAGTTCAGTCAATAGACATGATGTAATTTACCAATCCTAATAGGGTCTCCCATAGACAAAGTAGGGTTCCTTTTGTAAATGCTAGTAATGTTCATATTGTAACCTGCATGATGGACTATGGTACCCCTCCTCATACCCATTTATAAAAAAACCCTCCTATTATCTTATAAGATCATCTTTAGTTAGAGTATACTCTTGTAATGATTTTCTTTATCATGGAATTCCCTCAACATAGAGGGAAGGATCCTTCTACCATCTATAACCTCATGATTAGTTGTCAAGTTGAAGAACCTCATTCTCCTACTCCCACTTTCTCAACTAGATTTGGTTGTACTAATTTCTTTACTTTTCAACATATTCCTTCAATATTGAATCCTTCTTATGCTATGGCATCTTCTTGTTTAACTTCTTCCACCTCCATGCCTAGTATTTTAACTAACATGGTAGGTTCTACATCTAGTGGGCCTCTTATAAGATCCACTATCCTTAATCTTTCCACTAGTTCATCATTTTCTACCCAAGGCACTCATGCTTCTAGTGTTTCTTCTTCTCAGCCATTTACTAGTCCATATTTTGCTTCAAAATCAAATTTTACCACTAGTGCCTCAAATTCTCATAATTATTCTCAAGCTCATATCAACACTAATAGTGGTACCCAAGCCACTAACACCAACACAAACACCAACACTACTTATTCTTATAACACTAATCAAACTCATCAACTATTATTGAAAACTCTCAATCAAATTAACATGTTCCAATCTCATAATATGAATCAAATGATGTGAATGCAAAACCACCTTCTTAATCTTCAATCCAATCCTCAACCAATGGCTTGGGGCACACATAACCAAAGTGTTCCTCCTCCTCCCCTTAAGGATTCTCAAGGTAATCTCATTCCTAAACCTCCATTAGTCAACAAAGTCATCAAGCATTTACAAAATGAACCTCTTACCACTCAAATTGCTAACAATGATATTAGAGGTATAACACCTACAATTTATTATAATGGATCAACTGATCCTACCCTTCACCTCAAAATATTTGGAAATATTTACAAGGATTGGGTCAAGTTAAATACCTTTTCCACTACCAAAATCTTATCCAAAACCCTCATGAGTGATGTATTTTATTTATACAATCAACTTAGAACACACTCTATCACTATTTTGGAGGACTTAGTAAATTCTCTAGTTTAAGAATTTCAAACTAGTGATCTTCCTAAAAACACTTTGTCCTATTTCATCAATTGCAAACAAAATGAAAATGAAAATGAAACTACCCAAGCCTTTGTTAAGAAATGGAATAATTTTTAAAACAAATGTGAATATAACATGATGGATGACAATCTCTTTCATCTCTTTACAAATGCTTTATTTCCTAAATTACAATATTGAGTTTGTACCCTTTTTCCATGTACCTTAGAAGAAGCTATCGATCAAGCCAAAAGATAAGATTTCCTCATGCATTAATTCGATCCACGCCAACCTTCTATGAGCCTTCATATATTAGTAAATAAAAAAACCATAATATTACCAATGATGGTGTTATTGATTCATTTGACACCATTCATAATGTTCAAGTTATCGTTCCTACCCCTTCTTTGAAACTAGCTCCTTATCAACAATTCACTAATCCTCATTTTTCAATAAGCAACATTAATGCCCATAAGCTTTTATCATCAAAAAAATTTATTAAACATCTACGTAGGCCTCTCCCTTGAGAGATTGACCCTACTCGACCAATGAAATAATGGTATGATCCTAATAAGTTTTGTTGCTAATTGGGGTCACTCTCATGAGAATTGTAGATAGGTTTAAAATTTAGCCATAGACTTTCTTTTTGGCCTAAATTTTGATCATGATTCTATGATCCATAAGCATCAACAATCCTATGAGATTTCTTTCAAAGACTATAAATCACATGACAAAAATCAAGCCTTAAATCAAGTAAACGCTCATTTATCTATCTGTAAAGACCCCTTACCTAATCATCAATCAATCTAAGAAAGTCAATACAAGCCCACTTCTTCCACCAATAATGTATAAATTCTTTTTGAACCAAATTCCAAAGAGAATTTGGTTATCATGTCAAATATGTGAAGAGTGGTGGCTTTCATTGATTCACAACCTATCTATACTCCTCCTTCCCATAAGACATATCATGTTATCTAGGATTCCTCTCAAACTCATTTAAATGAGTTGGGGAAAGAAGATCTTATTTCTTTTGATGATCCAATTTATGATTCTCCCTTGGATGACACATTTCATACTATTTCTACTTCTCTCCCACCATCTTCTAATACTAATAATTATCCAATTTTTACTAATACTGTTTCTTCCAAATTTCAAGATCAATCTAAACCAACTACTTCTTCATCACCAAATAATTTACAACATTTTTCTCAACCTTCTCATTCTTATCAACATAAATTTCAATTCTTTTCAGATCAACCTTTCAAATACCTTTTTAATCATTACACACTTATATCTAACAATCTCTTTATGGGTTATGATGAGTGGGATCCCATTGCAAGACTTACTAATCTTCCATCCCAAATCCTTTTCCTTGAACTCATGAGGACATATCCACGTCATAGAAACTAACTCATGCAAATCTTATTCAAGATGAATATCCCTCACCCTCCTCTAGTAAGATGGGAGGCCACTTTATCTAGATTAGAGGATAGTATCTTAAAACAATGTGAAGATATGTCCATTAATGTTGATGAACCTATAGACACTTCCCTTTCTTTATGATTTCCTATCATATCTATGATTCCAGATGAGATTCTACTTCATGTAGATGATCCTCCATTATTTATTAGCATCCAAATAGGTGATATCTAATTTAATCAGGCCTTGATTGATGAGGGTTCTAGAACTTGTGTCATCTCCTTTGATTTCATTAAGACTCTTTAGTATTTTGAATGCAATCTTAAGTTGACATGTAGCACATGCCAAAGATATGATAAAAGGTAGATGCCTCCCATAGGGTGTGTGTGGCTTCCCATTACCATCCCACCTATCACCTTTCATGTAAAGGTGATGATATTCAAATTTTCCCTTTCATATAACATCTTTCTTGGTAGGCCATGAACTCATCGTATGCGAGTTGTCACATATTACATTTGTTAATGATTAAAATTTCTTCACAATGGATCCATTTACAAGATTCAAGGAGACACTAACCCTTAAATTTTGAATAATTCAAAGATCATGGTGTCTTCAAGATTCCTACTTTTGAACCTTTTCCTAGTGTTCCATTCCTTGATTCACAACATTTTAACTTTCCTATTAGCTTAACCAAAGCTTACAGTGTGCATCTTAATCTCATTGGTAACATTCCTCCCAACCTTTTAGACTCCAATGATGATGAGAATGATGAGATTAACTTAAAGATCAAAACTTTTGATTCCTTGCCTCATCTCATCTCATAGCTTCTTTATTCCTTGTACCCTCATTCTTTCAAGCTTCCTTGTGATGACATTCATGTAGTCTTAACTAAGACTAGGCACTCTATTCACCAAGCTTCCTCTGATGACAAGGTAATCCTGACCTATGTCATTGATCTTCATACTCTAGATTATGATGATGGATATTCTTTAGATGATCCTCTTTTAGGAATCCTTGTCTAGGCCTGTGATGTCAAGATTGTTTATTACTGATATTCTTTACTTGATTCTTTTTATGTATCTTGTCATTCTCTTTCATTTATAATTCTTGATTCTTGAATTTTTCCTCTTTATCATAGGGTACAGATGGCATCAATACCTCTAATTTTTAAGGAACCACTTAGGACCATGCTCTTGGATCATGCTATTATTTGGCCTTATCTCTTTACCATACCTAGGGTAGTCCTCTTTAGACCTTCTACAAATCCCACCCCTCTTTAGTAGGGCCAGCTATAGTTAAGCATGTTCCTTTTTCCACTCTAGTTGATCATGTTTCCTTTCCTACTATTGATGAGCCTCTTCCTACATCTCCTCATAGTGATCCTCCTATTGATCCTAATTCCACTCCTTCCCCATCATCATCCTCTATTGATGATGGTTGACTTACGCTACCTAAGATGGTTCCTTTGCCCACCAAATGGGTTGATGAGTCCTCTTCAATTACTTCCACTCCTATTTCACCTCCTTATGTGAGTGCTCCTAAAACCACTCACAAACATATCTATTGTTTTCATGGGAGATATAATCAATCTTATAACCATTATCATAAGTTGAAACAATATCTTGATACCTTACATCCTTATTCCCCATCATTAGATAAATCCTACCTCCCCTGAAGGTACTTCCTAAATATTTACCTAAGTATGGTGAGGTATATTATCTATGGCACCTATGTGGCACACATCATACCGATCATTGCCACATTATTCAACAACATCTTAGAAATCATCTTGTAGCCATCCCTGGACCTTCTACCATTCCTCCCATAGGTCATTCCTACAAGAAGCTTCCTCTTTCTTCTCCAATGACTCCACCTCATGTGGCCCCTTCACCACCTTTTTTGCCTCCACCTGTGATTCTTTCACTTATGGATCCTCCCTCACTTATGGATCCTTCTCCACCTATGAGTCCTTCACCTATGGATCCTTCTCCAAATATGATTCCTTCTCATGTAGATCTTGTTTCCATGCATTCTCCTGACCAACCTTTGCCTAACTTTCCTCCTCAGCACAATCCTTTGAGCATTCTTAATTTTTTAGTTGAGGAGATCAAAAGAGAAGTATTTGCCCAGTATTCACTAAATATTGATGAGACCTTAGCAGCAGTACACATTCAACTTCATAGAGACTTATCTGATGTATCAAATAATGTGTGTGGATAAATTTACCAGTATTTATGATCACATGCATGGTGTTTTCTCATTTCTATTTGGATTGGATGTGTGTTCCAATCTTATTTCTATTTTTATTATATCATTTGACACTATGTCAAATTAATTCTTATCTTATATCATGTTTCTCCTTCTTGTTGTACTATAATTAGCTTAAGTTATTATTTTTATTTTTGCATATACTTATCTTTTCCTTATCATTGCTATCTTTTTCCATTATCATTGCTTTCTTTTCCTTTAGAGTTTTTCTCAAAACTCTTCCCTTATATCTTCATGATTGTTTGTTTTTTTATATTTATTTTTCATAGATGGTTGTCATGGTGACTTGGTTATATCTACCCTCTCCCATTTGGTTACTATCTCCTATTACCATGTGATTAGTTAGCAAGCAATATTTCTCATTACTATTTCCTTTCACTAGTAATCCTTTGGATCTCCTTTTTATCTTCTTCCTTTTTCTAAAAACTAAGCATATACATGGTTGAGACATGAGATCACGTGCTCAGTTCATTGTCAAGACTAAGTGTTCTAGTTAGTCTTTTGTCTTAGATCACTTATATTTATTTAGCCTTAGCCTACAGCTCATTCATGTGGATCACTATCTCTCTCATGATTGGTCATTCCAAATCCGTATGGATGAGGAATCTTAAAAATCATTCAAAATAAAGTTAAAATCTAAATCATTTAAACAAAAGGCAATGATATCAAAAGGAAAAAATATTGAATATTCTTAAAAGTATAATCAAACTAAAAGACATTATTCAAAGCACATCTCCTTCCTCTAGTCGAAGCTCAAACTCCACATTTGGCCTCATGATAGAGCCAAGGTCCTTTAGGGTATGGTAGTCCAGTAGATTAGAAGAGGAGAATAAAAAAATATTTTAGTACTACCTACTTTCTCATGTAAGTATCCAATCTTCATAATAGACTAACAACTCTATAAGGGGTCCTGAGGAGTGGGGAACACATCATGGGAAGGTAGGTCCATTTTAATTTTCCTTGTACCAATCTACCATCATGATTTGATCTTAGTGGCACACCTATTTGCCTACAAATCTTTATGTCTATAGTAAGTGGGTTTATTTTGTACATAGACGACCACTAGTCCCTTAGTGTATTTTCATGTCCTTAGCATACCTCTTGCCTCCTAAGGTCTTATCATAAGATGCCTAAGTCTTGCTTATTACACTCCCTTTTTCATTCCTTTTCCTTCATATTTCCTCTTGGAAAATTTTTTTTTTCTTACTGATCACTCCCCATGGGATTTCATTTGTGATTTGCTTTGTAAGAATGTGGATAAGACCCTGATATCCCTCACAAATTACCACCTTTTCCATCTTATTTGCCACATCCTTGATTTACCATTCCTTACCCTTCTGCTTGTCAATACTATTTTGGTATCCCCTTGGGTTTTTATTTTTTGAGTTGCAGTGTAAGACCATGGATAGGACCCAACCCTCCTCATATAAATTTTCCAATAAACAAGTCACCATCCAAATTACATGTGTCAAATAAGAGATAAGATTTGATTGATTATGAGGTTACACGTCATTGACATGCTTCCCATATTGATATTTAGTATGTTTTATGCTTAACTCATTTGTATTTCACCTTTTATTTTTATTTTCTGAGTTCATGTAAGATTACAATGATTTCTTAAATTTCTCATACTTCTCAGCTTGAATTAGTATGATAAATTTAAGACCAAACTTTTTTTAAAAAAAATCTTTTGTACTTCCCATCGTGAAATAGTATAATTGATTGACTTAATTTTTTATTTGTTTTTATTACCATTTATGCCCTTTTACATACCTTCCATTTTATTACATTATTTGTCATACTTGCCAATGTGATATTTAGTATGATTTTACTTGTTTTAATTTGGTGCAAAAATCTTTTACATTGGTTTAAAAACAAATCCCATTTTACCATCTTGTTTTCCATTTTCTTGGATTTTTTACATAGTCATTTTTTGTTATTACACATTTCCCAATTTGAACTAGTGTGTAGTACATTTCATTGATTGATTTTATTTTTCCAAATCCTTTTTTGCATATTCATTTTTAACCATGAATGCGTACTCCATAATGCTAGAAAAGAAACCACACCTCATATATTTCCTATAGCATACACAACAAAGCTAAATACATGTGCTAAAAATAAATATATCCAAAGCATCCATAACCTCAACCATTATGAACAAACACAACCATCATAAAGACAACATACACAACCAACACCAATAAGCTAAAATTATATATATATATATATATATATATATATATATATATATATATATATATATATATATGCATACCATGATTCTGATATAATACAACCATATACAAAGCCTCAACACTAAGGTTGAGCTCCATCATGTTTATCTCATGGCCTAGCCACACTGCTTGTTGAGGCCTCAATCTGACTCCTCATAATGGTATAGTGTAATGAGGTAGTTTGAGATATTAATCCCTTTACCTATCCTTGTAGGCATGTTTTTTGCACATGTACCTATACCAACTCAGCTTACGTTACCATATGTGCATATGTCAGTTGAGTTTGCATTGTTATATATGCCTATGTTATCTATGTCACTATCTCTAGATGCACAATTCTCTCATCCATCAAGGCCTACCAAGCCTATCTCTTGCTTAAACCCATCTCTATTGGTGGTTTCACCCTTTCCCTCTACACCTGTATCTACCTCACTACCTCACTAGCTAATCTAAACTAGTTCACCTAAGTTGAGGTAGATGGTACACTCAGATCCTCTAGTGTCTTAGGGTTATATGGCTATAAAGTCTCATCTAGGATGTCATGGAGTGTTCCCCTCACTAGGGACCCCCCATATCTCCTCCTCATCTTTAGGTATACCTATAAAAACACACCAAATGGATATTAGATCACTATCATATCTCATAATATCTATCTATATATCTCTACTACTAAATAAAAACTTAAAAAATAATTCAACCATATTCATACCTATTTGTGTCTCGACTCTTATGATATCATCATCTGCATGATCATCTAGTATAGTCTCCCCATCTGCATGGCCTCCTAGTACCTCTTCAGTAGGTCATCTCCTCAACTTGAATCTAGCTATCATGGTTTGTGTCCATGTTAGCCTCCAACTAAATGGTCTCTCTAACATCTCTTTTGGTGCATCTATGGGATCATTCAGGATGTCTATAATCTCCACTCTCTCCTATCTCTATCATCATTGTGTCCTCAGGATCATTGCTCATCTCGATGTGGGATTGGTAGTGATACATTTGGTATCATTACCTCTTCCACTTCCACCTCTACCACTCATCATGCTTGACTAGTCCATTGTCATTCTCAACATGGCCTTAGTGTCAGCCTCACTATCAATTGTTTGAGTGCCCTCTTATCTCATGGATCCCTCACATGTTGAGCTCACTAATCAGACATCAATATTGGTATCACCATATGACATAAACCCAACTACCCTTGTACTCGTGCCACTAGATATGGCTCTCTCCACCATGTATAGTGACCAATCACATGTCTCCTCTCTAGTGTTGGTGAAACTATGTGCTAGTTTACCCATGTAGTTATTATGTGCCCATACTACTACGACATAATGTCTACACATATTACCAAATATAGTGTTATCACGTGGGGCATGAATCACACTACCTAGTCCTCTTTTCATCCTACACTCAAGGTAACCTATCATCAACTACATGGGGAAACCCAGTTGGTTAATACATGGGGAATATCTCATATATCCATGTTTTTAGTAGTATGGTTGGTCCCATAGTCTTCTACCCTCTTACTAACATCTTGAATAAATCATGAACAAGCTAGACCCAAATGATAGCACATATATTATATAGTACTCCCTAATCAAGCATCATCCTACTCAAGGCTACCTTGAATAATGGTACCTTATCATCTGACTTATGACAAAGCACTCACTATGTCACAAGGCCTATCACCACATTTCAAAGATCCAAAATCTATGATATATACACATCATCCATACTAACTCTCCATCCTCTCAATATCATTTCTGAGCCTATAGCCCACATGGATGATTCTCTCCTCTCCTCTAAGATATATGGTATTTTTTTGGTCACTAATCCTCCTAATATGGGCATATCAAAGATGGCATGGACATCCTCTAATGTGATACCCACCTCTATCACATCCCCATCCACCTCTCACCTGAAGGTGTTAATCAACCATTCCCAGCATCCTAGGAACATGACTAATAGGTCAGCACTAAATGGGATCCTATACATCTCAGATATACCTCCTAGACCTATGGCTACCAGTCTAGCTTGATCTCCATCTGTCAATCTCTCTAACAAATCTAGTAACCAAGACATGCCCACCAACCTCTAGAATCTCAGTCATCTTTGCAACCAAGAAATAACAAAAGATGTATTAGTTCTTCCATGTCATGTATAATCACAATACATTCTTTACACATCATATTTACAATTTTAAATAAAACACAAGCTTAATTGCTTTTACCTTATTTATTGTATTCATTATATCCTATTTCTAGCTTATTTGGTCTCTCTTGCCCTTCTTTGGTCATTTCAAGTCATTTTATCCCTCTTTCAACTTTTTGCACACTTTTTCATGCTTATTTTGGTTCCTCGGTCAACCTATTTTGACCAAAATTTCCTTATTTTTGTCATAGTTGACTTCAAATTCTGAGTCAACCCTCTTATTTTCCCCTCCCTAGTTTTGAGTTTTCATTCTTATCCTTATAAACTAGTTTCTCACTTCATTTTATCTTTTCAACCTATAAATTATACTAGGTCGACCCATACCTACTAGGTTGACCATATGGATTTTACCTTGTTTCAACCTACTAGGTCAACCTAGTATGTTTTGTGTGTCGACCCAATATATTATCCCCAAAATGTGCATTTTTCTCATTTTCTTCCTAAATCCTTCTAACCCATTTCTTGTCTTCCTATTTTCTACCCTTACAATCTAAGTTTGTTTAATTTATACATATATAAATGCTTAAAAATTAATTCTATCAAAAATTCACTTAATTCAATACAAATTTTAAAAACTGGTTTGAGATCCATAGTTGTATACCTGTAGTGCACCTATTACCACCTATAAGTGTCATCCTCATCTAGATTATCATTCCCTCACCATCCTAGCCTAGTTTGGTCTTAGATCTCTCTTTTCTCTCTTTCAAAATTCAAATGGCAAAATAAATTCTCTTTTTCCCTATTTAAAACCACTTTTTCAAATTCAAATTCTTTCATTTATTTTCAAGCAAACTCTTCATTTTGCTTCTATCTTTGTTTCTGCTCATCCATTTTGAAAATCATAAAATGCATTAGAATCATGATGACGTAGATATTATTTTCCACTATCATATGCCTATCTTTAAAAAATTTCAATTTTTGGCTATTTTTTTCACTAACTTTACAGGTTCACCTAGTGTACTCTACATTGGATACCTTCATTTTTTGCAGTCTACTTCTTTATCTATGACTTTAAGGTAAGTTAAAGGTATGTGTTTCTCAATATAATTATTTTATTTGTTGCTTACTACACCATACTTAACATCAGCATTATGTGTTATCATGTTTTCTTCTGAAGCACCATCCCGTGTTGTACTTACATAACACATGATGAGCTTAAGCTAGGGTATATGTATACACATAATATTTTTAACCTTTTATTGATTATTGAAACTTTTTATCTTGAAGGAACCTATCAAGTCTCAATCTCTCTAAGTGCATTCCTTAATCGGTGCACTAGGAAAGGGGTGGGCAGACCATTGATGCTTCATAATATTATCATTCCTTTTACCACTTTCCATCCACACTCTAACCTCTTGAAACAATTAAACCCAAGCTTATTCTTCTTAGTCATATCTATTCCCATAATTTTCTATGTTTTATCCTTAATTTTTTTCCTTATCACCCTTTTTACTTGCCAATTTTGCTAGGTCGACCAAGTTGACCTAGTATAGTTTCAAGACTTTTGCTTTATTTTGGTTTGTTGACCTCTTGGCCGACCTAACACATACTAGAGAGTTAGCCCCAAAAATGTGCTAGGTCAATTGGGTTGACCTAGCACAACTGACATTCCTATAAGTTTTTAGGTTAAGTTACCACTATATATACAAGGTCATTTACCACCATTTGATAAGAGTGAAGAATTAACTGAATAAGTGTGAATGAACATCTACCTATTGACCATCCTACTTAGGGAATAAATATTTAGGGTTCAATACTTTCTTTGGAGCTATGATCTCATATTGTGGATAAGTATTTTGGATGATTTGATAGGTTGTGTAGCCTAAAGTTGATTTATCTTAGTTATCCTTACATACCATGATAATCTCTTGCAAAACACCTTGGCCAAGGGGGAAATTGAGGCTCAGTGGGTTCATCTTCAAAGGTAAGTATTCCTAAATTTATTCTTCCTTTGTAAGAGTAGATAGGTAGAGCATATGTATTCTTCTCTTCCATGTATTAAGATTTCATATACATTGACATGAGTATATGTCTTCTATACATGTTTAGTTTAGTTTTTTATTTGTTTTATTTCTAACCCCCACTTTGTGCCATAAGATTTAGTGTGCACTAGATTAGATCTATTTTTCTTGTTATTAGATTAGTGAAATATTAAATCATAGGACTCTTTTAGGGATATTATGTGATTGTGTTATACTATAGGCTATGGAACCCTATCTCGCATGGTGTGTTGTGATAAGTGATCCCCTAATTAGGTCTAGTGGATCCTCACATTGGTCATGCTCTCGCTTAATAATTATATTATCCCCAATCAAAAGTGTAGGTGTGATCCATCCCATCTGATTTAGGATTGATTGATGGACATGATGTATTTATGATTGCATACATAGTCAATCAATCATGTGCAGAGAAATAGAAGACTCATAAACCCATTATAACATCCATTTAAGCATCTCATTCTATTTTCTAAAAGACTATTTTAATGTGGTTGTAGTTTCATTCCTTCGACACCTATTGACTAGATAAAATCATAATTCTAGCTACAAGCTCAAGCATATGACCCGACATAACCATTTACATTATGTACATATGTTGCACACTTTAAACCATGTGTAGGTATAATGAAACAAAACTCAACCCACATGAAACATAGGATAATTCAAACTAGCATTTGCTTAAACATTTAAGGGGTTTGAATGCACGTATTTGTTAACTTAATTATATGTAGTTCATTAATCATAGTTCATAATCCCCTCATAGAATTAAAATTGTTAGAATACACCCTATATATATATATATATATATATATATATATATATATATATATATATATATATATATATATATATATATATATATATATATATATATATATGTATATATATATATATATATATATATATATGTATATATATATATATGTATGTATGTATGTATGTATGTGTGTGTGTGTGTGTGTGTGTGTGTGTGTGTGTGTGTGTGTGTGTGTGTGTCACACACACACACACACACACACACACACACACACACACACACACACACACACACACACACACACACACACACACACACACACACACACACACACACACACACACATACATACATATACATATACATGTGTGTGTGTGTGTGTGTGTGTGTGTGTGTGTGTGTGTGTGTGTGTGTGTGTGTGTGTGTGTGTGTGTGTGTGTGTATGTATGTATACACATTTACATATGTGTGTGTGTATACATATACATATATATATATATACATATACATATACAAATACATGTATATGTATATGTATATGTATATGTATATGTATATGTATATGTATATGTATATATAGATGTGTGTGTGTGTGTGTGTGTGTGTGTGTGTGTGTGTGTGTGTGTGTGTGTGTGTGTGTGTGTGTGTGTGTGTGTTATGTGCTTTGTTTCACAATTTATAGGATAATTAACTCTCCATGTCATAATAAGGATTACATTAGATTACACTAAGTTTTTGATATTTCATGTTCTATATTTTTAATTTAAATGTTCGTGAAAGAAGAGTAACCGATAAATAGTCATATGTGCTTAAGCCATTTTATATAGTCCCTACTATATAGTAACTCTTTAAGGCACTAAATTTTTTCTAATATTTTTCCCTGACACTACTAAATATTAATAAATCTCTATAATAAAATAAAAGCCCAATTGAAAGAAATATTTGTCTTTTGCCTATGGCAATTCCTTTAAATAAGATTATTTAACATTACTTGTCATTATTGAGTTCTCCATCACCATTATATGACTAAATATAACACGCCATTTTGTATGATGTTAAATACCAAAATGTTTAGTTTATTTAACCCATAAACCACACTTAACTGGTGGAATCACCCCAACCATGGGTATAATAAAAGAAACAAACAAAATCTTATTTATTTATTTTTTAAATTTCAAAGTTCATTATTAGTTAGATACTTACACTACCTACAAAGCCACCAATTGGAATGTAGATACCTGACAAAATTCTGACATGGTGCCTCAAATCATACTCCTTAAAATCCTTAATCTAATCACTTGACTTCAATTTGTGAACAAATTTATGATGTGACTTTAAAATAACAAAGTTGTGAACCCTACCCAAAGCTCCACAAAATATCAATACAAAAAACATAGTTCCCAGCATACCAGCCCTCACCATTATCCAATAATTGATAGAGCCTTTGAGTCTAGATCTTGCCTTTATCCATGAATGGATAAGGCCTTTGTGGATTTCTGTAATCCTCTAAAAAAAACTAAAAGATTTCCTTTTTATTAACTATGTTATATTTTTTTTTTTAACAGAAGAACTTCAAGTATTAATTAGAGAGTTGTTGCACCTTTTTATTGAGTCGTTACATTTAATAATATGGATTCTACTTTAACTAGTGAGATGCCTCAACTAACAGATCGGGTTTAATTATTTAGTGAGATGCCCTTCAACTAGTTTTAATTATTTTGGTCAAATATGGTTGGGATTGTCTAAATAAGATAGTGGGACTATTTCCAGTAATGACCTAAATGAATAAATCACATGTTTTATGAATAAATAAATAGTGATTTACTATGATACTATTTTGGTAGAATTTTGCATGCATAGCGATGTAATGGGTTAATGACCCAAATGTAGATTTATAAGTTTCATTTAATACACTAGTTGTTTATTTATAACATGATTGTAATCCATTAATACATGAATATATCTTAATACACTTTGCTAACAAATTTGGGTGATGGAGTGTATACCTAGTTAAAACACTATGACTTATTACAATTTATTATCTCCATTATCATGCATCACCCAATATTAAATTAGTGTGAGGTAACCGTATATGGATATCTCATACAGTGTTATCTCATATGGGGTTATCTCCATTAAGATTATTTCCATATAGGCTAATTTAATAATATGATGGACTACATATAACATTTAAGATATCTCCATTATTATCTGGCATGATATGGTTTATACATTAAGATAGATTATTATGTTTAATATGTTATATATCTAGTTTAAATGATTTGTACATTGCAATAACATAGATTAAGATTAAGTCATAGGATGTCTCTTACAGCCTATATTTTGGGTAAAATTTTTGATATATATATATATAGACTCCCACATAATTAATACTACTAATCCACAAATCTACCTGGAATCTCTTAATACGGTTGGTTTTCTATCCATAACATTTTTATATCAGATGCAATATTAAGAAGATTTTCTATGATCCTATGTTAGAATGGAAGACATTGCCTACCTAGAAATTAAAGTTTAAATCTTTTGTTGTGCTTTCCTCCTCCTTCTAGTTATGCTATGCCATTATTCTCCTTTTTTCTTTTCCTCGTGATGCCTTCTTTTCATAATCTCCCTTGAGATTAAAAGGGGTGTAGCTTTAGTTTTTTTTTTTTTCCAGGTTTTCCTTTTTAAGTTTGTTTTGACATGAGTTTGTATTTAAATCTTTTTTTTAAATAAAGTGATATTGTTTTCCCTTTTAATATTCTTTTAAAATTCCCATTTTTTTTTTTTATGGGTTTTCTTCTCTTTTTATATTTTTATTCCATTTTATTTCTTTTATAGATTTTTTTTAGCATGTGTAATTTTTTATTATTTTAATTAACATCTCCAAATGCCATGATGGTTAATAATATTTCATTAATTACTAACTTTGAATTCATGCAAAATACATTCTAAAGGCATTAATGCTCATATACAAAACACACTAGATGAAATCTACAAAACCATTAAACTATGCTAGTAAACCATGAAAATCAACTATTTAATCCAAGTAGAAATAAACATAGAAGATTACCGATTTCATTATGCATTTCTAATGTGTGTTATCTACTATGGTGTGTGTAGGGTATCAATCAATTTCTTTGTCATCCTTTGACATCTCGATCTACACCACCCTCTATGATGATGTTCTCCCTCCATTACACTATGAGGGTTGAGTTCTCTTGCGTCAACCTCATAAAAAAATAGGTAGTTAGACCATAACAGTCATGATATATATGTTCATCATAAAATATAGTTAATATGACAAATCAACATGATCATAAAGTACACATTTACTTACAATTAACTCATAACAAGGTGATCATGTAACCTAAGCAATATCTTACTACCCCATATTAGCATATATCTCACAGTTTAGTTAAAAATAGTCAATTCTAAATTTTTCAACTATATATATCCATGGATAATCTAGCAAGTTTTATTGATGAGGAATTGGGATGTAACATCGTTCCCCCTAGAGCTAGTCATCATCCCCAATGACTCTTATTCAAACATAAATTTTGAATTTAAAAATATTATTTATCAAATCAAAAACATGACATACAATATCAAATTAAGTAATAAGTGGGAAATTTTTTATAGAACTCATTATAGTTTCATCAAGTTGCATTGTTCCCAGAGTGTTGGTCCCACAAGATCCTGCTCAAAATATCTTCTTACTATGCAAACATGGTTGCGAGTATTACTTACTCTAATTGGTTCTATCATGACCACCCTAAGGTCTAGAACCATCAAAACAAGCATATTTATAATAGGGTTGACCATTTTTCATTTCCTTGAAGGGCCCCACAATCTTCGTAAAAGTTTCACTAACTTCCCAAGAGTACATAAGATCATCATTCAAGCCCAAAAAATGGCCTGAGAGAGTTCCAAAAAATCTTCAAGCCCTCTACACATCTCTCCAACCTAGACAGTATTTTTCTCATTTTGGATAAAAGTATTTAGGGAACCTAGAAAGAATGATATGTCTATGTTATTACTATTTCTACTCTACATATCTCCTGATAAGTATAACATGTCAATACTTCCACTACTCAATCGGAGCTCCTAACAAGTATGATGATGAATAGAAACTAGAAATATTGCATTTACAATGTATATAAAATCATAAAATACGCATCCACTGTAAACATGTGTATGGCCATACAACTAAATTTGATAAGTTCTATCTATCAAATCCTAGATTTGACAAGTTTATCTTTCGGATCCAATGTAGTAACAATTGACTCAATGTGAAGTTAAGTAGGATACTGTCATATTGCTTAGAACTTACGTTCTTGATTCACCACTCTTCCTTTAGGTCTCCACAACCTGATGATCTCCAAAATGTGCACAAGGTTCAATAAAACACAAATCTATACCAACAGAGCATATAAATAAATACTATATGTTAAATGATTCCAGATGTACTAACATATATAAAAGAAAGATCTTACAAGCATCTTGAGATTGTATCAATTTACCACTAGATAAACATAACTTAGTATCATATTTCATGGCTTAACCTATGGTGTTATATTCATAGTTAAGAGGAAATAATGTTAAAATTAACATAACATACAAAGGCCAAGAATGACACTGTCCTTACAACCTTATAAATGAACAAGTGAAAGATTGTCTCCCTGATTTCTCGGTTAGTACATGAAAAATTAAAAATTTATTTCTACCCCTAGAATAACAAGATGTTATACACATACTATAACTTAATCAATTCTATCAAAAGGTATAAAAATAACTCTTCAAAACATCATGCTTTAAGCCAAAAAGAGAACAAAATCAATCTAATCAAGGGTGAATAATAACATAATAATTATAATTTAACTTATAGTTCTTACTCTAGAAATTAATATATATTATTCAAGGTTTTCCACTCCACATGGTCTAAAATCAATAGTTTGATAAAGTAGTGACCCTAGAGAGTCACAAATGAAAGGTAGAATATTATCTAAAAAAAACTCCTACATACCGTCACAAGGTAAAAATAAAACACCACAACTCTATGTCATCAAAATGCTACCTACTTACCAAATTTGTAAGTATAGTTTCATAATCTATTTCTAAAAACAAAAGAAATAAAATATTAACCACAAAGATGCATCAAACCATTCAATCCTATAACTTCTATCACAACAAGAAGTATGAAATATTCTCTCATGACTCCATGGAATATGGTTAAAAAAACATTTCAAAAACAAGTTTTAATCATCAAGAAAATATGAATCCTCTCAGTAGCTTATAATAATGTAAAAAAAGAATGAGATAATAAAAACTCACCTCTAAGCTAACTAAAAGATATGACACTTCTTCCTAACCCTCATAACATAAAAGGTGCCAAACCATAAACAAGCTCCTAAAATAAAGGAATTCTCAACCCAAGATAGTAGCACTCTAATACAATAAAATTTCCACCACACCAAGTGGTACCAAACTAAAAATGGTCTTATAATATTTTCCATTTATAGGATTAATGAACACAAAACTAAATCACACATATATTAAGTTAGAAGCATCCCATGCTAATTAAACACTCACAACACAAAAAACATATGGTGAATGTGACTTAATTACCAAGGAAGATGTAATCATACTCAAGGTGTTTAATCTAAGTGATCAAACTATGGTAGAAATCACTTGTTCATAACTCATGAACTATGCCATGTACTCACCTACCCAACCTCATTTACAACCATCACCAATATAATACTAGATAAATCAATCACCTATACAACTAAAAAGGGTACAAATGTTCCTAAGGGTACACACTTAATGTTACCCATAAACATTTCATGTCACATATTGACAAATGTCACCAAGCCCTACAGGAGGATCTATTAAGTCTCAAATCTCTAATCATGGTGTAACATGGTTCTACATTGAGGCACCATAAATCCAAAATACCAGTGCAATACTTCATGTCAATATGTCCACACTGGTGAATAAAAAGACATGAAAATAGAAATGGACTCATTAGGTCCTATATTTTGAGCCACAACTCTGATACCACATGTAACAACCCCACTAGGGTCAACAAGAATCATGTGATTTTTTTAACATATATACAAAAAATATATTACACCACGAGAATATATAGAGACCAAATGAAACACTCAAAGTGTGATAATAGTAATAAGTATATTACATCACATATCACTTATCTCTAATATCATGAAAGCACAACATAATACATATATAGAAAGTAATTATATTAATTCAACCATAATTGATACAAATATATATCCACCATTGTCAATGTATAATAAAAAGTAATTATAGATCTCATGCCAATATTTAATATTAAGTACAATACAAAATAATGTACATATAAGATACATGGCTTCCTTGGAGCATAGTTCCTGAACTCAAGTATATATGGCAATCTCAAGTGTCATCTCGACAAGTAGTATTGTTGTGGGGAGGGAGAGCATCATTCAATCTCTTTTCTACACCAACCATAGACTAATGATCCTCCACACTAATCCCATCATGAAATGGCCCTCCTTTCACAGATGAGTAGATAGTGACAGTGTGAGATTTAGAGAGACAAGCAATTACCCATGTGTTGTATGATTTCTAAGCTAAACATGTAGTGTATCATAAAAAACTATTTTTATTGAAAGATATCGCACAAACATGTAAATCATAATCATGAATTGATAATGTCTCACTAAACATACTTTGGCCCAAAGTTTTATGAATAATAAATAATAAGATCTAGATCAATCAAATTCATACACACCACTTGATTGGACTACCTTCATCTGTCACTGTGATACTAGTAAGCTAGTGAAGTCCATCTCACTCCTTGTTCTAAATTAGCAATGTAGATTGATCAAATACAATTCAACCACAAGATTAATTTAATTTAAATCCTATTAGTAAACATAATCATACCACATGTTAGTCATATGAATAACTAAAGCATACATTTATTCTATCAAGCGTATGAATGAATCTTACATTATTTTCTATCCCATACTACAAATAATGACTACAGTTTATACCATTTAGGTAAATACACATTTATCTATAGATTTTCACTACCAAAATTAGTTTCTAAACATACTACTACTTATGATAACCCATATTATGATAGTCTAGTATTTTAAGACATAACTACTAGTTTTCCATCGCCAGTCATATAAATTAGTCTTACATACATGAAAACATAAGTTTTTATTTAAGTAATTAGACATAGCAATTCAAGTCACAATTTCTCATGGAACACAATAATATACTAAATTAGCATACGCTACACTCTCAAATTTGTATGCATGCATACACAAAGTCCTACCAACTATCATAAAACATACTATTCATAGAAATAAGTAGCATGCATACATTAAATTAGTCAAATGTAGGTGTGAGTCTAAACATATCAATTACAAAAGGTATCATCTAAATTTAACATACATTTATAATGTATTAATTTATGATATCCCATACTATCATAGTTCATAACTACATAAATACATAACTAAATTTATAATTTCAAAAATTAATAACCCACATACATAATAATAATCAATAAAAATATAAGATTATACCACCTAGGTATACCCTAAATTAAACTTGCTTACTAGCATTCCAAAATAATGTAATATATCATCATGCATCATGATGCACCATTATATACTAGATATAGCCAAGCATTTATACATATTAACAATCTTATAACATGTACTACACTCAAGTATTAAATGCAAAATACATATAAAAAATAGTCAATCAATCATGTGCAGAGAAATAGAGGATCATAAACCTATTATAACATTCATTTAAGCATCTTAGTCTATTTTTTAAAAGACTATTTTAATGTGGTCATAGTTTTGGTCCTTTAGCACATGCTGACTAGATAAAATCATACTTCTAGCTACAAGCTTAGGCATGTGACCCAACATACCCATTTACATTATGTACATATGTCGTACACTTTAAACCATGTGTAGGTATAATAAAACAAATCTCAACCCACATGAAATATAGGATATTCTAAACTAGAATTTACTTAAATATTTTAGGGGTTTGAATGCACACATTCATTAACTTAATTATATGTAGTTCATTAAACATAGTTCATAATCTACCAATAGAATTAAAATCGTAAGAATACAAGCACACCAAACTTGGCTTAATGACACATTCACATTCTGTGATTTGTTTCATAATTTATATGATAAGCAACTCTCCATGTCATAATAAGGATTACACTGAGTTTTTAAAATCTTGTGTTATATATTCTTAATTTAAATGTTCGTGGAAGAAGAGCAACCGATATATAGCCCTATGTGGTTAAGCCATTTTACATAGTCCCTACTATATAGCAACTCTTTAAGGTGCTAAAGTTTTTCTAATCTTTTTCCCTATCACCACTAAATATTGATAAATCTCTCCAATAAAATAAAATCCCAATTAAAAGAAGGATTTGTCTCTTACCTATGGTGATTCCTTCAAATAAAATTATTTAACATTACTCATTATTATTAATTTTTTTGTCACCATTATATGACCAAATACAACATGCCATTTTTTATGTAGGATGCTAAATACCAAAATATTTAATTTATTTAACCCACAGACCACACTTAGCTGGTGAAATCACCCCAACCATGGGTATAATAAAAGAAAAAACAAAATCTTATTTATTTGTTTATTTTTAATTTAAAAATTCATTATTAGTTAGATACTTGTGCTACCTATAAAGCCATCAATTGGAATGTCGACACATAAAATAATTTTGACATGGCACCTTGAATCATACTCCTTAAAATCCTTAATCCAATCACTTGACTTCAATTTATGAGCAAATTTATGTTGTGACTTTAAAACAGCAGAGCTGTGAACCCCGCCCAAACCTCCACAAAAATATCGATACAAAAAACATAGTTCCTAGCATATCGACCCTCGCCATTATCCAACAATTGACAGAGCCTTTGAGTCCAGATCTCACCTTTATCCAATAATGGATAGGGCCTTTACAGAGTTCCATAATCTTGTAAAAAAAATCAACTAAAATCTTTCCTTTCTATTAAATACTCTATATTATTTTTTTTAATAGAAAAATTTCAAGTATTAATTAGAGAGTTATTATACCTTTTTATTTGAGTTGTTGCATTTAATAATATGGATTCTAATTTAACAAGTGAGATGCATCAAGTGACAGGGTGGGTTTAATAATTTAGTGAGATGCCCTTCAACTAATTTATTTATGATGGTCAAATATGGTTGGGATTGTCTAAATAAGATAGTTGGATAGTTTCTAACAACGGCTTAAATGAATAAATCACATATTGTATGAATAAATAAATATCAATTTACTGTGATACTATTTTGGCATAATTTTGCATGCACAGTGGTGCAATAGGCATAGACAGTTCAATTACCCAAATGTATATTTATAAGTTTCATTTAATACATAAGTTATTTATTTGTAGTGTGATCATAATCCATTAATACAATAATATATCTTAATACACTTTGCTAAAAAATTTGGGTGATGGAGTGGCTAAAACACTATGACTTATTATGATTTATTATCTCTATTATCATGCATCATCCAATACTAAATTAGCATGAGATAACCGTATATGGCTATCTCATACAGTGTTATCTCATATGGGGTTATCATCATTAAGATTATTTCCATATAGGCTACTTTAATAACATGATGAACTACATACAAGATTTATGATATCTTCATTATTATCTGACACGATATGGTTTAAAAACTATGATAGCTTATTATGTTTAATATGTTATATAGTTAGTTTAAATGATTTATATAGTTCAATAGCATAAATTAAGATTAAGTCATAGGATGCCTCTTTCTATGGCCTGCATTTTGCGTTTTTTATATATATATATATATATATATATAGACTCTCACATAATTAATACTACTAATCCATGAAGCTACCTGGAATCTCTTATTGCGGCTAGTTTTCTATCCATAATATTTTTATATCAGATGCAATATAAAGAAGATTTTCCATGATCCTATGTTAGAATGGAAGACATTGCCTACCTGAAAATTAGCATTGAAATCTTATGTTGTGCTTTCCTCCTTCTCCTTTTGGGTATGCTACGCCATTCTTCTCCTTTTTCCTTTTCCTCATAATTCCTCCCTTTCATAATCTCCCTTGAGATTAAAAGGGGCATAGCTTTAGTTTTTTTTAATTCTTTTATTTTTTTCTAGCTTTTCTTTTTTAAGCTTGTTTTGGCATGAGTTTTGATTTAAAGCTATTTTTTTAAATAAAGTGATAGTTTTTCCCTTTTAAGATTATTTTAAAATTCTCAATTTTGTTTTAAAATTTTTTTATGAGTTTTCTTCTCTTTTTATATTTTTATTCCATTTTATTTCTTTTATGTAAATTTATTTTCTTTTTAGCATGTATAGTTTTTTATTATTTTAATTAACATCTACAGATGTCATGATGATTAATAATATTCTATTAATTACTAACTTTGAATTCGTGTAAAATACATTCTAAAGGCATTAATTCTCATACACAAAAAACACTAGACAAAATCTGTAAAACCATTAAATTATGTTGGTAAACCATGAAAATAAGCTATTTAATGCAAGCAAAAATAAACATAGAAGATTACCCATTTCATCATGCATTTTTAATGTGTGTTATCTACTATGGTGTGTTGAGGGTATTGATTGGTTTCTCTATCATCCTCTAACATATTGATCTATGTCACCCTCTCCGATGATGATCTCCCTCCATTACACTCTAAGGGTTGAGTTCTCTTGCATCAACCTTACAACAAAATAGTTAGTTAGACCATAATAGTTATGATATATATATATATATATATATATATATATATATATATATATATATATACATATACATATACATATACATATATATATATATATATACATATACATATATATATATATACATATATACATATATATATATATACATATATATATATACATATATATACATACATACATACATATATATATATACATATATATATATATATATCATAAAATATAGCTAAAATGACAAATCAACATGATCATGAAGTAAACATTTACTTACAGCTAACTCATAGTAGGGTGATTATGTAACTTAACCAATATTCTGATGCCCCATATCAGCATATATTGTTGGGGAGTTGGTTGATTACACTTATGAAAGCAATAAACCACGGAATTAAATCAAATAGATAAGTAACTAGAATGATAAATAGAAAATAACAAGAGATACAAGAAACCATCCTGAAAACTTGTATTAAACTCTTTACAGAAGGAATACAATTGAAGAAACTTCTTTCTTCCACACCTCTCTCAGATGTACAAGATCTCTCTCTAGATCTCTTTCCCTCAAGAGCTCTCTCTCTCAAGTACAATCAACTCCAACAACCTAGATTGATACAACTCTGTATTGTTCTTCCAACATTCACAATGTTCTACTACAATAATCACACTAAGCTAAGAAGATCTATTTCTACATATAGAATTAGGAAACTTGAGCATGCACTTACAACCAATAGTTAAGCCTCTTGAACAAGGACTCTAAAAACAATCTTACTAATAATAGAAACGCGAACTTAAAACTAAGACTTAAACTCATCATGCAAACACTCGGTTCTGTCCTCAAAAATAGCATTTTGGACACACAGGTAACTGACGCCGGTTCCTTCCTGCTTGCCTGTGACCGACGTCGGTCGCTCCTGACCAATGCCAGTGACTGTGTAAACCTGCAACTTTGGTAATGCGCTCCTTGGTGAAGCTTTTAGGCTCCACACCTTAACAATCTCCCACTTGGAGATAAACAGCTGCACCTGTACCTGTACAGCAACATCTTCTAGCTCCTCCATCTTCAACTCAATCATGAAGACCAACAAAAGTTAAATGAAGATTCAACTTCTCCTTTGTAACTGGCTTGGTTAACATATCAGTAGGATTCCTATCTGTATGGATCTTCTCCAGCTTCAACTCACCATCCTCCAATACCTGTATTATGAAGTGGTACCTAATCTGTATGTGCTTTGTTCTTAAATGAAAGGCCGAATTCTTAGCCAAATGAATGGCACTCTGACTATCACTGTATAGTCTGCAACTCTCTTGCTCCCTTCCAAGCTCTTCCATGAACTGTGTCATCCATATCATCTCTTAGCTAGCTTATGTGGCTGCAATATACTCTACTTCTGTAGTTGACAAGGCAACAACCTTCTGCAACTTTGATATCCAGCTAACCACCATTCCACCAATAGTGAAAACATATCCTATGGTGCTCCTTCTGCCATCCAAATCACCTGCCATATCTGAATCTACATAACCATGTAGAGAAGTATCTAAACCTCTATAGCACAAGTGCCTACTGCTGGTTCCTCTCAGATATCTAAGGATCCACTGAACTGCTTTCCAGTGTTCCTTCCCTGGATTGGCCATATACTTACTTACAACTCCCACTGCTTGGGCAATATCTGGTCTAGTACACACCATTGCATACATTAAACTCCCTACTGTGGAAGAATATGGAACCTTACTCATGTACTCTACCTCATCATGTGAATTAGGACATTGTTCTTTACTCAACTTAAAATGTCCAGCCAAAGGTGTGCTTACTAGTTTAGCATCCTGCATATTGAACCGTTTCAACACCTTGTTCACATAATCCTCTTGAGACAAAATCAACCTGTGATTTTTCCTGTCTCTCTTAATGCTCATGCCAAGGATTTTCTTTGCTGCTCCCAAATCCTTCATAGCAAAAGTTTGAGCTAATTTCACCTTAAGCTCAGAGATATCCTGCATGTGTGATCCTGCAACTAGCATATCATCTACATACAACAATAGAATAATATATTTACCATTATCCAATCTCTTAAAATACACATAATGGTTAGATTGACACCTACTGTAGCCATGCTCAGTCATAAACCTGTCAAATCTCAAATACCACTGTCTAGGAGCTTGCTTGAGGCCATACAAGCTTTTCTTCAATCTGCACACTAACTTCTCCTTACCCTTGACCTCAAATCCTTCCGACTGTTCCATGTATATTTCCTCATCCAAATCTCCATGAAGAAATGTTGTCTTAACATCTAGCTGCTCAAGATGCAAATCCTCAATAGCAACTAAAGACAGTACAATCCGTATAGAAGTCATTTTAACAACAGGAAAAAAAATCTCACTAAAATCAATACCTAGCTTTTGTGCAAATCCTTTTACTACCAACCTAGCCTTATATCTCATCTGTCCATTCTCACCTTCCTTCAACCTGTAGGTCCATCTGTTCTTCAGTGTCCTCTTACGAGCTGGCAACTCAACCAAATCCCATGTTTGGTTCTCTCTCAAGGACTCCATCTCCTCAACCATGCCATGCTCCCACTGACTCTTGGACTCCACTTGTAATGCTTCTTCAAAACTCTCTGTTTATCCACCATCAGTTAGAAATAAATAGAATAATGAAGGAGAATATCTAATTAGAGGCTTACTTATCCTTTCTGACCTCTTGATGGGTGTCTGAGACTCATTCACAACACGCTGTCTGCCCAAATTCTCTGATAGTGACTGACCTCGGCCACCTCCAGACCTGTTACTGGCCAACGCTAATTTTTCCTGACCAACATCAGTTCCTGTCCCATCGACGTCGGTCTCTGTATGACTGACATCAGTTTCTATTCTGCCGATGTCGGTTCCTACCCTGCCGACGTCAGTCTCTGTGTTTTCCTACAAGTGATTATTTATTTTTCCCATGAGCTCATTTTGGACCATTACCTCATCCAATTCTCCATTGCTCTACCCAGATTGATTCAGCTTCTTCAGTTGATCACTATACATCACTTTTTCATTAAAAACAACATCATGGCTCCTAATTACCTTGTTAGTTCCTAGATTCCAAAATTTGAAACCAAAATCATCTGAGCCATAGCCAATAAATATGCACCTCATAGACTTAGCATCCAGCTTCTTTCTATTTTCCTTATCTAGGTGCACAAAGGCTTCACAACCAAAAACTTTGAGATATGAGAGATCTACCTTTTTACCTATCCATGCCTCTTCTGGAATTCCACCATCTAGAGCTGTAGAGGGTCCTCTGTTAATCAGGTACACTACAGTGTCAATAGCTTCTGCCCAAAAATCTAAGGGCAAACCAGCATGCAATCTCATACACCTTGCACACTCCATTATTGTTCTGTTCATCCTTTCAGCAATTCCATTCTGCTGAGGTGTCCTTAGAACCATCCTTTGCCTGCGGATTCCATGCATATAACAATAATCTCTGAACTTAAAGCTACAGAACTCACCACCATTGTCAGATCTCAGGCACTTCAATCTTCTACCTATTTCATTCTCAACCATAGCTTTCCAAATCTTAAAAGTCTCAAATACATCATATTTTTTCTTAATACAATAGATCCATACCTTTCTTGTAGCATCATCTATGAACGTAACATAGTACTGTGATCCTCCAATAGAAGCTACCTGAGCCGGTCCCCACACGTCTATGTGAACAAGCTACAACTTATGCCTCTTCTTTATAGACCCAGTCTTTAGAAAACTCACTCTCTTCTATTTTCCAAACACACAATGCTCACAAAATTCCAGATCTATGTTTTTCAAATCTGAAAGCTTACCTCTAGACTTAAGAATTGACATCCCCTTCTCACTCATGTGGCCAAGCCTTGAGTGCCACAATTAGCATCCACATCTGAAGTAGATAATACAGAAGGAGAAATATTAGTAACACAATTACATAAATAGAGAGTACCAACTCTCTTACCTCTGGCCATAACAAGTGCACCCTTGGTCACCTTCCAAGATTTAGCTGTGAGAGTTACTGTACAACCCTCATCCCCTAACTTTCCTACAGAAATCAAATTCCTCTTCAATCTAGGAACATGCATAACATCTCTCAACACCCATGTGTTGCCATTCTGCATTTTCAGCTGCACTTTACCTTTGCCAATTATTTTACAAGGTTCATCATCCCCTAAATACACTATTCCAAAATCTCCATGGATATAGTCACTAAAATATTCTCTATTAGGAGTAGCCTGAAAAGATGCACCATAATATAATACCCAAGATTCTATATTATTATGCAAAGAGAATATTAAAGCATCTTGTGCAATACATGCAACCTTTGCCTCTTCCTTTCCTTCGTGCTGATTGTCCTCCTTAGGCTTTGACCAGCAATCTCTGCTTATGTGCCCCATCTTTCCACAATTCCAGCATTGTGGCCTCCTGCCATTTCTGGATTTGGATCTACCTCTCACCTTAGACTTAGATCTTGCTCTTCTCTTTTTGCCTTCCCCTGCTCTCAAGATTTAAAGCGTTCCCTGATGTTTCCTCTGTGCTTTTCTTATGAATTTCCTCATTCAAGATAACACTAACAACATCCTCTACTTTTAAATATCCGAAGCAGATGCAGTATTAGAAACTTCCATTACCAAGCCATACCAGCTTTCAGGCAAAGAACATAATATTAAAAGAGCTTTTATTTCATCATCAAACACAATATTGACTAAACTTAATTGATTTACAATTCCATGGAAATCATTCAGATGATTAGATACAGATCCACCTTCTTGCATATGTAAATTAAATAACTGCTTCATAAGATATACCTTATTAGAAGCTGAGGGTTTTTCATACAAATTTGCTAAAGTAGTCATCAACTCTACCGTTGTTTTTTCCTGTGATAAATTAGATATCACAGTAGATTCTAGACTCAATCTTATAGACCCCAGAGCCTTTCTATCAAGAACTTCTCATTCTTCATCATCCATGTCTTTCGGCTTCTTTGCAATCCCACCTAATGGTAAGTATAGATCTTTCTGATACAGATAGTCCTCTATCTGCATTCTCCAATGTTGATAGTTCTTGCCATTAAACTTCTCCATTCTCAATTTACTTTCTTCTGCCATTACTTCTCCCACTCAAACAGAAATCCCTACAGAAACCCCTATGAGCAACCTGTAATCAATACACACTACACAAATCTGAATGACCTGTTAGTGAACCTGAGCTCTGATACCACTTGTTGGGGATCAACCAACAATTTGATTACACTTATGAAAGCAATAAACCGCAAAATTAAATCAAATAGATAAGTAACTAGAATGATAAATAGCAAAGAACAAGAGATACAAGAAACCACCCTGAAAACTTGTATTAAACTCTTTACAGAAGGAATACAATTGAAGAAACTTCTTTCTTCCACACCTCTCTCAAATGTACAAGATCTCTCTCTAGATCTCTTTCCCTCAAGATCTCTCTCTCTCAAGTAAAATCAACTCCAACAACCTGGATTGATACAACTCTGTACTGTTCTTCCAACATTCACAATGTTCTACTACAATAATCACACTAAGTTAAGAAGATCTAATTCTACATATAGAATTAGGAAACTTGAGCATGCACTTACAACCAATAGTTAAGCCTCTTGAACAAGGGCTCTAAAAACAATCTTACTAATAATAAAAATGTGAACTTAAGACTAAGACTTAAAATCATCACGCAAACACTCGATTCTATCCTCAAAAATAACATTCTGGACGCACAGGTAACTGACACCAGTTCTTGCCTGCTTGCCTGTGACCGACGTCGGCCGATCCTTTGCCGACGCCGGCGTCTCTTCAACTACTCCTGACCGACGTCGATCGCTCCTGACCGATGCCGGTGACTGTGTAAACCTGAAACTTTGGTAATGTGCTCCTTGGTGAAGCTTTTAGGCTCCACACCTTAACATATATCTCATAGCTTAGTTAAAAATAGCCAAATCTAAATTTGTCAACTATTGATATCCATAGATGATCTAGCAAGTTTGCCTAGCAAGGAATCAAGATGTAACACCTAGAAGTGCTTTGCTTTCATGTGTCTTGAACCAATTTACCATCTTAAAATAAGTTCAAAACTCATCTTTCAAGTATAGATTTAAGCATAGATAGTTCACAGTTGAGCCTTTCTTACCACTTGGGCTTGAATGCTTTACTATTTGCTCTTAGTTTGTTACTTGAGATTGACTTTCCCAATTAGTTTCAGACACATTCTTAGAGTAATTTCTTTATGCCAACATCAATTTTATCTTAATTTCATGTGTTGTGATTAATATATGTGTCTATATCAAGTGTTTCAATCTACTTACCCTAGATTTAGATTGATTTCAATTTTTTACTTCAACTATTTTGTTTCCAAGTCTATGTTTGTGACATTGGCCAAAGAACTACATTATTTTCATGATTTAGACCTAATTTTTTACTTTCTAAGTCTAGCTTTATGATTTTATCCAAATACCTAGCACCTTTTGTTTAATTTTCAAACCTAGATTAAGTTTGTTTGAATCACTTTACCAAAGACTGGTTTCATACTTTCCTTCCAATTTTCCTTTTCCTTAAACCTAACATAGATGTTTCACCTTAGGCCTTTTTCCAAAAGTTAAAGGTTGTTTTCCAAAATCACATTCATGGGTCATATTTAGACCTCTTTTAAAGAGATAAGTGTGGTTTAGTGATATTTTTTAGATCATTTTTTGAGCTTTCCAAAGTTGCCTTTTTAGACCACATTTTGAGCATTTACAAACATTAGACTTTTTTATTCAAGTGACATTAGCCATAGATTTAGATATGTCTTGTTATACATGTAGTGGGACCATGTATAATTAAAATTACAAGAACATAGTCACAAATGACCCCTTAATTCAAGATCTATTTGGTGATGACGTACTTTGTGAGATGGATCCATATCCCTCTTATGCCTCTCAATATATAAAATAAGGAAAAGACCCACTAACCAAGATCTTAATACACTTGAAAAAAGAAAGGGTTTGATGGTTGACCAATTCACATAAGTTCAATAGGCATATCAAATGTATCATAATTTAGTGTACAATTTTAACACTATGGCCATTTCAAATACCCCACTTATAGAGTTAGCTCCTTCAATAGGGGTCAAAATTGATTATTTGGGTCATACTAAATTGAACATGGATCTATTTTTCTAAAATACATTGGTTGGAGACATGTTAAATGTCATAGCCATTGAGGAAGTGATTGTGGCTTCTACCCAAGACTATATACAAAACATAGCAGATAACATGCAAGTGTATCCCAATTTGAACCAAGGTGGGTCAAATACACCATAAAATGATTCAAAACACTAGGTACCTCTTACCAATATTGTGAGTGATTTATAATAACAAGGGGCAAGCATTCCTAGTTCCCAACCATAGTAGGCTACTGCCACCCCTCAACTAGTAGCTTCCTCAAACTCATAACAAGGGGCAATTAATCAAACACAAACCAACACTATACCCCAACAAGTGTTGAATACTACCATAACTCAACAGGTGGTGACTAATATTCCACAACCATATATGTAGACCAATATGCCACCACAACAAATGGTGAATTTATCATAGATGTTGTCTAATCAATAATGTCTTCCTAATTAGTCAATAATATCTACCTAACATCCAATAAATGCCTAATTCACAATAAGTTTTTTCTCAACAAAGAGATCCCAACTTACAAAAAAAACATATTATGTAGTAATTATCTTTTACTCAATGTTTTCCTCATATACAAGTAGTTCCAACATGAAACATTCTCAACAGTATGGATTTAGCCAACAATGGGTACCATCTATATATCAAGGTTTAACTAATCGATAGTAAGTTCTTATTCAAACCTAGAAAGCATAGTACCCTCCACCAGGCTATATACCTCCATCATAATAACAATTCCCTCCTTATCAAAGTCATATTCCAAACCCTAATTAAATTGTTTATCAATAATGCATACCATACCTGTAGCCTAATCTTAATGCATAGATGTGTATTATTAGATGATTATTCCATCAAACCAATATTTCATAATACTCCATTCCCCCATTGTACCCTAGTTAAGGTAATCCACCTTTGATCACCCAACCATAACCATAACTAGTTGTGTCATCTAATTTATTATCTAAGCTACAGTAAATGAAAGATGCAATTACATCCATTCAACTAAGAAATCAAACCAATAAGTTCAAATTAGACATCATGTGTTCATATCTATTTAACATGGAGTACCTATAAATACCATTTCCTTTAGGCTATGAACCATCAAAATTTGACAAATACAAGGGCAAAAGATACCCTAGGGAGTATTTAAAATAGTTATTTATCACTTGTCAGCTAGTGGCCTATAGTGTCATCTATTTTATTTTTCTCTTTCCCTGAAGTTTAGTTGGATAGGCATCGGAGTGGATTTTTAAGTTATCAAAGAATTAGGTATCTAATTTTGATGATCTTTTGGATAATTTTATACAACATTTTTCCTACAATCTATAGAATGAGATTTCATTTGTTAATTTGATTCAGGCTAGGTAGAAGGTTGGTGAAATATTAAAAATTTATTTAAAATGGTAGATATTTCTTTCTAGCTACTTCACCCATAATTTATCAGATAAATAATTGACAATTGTGTTTATTAAAAACTTGCACAATGAAATATCTTATCACCTAGAGATTCAGTGTGATCACACATTCAAGGAGATCATCGTGAAAGGTATACAAATTGAAAATTCCCTTATTAATAAAGGTATTTTCAAGTTATATTCTTCAAACCAAAACTAGAATAAAAATCAAAGCTAAAACCAAAATTCAGGCCCAAGTTAGAACCCAAACCCAGTCCAAGTGCACACTTCTACACTAGCACAAGCTAATAAATTTGGAAAAACAAAAGCATTTCATTACAACAAGAATGTTATTGATAATGGATTCATTGATTTGTGTCATGTCCAAATGGTGTAAACAACATCTACTTAGCCTATTCCATAAATGCAAACTATTCTTCAAATGTAACATATTTTGTAAATGCAGTTTATTCCACAACCATGACCAATTACACAAATTCAAATACCTCCATGCATGCAAGCACCTCAGCCACCACCTTTAAAAACCCTTCGTACAAGAAGAAGACCCAATTATATATTCTTTAGTGACCTTGGTTGATTGGTTAAGGGATATTTTCCTAAAGTTATACCTTACCTAGACCAAATTAAATTGATTAATTAGCTGATTCTAAAGCATTTTCCTAAAGTTGTACCTAACCTTGATTAGTACAAAGAGCATGAGTTTTATGAGAACCATCATGTTAAGGGACATTTGATATGTCAATGTGTAAAATTGAAGCACCTCATTAAGAACATGTTTTAAAATGAAGAGATCTAGTTGGATAATGGGGCTTCTACTTCTAATCAAAACATGGGTATTTACCGAGACCTATTTCCACAACATAAAAATACTAATAAGAACCAATAATGAAGGCCACTATAATAGTAAAAATAAAAATAGTATTAATAATAATAATAATAATATCAGTAATAACAATGCCAACCCCAAAATGGATGGAACCAAGTCCATAATGACCCTAATAGCCAATAGACCTATCATGCAATCGCATACGACTCTAATAGAGTTGTAGGTCACATTTTGGGTGGTCATGTATCCATAATTACCATCAACCTTAGACCAGTAGCAAATCACAAACAACCAATTTTTAACCATGCTTATCAACCTCCCTATGTTGTTAATCCTTCCTTGACCTATGACTGCAGCTAAGCACAACAACAATTAAGGATTACCATCTCAAGACCTTATGCATATTCATTTAGTTACAATGGTCCTTTACCTAATTTAAATTATGAAATAAAAAATAGATGGTCTAAAGTCAACATCTCAAGCCCATAATATTCTACCAATGAACCCACTCAATCCCCCATACTAGCTAAGAGTAAGCCAATTACCAATACAAAATTAAGATTGTATGATATTGTGTAACAAATATAAAATATGCCCATATAAATATCTATTCTAGATTTTTTGTGCACATCTACCATCCATAAAATATCCTTACTAAACTCCTAAGCCAGTCCCAAATACCCAATGACATTTTGCTAAACAAAATTCAAGATTTAGTTGGACATCTATCCCCAGGACAGTAATTAACCTTTGACCAAAATGATATGTCATCCCTAGGCCCCATCCATAATAACCTATTATATATTGAAGTTATAACATGGCATAAAGTTAAACACATCCTCATAAATAATAGATTAGGCCTTAATATTGTGTCTCTAAAGTTAATCAATCATCTAAGATATACAATAGCCAACCTTTAGCCAGATATCATTACCATTAAGGTCTATGATAATTAGGAATGAGAATCACAAGGAACCATCTATTTTCCAGTTGTCATTAGACCTTTGACCATAATACACTTTGCCATGTTTTAGATCTAGATCTGATTTATCATACAATTTACTTTTGGGTAGACCATGGATACACAAAATCTATGTAATACCTTCAACCTTGCACCAATGTATCAAGTTTCCTCATTCTGGCATAGAGGTAAATATTCATGGAGACTTATAGCCATATCAGTAATATAAGATTTTAGAGGCTGAGTATGAGAACTATAATTACCATTTTTTCCTAGACCATATATGAAAGAAGGATAAAGACAAGGACATACTTTTTGAATTACTAGAGTCTAATTGCATAGACCCTTACAGCCTTGCCTCAACTTCACATACACATCCTATTGAAATTACCAATCATTTAACTATTTTAGACAATGGTTTAAGATAATTCTTGATACATAATACATTCTATATAGCCAAGCTTCTGCAAAACCCAAAGACTTATGCCAGGCCCAAAGCCAATCCAATTTGCATGGAATAGTAACAAAGGGTAAAATGAAAACTTCATAGCCCAATGTCTATCATTTTCACACCAACCACTATCCAAAAACAAGACTTGCTTGTCGAAGATAATTCTTAGTTATACAATGATAATCTGGTTAATTGTTACTAATGTAAAAAGTATCCCATCCCTAACAGGTTTATGGATAACCAAGCTTATGAAGGTAGAGGCCCGGGGGAAAATCTATAGGATATTATTGAGCCTATTTCTATAAAAAAGTAAAAAGGAACTCATAGTATTAGATTTAAACCACTTGGGGGTAACCCCAACTATCATATTCATGTTCCTACATTGACGACTAGCGATGATGATACTGGTAGTGAAGTAAAATTTGATCATAGTATGTATGAAGACCTAGCCAACACTAACCTATTTAACCCTTACACCATTTTTACCATCATTACAATAATCCACCACTCCCCACTCACCCTTTATCATCCTGAAATCATAGATTGGGACCAGCAATGATCTATAGTACCTCTAGACAAGTTTGAGACTGATGAGGCTTTTTGTGTTTTTTAGGGCCTAAGAGACAATATTCTTTTGAGAGACCATAAACAAGGGTTCTCTATCAAATTAGATCCTATTGCCTATTTTGAGAGCAGGTGAACACCCTTATCCAAAAGTAACAAAATAAAATATTGAGGTCCTAAGGTGAAAACCTCTTTGAGGTACTTTTAGACCCAAAAAAAAGTAAAGAAAAAGGCCACTCTTGGTGAAAATCTATTTCAAGCACCACTAGATGGGGATGTTCACCCTTCCTTGAATGAATCTTGGGAGACCATCAAAAGTGAACTTACATTTGGGTCCAAACTCAATACAGATGAGAAACATACTTTTGATCAAATTATTCGAGAGTGTCCTGAAGTGTTTGTTATATGGCCCTTACCACCATTAGGGGATTTTAATTCATCCTATTTTGGAGAACTTGAAGAACCAATACAATAAGAGGACTTTACCATTACCAGCCAATTTACAAATTTGTCGACTATCCTCAAAGATAGCTCTACTCTCCTTGTAGAGGATACTTTAGAAGTCAACATTGGGACTCCATATGATCCCAAGTGGATGAAACTAGGCATGTCCCTCACTGAAGATGAATGTGAAGTTATTATAGCTCTTCATAGAGAGTTCGTAGACATTATTTCATGGGCTTAATTTGATATTCCAAGTTTGGATCCATTATTAGTTCTACACCATCTTATAGTTCATCCAGATGCCAAACTAGTTAAGTAAAAATTGAGGAAAATGCATCCTTCCATTGCCATCTTGGGCAATAAATAACTAGAGAAACTCTTAAATGTAGGATGTATTAGACCTATTGATTATTTAGATTAGATCTCCAATATTTTGCCATATAGAAAAAATCTAGAAAGTATTAGATTATGTACTAATTTTTGAGAAATTAACAAGGCCTACCCAAAGGATAACTTTCCTCTGCCAAACATTGACATGATTGTTGACTCCATAGTTGGGTATGAAATTCTTTCCCTCATGGATAAATTTTTAAGATATAACCAAATCAATATTTAACCTGAAGACCAACATAAGACATCATTCACCAATCCTTGGGGAATGTTTTACTATCAGGTCATGCCTTTTAGCCTCAAGAATGTAGGGGAAACATACCAAAAGGCCATGACTATTATATTCCATGATATGATGCATGATATTATTTAATACTATGTAGCTGATAGTGAGTAAATCTAAGACCCATGTAGACCACCCAATTTTACTATGAAGAATCTTTGAAAGGTTTCATTAGTACAAGGTTTGGCTAAATATTAAAAATTAAATATTTGGTATTACTTCATGCAAACTATTAGGTTTTATTATCTCTCGTCAAGGAATTTAAGTTTATCTTACCAATGTTTCGGCCATTATCGATATGTTACCACCTTTTACTTTGAAGCAACTCTATAATTTACAAGGTAAACTATAGTCTATTAAACACTTCATTTCATAGTTGGTTGATAAACTCATTTATTGAAGAAAGGCACTAAATTTTCATTGAATGAAGATTGTCATAAGGTTTTATATCACCTAAAAGAATACTTATCCAATTCACCTATTCTTCTACCACCTACATCAAGAAAGCCATTCTTAAACTATCTACCACTAAAAATGCCTTGGGGGCACTTTTGGCCCAACATGATGAGCACAAGAAAGAACATGCAGTGTACTATCTAAGTTGTACACTAGTAGTGTATGAACATAATTATACATTGATCAAGAAATCTTGTTTAGCTATAGTATTTGCAGCCCAAAATTTATGTCATTACATGCTCAACAACAAGACCATAATCATCACCAAAGTAGATCCACTCAAGTATCTACTATCAAAAAAAGCTTTACAGGGTTACATGGCTAAGTAGATCATATTTTTGAGTGAGTTTGACATTGAATATGTTAACAAAAATATCATTAAGGGATATGTACTTGTAGATCAACTTGATGAAACTCACATATCAGATACTTAACCACTTACTTTTATATTTTTAGATGAAACTATAATGATCGTAGTAGAAACACCTCTTAAAGAGTAGTAATGGAAACTTTATTTTGATGGTTCATTCACATCACATTGCTTAGGAGTAGGATTTTTATTCATAACACCATAAGGGGATCTCATTCCTAAGTCATTTTGTATCATATTTATTTGTACTAATAACATGTCTAAGTATGAAGCACTCATTATAAGCCTTTATCTCGTTATACAATGGAATATTTAGCATTTATTGGTTTATGATGATTCATAGTTTATCAATAATTAGGTTTCAAACCAATTCCAAATTAAAGATGACAAGTTAGTACCTTATAAAGCCGTGATGGACACTCTTAAGTAGTTGATTGCTCACAGTTAGTTTGAACACATACCTCAGGCCAATAATTTGATAGCATCTTCCATGGCTACAATTAGTTATATGATCTACAACATCAATAAGGCAAGAGACTATAAGTTCCTCATTGAACATATTCTAGTGCCTACTCATAAACCCTCAACCATTGAAATGATTTGTGATATTGTTGGTCCCAGTTATATCTCATATTTTGAATTATATAATTACCTCTATGACTAATTCCTTCCACCAAAACTTTCTCATAAGAATAAAAGGCCTTCACACATCATGCCTCTTGTTATGCCCTACTTGGACCTACACTTTACCATAGAATCTTTGATGGAACTCTATTTCATTATTTAAATTTGGCAGAATCTGGATTAGCATTGAGGGATGTTCACAAAGGAATTTATGGGGCCCACACTAGTGGGGCCATCCTTGCCAAAAATCTCCTATGTACTAGTTATTTTGGCCAACCATAGAAGCAGATATAGCTACTTATGTTAAAATATGTAAATAATGTTAGAGGCATCCAAATTTGATCCATGCTTCAGCACAAACACTCAAGGCAATGACCACACCATGGTCATTTTAAATGTGGGGACTAGATCTCATAGGAAAGATTAACCCTACTTCTTGTTGGCTCAAAAATTTGTCAGCGTGACAAATTGGTGAGTTTGAGTTAGCAGTGTGGGAATTGAGTTCTTACATTAATCAACAACATAGGACAAAGCCCCTCTCTTATTAGCAAGAAGAGATACCTTTATTGAAAACCAAAAAGAGAAAATCAATGGACAAGTTATTCACAACTATTTATAGAAAAAATATTTTCTATTGGGGGTTTCATACTTTTAACCTAAAAATATGTAAAGGAGGTAGAAATAAAATGAGGAGAAAGAATGGAATAATGGAAAGAAAAGATGAATAGAGAAAGTAAATAAATAATGGAGGACAAGGTTGTTATAGTCAGTTAAATATAGAAACTACCATGATAACCCTGATAAAAATGAAAGACAACTTTGCGTAGCTAAATGCAAAAATTTACCAGAATAGTCCAAGAAGGGTAAAACACCATGTGCATGGAAACCTCCCTCATTTAATGGGTGGTAAAGACATAATTACACCCTTAGGAGTGAAAAATGTACACTGAGATAATTTTTTAATACTAATAATAGACTAAAGACAACCATCCCATATTTACCCATAAAAGACAATTAAAATATTTCTTAAATCCCACCGAGATTTCACATTCATAGAAACAACACAAGAAGATTCCAAAATAAATACTTAATTTAAAATTCCCATTTTCTAACAATTTATCAATGATTATGAAAACAATTTGAAAGTAAAGATATAGAGATAGATGAATCATACACAAATTTATAACTCACAAAGAAGTTCTAAACACAAAGTCTATAAAATCTCCTTGTTCTAATCTTTATTGAGTCAAAAATACAATCTCATCTTTCAAAAGTTTCAGCAGAGTTTCACTAGCAAAAAGCCATCTTTTACAATGAACCTCACATACATATTTATAGCATGGGGAGGTGTTTACGGTGCATAACCACCTTTTTTGCATTTTTGAAGGTGCAGAAGTGAGTTTAAAAAAATACAATACTTAAGTGATGCAAAAGTGCTTTGGTGTAATTGCACTTGCATGCAAAAATGAAATTACAAAATTGCACCACTTGAATGGTAAAAAAATACTTAGATACTTTTGCATCATTTGAAATGTGCAAATCAAAATTATATGATTTACTGTAGAAGCCAAGCACTTGTAGATTTGTTCAGCATGTCAATTTTTTTTCTCACATTCCATTATGTAAACCTTTGCTCTAGATATTGGTACCAACTTGAGAGTTTTCTCTCCTTGTTAAAAACACCCATGATATAAATGTAGGATTTCCACATAACACCTTCTCTATATTTTCATAAAATGATTCAAAATCCATTGATCTAATGTTTATCTTTGAAAATTATTCATGTATTTAATAGATGAAGGATACTTACCATTATATTCTTCATTCTTATGATTCACATCATGTGAACCTAAAGCCATCACTCGTGCAGGACTCACTCCAATAATCAGATTCATAAAGTTGAAGATTTAACAACATTTTTCTACAAAGGTTCCTCTTGTATTGACATTGAACTTGTTTCAATTATGAACCTTGACAAGAAAAGGGAACTGATGCTCTCTAATTGTAACCATCCAAACTCTTCCAAACACCCCACTATCAACTAATGTGATCAATTTAGCTATGGGTGCCATGTATCTATATTCCAATCCAACTTGTAATATATCCATCCTTTCCATGACTGCTGCAATGACCTTTTTGCAATACTCCACTTTGGTGCATAGAGGCTTTTCTGTAAGGATGTGATGAGGCTTTGGGTGGCTATGGAATCAATTTCATTAATAGATATAATTGATGGGGCATTTTTCTCAATCTCCTCAAAAGTCTTTTAGAGATTTATTTCACTTTTTGTAGCTAAATTTGACATAATTTCAAGTCCATTGATACAAAAAAAGAATACACCAGTATCATTTGCAACTGCCCTAGAAATTAAGGTTTTCTTCAAATCAGGTGGACCATAAAGCATAATACCCTTTGGAGGCTTCACACCAATTAATTTGAATATCTATGGATGTATAAAGGGAAGTTCTCATAATTCATGGATATGAGTCATTTGTTTCCATATACCACCAATCTCATCATAAACAATTTCATCCAATCTATCTTAATCCTCATGCTTTACAGGTTCATGCTTATAGAAAATTTATTATTAGGATAAATAACAAAATAATGCCCATGGTCTGTCTCAATTACTTTGAACTCCACACTACGCACTCCACCTCTGACAAGGAAAATATTTTTTCTTACTAGGGAATAAGCCTGAAAGAAATAGGGTTTTAGATAAGCATGGAATAAATTCTTGGTGATGCCCTCGATGGTATCATTGATAGGGAGAATTCCAACATGCTTTTTATACTTAATGTCAAGACATTGGTGAACAAAAACCATGTTCCCTAAATGAACTCTAAGATTTAAATGCATGACCTCATTCATTCATATTTTATGCTCTTTGCATGTCTCATCCTCTAGAATAATACAAACAGTATTCTTCCTCTTTATTCCCTTAAGTTGTCATCATTAATGGCTTTATCCATCATTAGCTAATTTTTCACCTTCTTTCAATCTAAAATTGTAGTTTTTAAATCCCTTTGGTTCATTTTGATTTTGGTTATTCTCTTTTGTGATCGAGTATTGCTCTTTCTATTATTGTTTTTATTGCTACCACCACTGCCTCTATTATTTGCATAAGAAATATTTGACAAAACATCTCATTGACCAAATTGTCAACTGTGTCCAATTTGCCACTACCATCGACATTTCTGGCATATGGTGTACTCTTGGGATATGTTCACAAGGGTTTTGAGAAGATTTACAGCTGTCAACATATATATATATATATACCTATTGATTGTATTTGCTTGAGAGGATTTCATCAATGATTATCTCTATAACTTTGACATTTACAAGTGTATGAATTAGGAACACAATATTTTCATTATCTTTGGTGGATAACATTTTATTTCCAACCTCTAAATGAATGTGATAATCAAAATTAATAACACTAACACCTGTTAGAAGATCAACCATGCAGCCATAGTACTTTAATGCAGGCTTCATTTGATAATCACAAGTCACGTAAACAAAGTAATTCCAATCATCATCCAAAATTCCTATGCATAACATACCCTCAAAGCATTGCATTCCATATAACTATGTCACACTAGAAATTTCATTAAACACATTAGGTTCCTCGTCTATTCTCTCAAATTTGGAATACATGTCCAATAAGGCACTCCTAACATATTCATCAGATTGAAATCCAATTCTAATTATGTGTTCATGGACCTCTTCACCCCATCGAAGAGATGACAAATTTGCACAAGCTAGGATAATACAAGAAAAAGTGTTAATTGTTTGAATTCACTTGAGACATGTGCATTTATTGAAACAACATCAAGGACTCATGAAAACATCCATTTTGTGCATATCCAATATTAATTACAATCAAAAAAATAATATATCTTTCAATAACTTTTAAAATATTTCCAGAGCTTCATCCATGAGACCATTCTATAAATACCCTTGAAATCATTGAAGTGTAGGGGATGACATTCCACTCAGTCATGTTGTCAAATACATTACGTGCATCCTCTATGTTCTCACATTTGTAATACATTGGCCACCAATGTACTTGTAGAAAACACCTAACAAAAATTCACTTTCCATTATGCTTTCATGGATGTTCATATTCCATTTCAAAGCTTTTATTTTAGTACAGGCTAAGAGTACACTGGCAAAGTTAAAATGATCATGTTGGACACCCATTCATTGCATTTGATGAAATAGTGCCAAAACATAGCAAGGTCACCCATTGGCTTGGGGAAATAATTACAGCAGTTGAATTTGAGGGAGGAGAGAAAATTTCAAATTACACAGCCGAAGAAGTGGAAAGTTTATTTGCATGGCTAGGGAAAACTAAAAAAAGTTTTTACAATTTGCACAGGAACCAAAAACTTTTTTGTAACTTGCACCAAAAATATTTTTTGTAATTTGCACTGAAAATGTTTTTGCACTTTGCACCGAAATTTTTTTTGCACTTTGCACAAGTTGTGAAAAAGGAAAATAGGTTTTCTCAACTCACAAAAAGCAAAAAGGTTTTGGAAAATTACTAATAAAGCTAGCAATATTTTGAATAGAGGGTTCAAATGGGCTTAAAACATATTGGGATAAAAATGAAAAAGGCCGTAAATTTTAATTTTTTATTTTTTTTTAATTTTTGGCATTTTTGGGCAATATTCAAAATTTTAGCCATTTTTTTACTATTTTCAAAAACTATGACAACACTTCCTCAGATGGCCATAAGCATATCCTTACCCCCACCAAGTAATTCACTAAGTGGGTTGAATCCATTCCCCTCACTTACATGACATGTAAACAAATTTCCAAATTCATCTTCAACCATATCATTTTTCATTATGGTATCCCATCTAACATTATATTTGATAATGGTGGTTCACTTAAAAATAAGGATGTCAAATACCTCTGTATCAATTTTAACATTACCCAACATTTTTCCACTGCATATTACCTGTAAGTTAATGACCAAGTAGTGACATCTAACAATACCATTATTAATATTCTTAAGAAGATCATCAATGATGTTGGTTGTGACTAATACCTATAAATATTTTGCACCCTCTGGGCCTACCATACTAATTATCACACTCCAATAGGAGCCACACCGTATTCCCTTGTTTATGGCACTAAGTCCATTCTTCCTATCGAGGTTGAATTACATTCTCTGCACATTTCATTGAAATACATCCTTGATGATGAGGATTATAGAGTAGCTCATCTGCAAGAGCTGGAACTAATGAATGAAAAATACATGACCATTATGAATATCCTTCAAACACACCAAAAAATTTTATGTGGTTAGTATAATGGGTGTGTGAAGCATAGAGATTTTGAGCTTGGTGATCTTGTACTCAAAGAAAACCAATAGAACACCACTACCAATAAAAAGAAGAAAGTCAAGTTTAAGTCAGATTGGATAAGACCATATGTGATTGTTGTTAACTATGGCTCTAAATCATATAGGTTGGTTACACTATAAGGAGATGAACTTAACAAACTAATGAAAATAAAACATCTTAAGTGTTATTTCACTTTAGTGACTCGAGGTATTGTCCATGAGGATCATTTAATTTATACCATAACATCATCTTCCTTATACTATATTGTTTACCATTCCTCCTATACCTTCCATATTGGTCAAATTTTTTTACCCCTATCACCTTCTTGACCTTAGTTCTAATCATGTGGTACTTTAGGCACCTTCAATTGTTGGATTCAAATGAATTTTTAGTGGTTGATTCAGTCTTGTGGTTCTTTGAGCACACTCTTTTACAAAGAGATATATTAGGGTAGTATGATAGTGGTTTGAAAATTGCATACTTTGTTTTTATCACATTCTATCTCATTACTTGTGTTACTAATTCTAACCACCTTTGGTAAAATTAGTATCACAGACCCTTTTCATTGTTCCCTATATCCTAGGGTCAAATTCCATGTGTGGTTGTTTCCTATAATCTAGGAGTAGCCCATTTTACCCACATTATTGCATCAATATTCCATATATTTCCATTTGCCTATTTTATGAACTTATTGTTACTTAGTCATATCCTTCACTGCGGGCAAAAATAGATTGACTTGAGTTCCTTTAGGACTATGTACACAACATTTGATTTATAATGAGGTCATCTTGGTCACCCCTTAAACCATGTTCTCACCATTTTTTGAGTTATCCCATTTTATGTCTCATAATTATCCATTGAGTTGAAATTCCTAAAAAACCCAAAAAACATGGATATATACTAGAAAACTCCTAAACATGCCTTCAACATTAGGCCATTCAAATTATATCCATACCATGCAGGAGATGCATCTCTTAATCGATAGGTATAACTAAAGAATTTACTTGGATCTTGTATGACTATTTCCATTTGCCTATTCCATTTTTTGATAGTATTTCATCCCATTTTTTGGAGAACTACATTTGGCCTAAAGTCCATGTTGGAACTTATCTCCATGAGACTATGCATGTAGCATCCAATTGTCTAGTGCATTTGGAGTCAATTCAGCCAGTTTTAGTGATTGATTTCATTCACCATTCTCTTGGATCATTCCTTCATCTAGGTTTGTATCCAACTACTCTCATAATTTTGTGAGTTATTTATGCTCTTGCCATATTTTGAGTCATAGGCCTCTATTCTCTCACCATTTTTCTAACCCATTCCCATTTTCTTCTTAAGTAAGTTCTCTTGCTTTTCATTCATTTTCTTCTATCCCATATCTTGGGAAAACTACATTTGGCATGAAGTTTAGGTTGGACCACATGTCCATGGGACTATGTAGGCAATGTCCAATTTCCAAGAGTATTTGGAGTCATCTCGGCCATCACTTCCTTGTTCTTTCGTTCCCCCCATAATTCTAATGTTATTATTCCCTACATCTTAAGGGAAACCTTTTTCATCCTACCTTTATCGTTGTTCCCTATAGCCTAGGGGTAACCTCTTGTACCCAAGCATAACACTTATATTACACATGCATAAATAGTTAGATTAGTTATTTGTCCATCTTGTTTTAGATTAATTATTTGTTTTATTTACTTTAGATTACTTCTTTGATTTATATTAGTAACTTATTTATTATGCTTTAGCTTTGGTTGTCTATTACTCTTGATTGAACTTAATTTTTTGTCACTTTTATTTTAGCTTGTTTGTTTCATTTGCTTTAGTTTGGGTTATTTATTGCTCTTGCTTAAACTTAATAGTTTATTATATTTATTTAGCTTGCTTGTTTATGTTATTTTTCCTTTATTTTTTTATTAACTTCATTTTATTTTGATTGATGACTAACATTGTTCCTTTCATTAGTGCTTTGGTTGTTTTTCTTAGGTTGTTTGTTTATTATTTCTTTCTTTATTTTTTTGTTTATTTTAATTAATTGTTAAGTAACTTATTTATTATGCCTTCCTTGTCTCGGTTGTCATAGAAGTGTGTTTAAAATTGAGTCTTGATTACCTATATCTGTACTTGAGTTGTGAATTTGTGTTCATTCCTACACTTAGTTTACTACATTACATTCATTCAATATTTGATTATTTGTATCTTACACCTAGTGATTTATATTTACAAATAAACTAAGTTTTCCATGATTAGGATACACATTATTATTATAGTTATCTATAACTATGATGCCTAATTTCATAAGCCATAACAAAAATAAGGCCAATGGATATATCAAATAATATAGTCAGTAGTACTTCTCCTTATTCATAACTGGCATATCCCAAACACCACCAAACACATAGTAACTAAATCATAAATGCTTAGTAATCATTTCTAGTTAGGACATGCATCTCTATACTAGCAAGTGGCCCAAATTCATAACTGTCCTCTATGCCAGCTTAATTTTAATCCATAATTATAGATTCATTGCATAAGCTCCCTTTGCTGATTTACCATAATCGGGCAAATTATTTAGGCCTTCATTGATTGAATCTACCCTACTATGGCATTTTCACTATGATAATGATTATAACCACCTTTGAGCAAAACATTATATCGACCCATCTGCTTTATTAAGGTAAATCATTATGTCACTAATTATAATTGCCTTTGGGAAAACCAATATTGCTACCCACATTACCTCTAGATTGTGTTATTTTCTTCTTTTCAAGGGAATGTTCGATGACTCTATTTACCATTCGATCCCTCAAAGTGGCATCTAGGGCTAATCGACTACCCTTTGGGGCATGAAACTTTCAACTTAACAACTTTTTCATTATTTGAAAATATGTTACTATGCATGTATCTTTAAATACCTTCTCAAATAGGGGCAAACTGTAGACACCCCATTTTGGCCATAACTATGTTCCAACTGGATTTCAAATTAATTTCTACCAAATAATTCAAATTAAGCCTAGAAGTCACTAGATGTCCCAATTTTGTCCACACATCAGACATTAATACCCAGAATCATGTTGAAGCATCCATATTTGGGGTATTATGTTATATGTAATAGTAACCTCCCATGAATTCATCCCTATTCAAATTTCAACCTTGCAAAGTGATGACCTAGCCTTTTGACCCATTAAACAGGGTGCTTAACCAATTCCTAAAATGCTAAAACCCTAAGTAGAATTAATTAACTAAAAAAATCAATTAACTACTTAATAAAAAAAATTCCATGTTCAATTAGTGAATATCTATTTTCTTAAAAATAAATTTCAATAAAAATGAGGTCATAATGATGTCATCATCCTCAAAGTTAAGGAATTATAAATATCTTCATAAATGCCTTAAATTCAGAAATGGTGAACCATGTTTATTAAATGGGATATCTATCTTAAATATTAATTACTTGTACCCTCCCTAACCTAACCATGGTTAAATCTAACCTAACTACACTTAAGTTAGGGTTAGTTTGAGAACCTATAAATATAAGTGCCATTACCATTGTTTCAAAAAGCTCTCAAGCCAAGGTTATAATGTTAAATTGTTGAGAGACAAGAAGATTTTTGTGATAATAAGTAATGCCAAATTATCTCTAGAAAGATTCATTTTGTTTTCACATGTCAATCCAAGCCAATACAATCCAAGTCATAAGTGGACAAGGAGAGTTACTACCATCAAGGAAAATGCATTCACAAAGGAATCTACTAGACATAAAGTTGAGCATGAACACTCTTATATGCCAATGAACAAGCACCATTTGATAAGGAAGGTAAAGGTAGTCTTTTCTTTATTTTCTAGTTACATTTGAGCTTAATTACATTAATGGTCACCCAAGTACTTAGGTAAGATGGTTTTTTTTTTCATCAAGTTATTTGATTTGGGGTTTTATATTCTAATAACAAGAGAAGATCGATAATGTCCTTTGTAATTTTATGTTATAACATGAGTTTCCACACTCACTTTTTCCATTATCTTAACTCCCTTTTTCTTAAGTTTAACATTTGGAAAGGTTTTGGGACTTATAAAACTTGATTTCATGATTTTTGTGGTTGTTGTAGGTTCCTTTTTTTTGGATGGAGGTGAGGGATTCACCATACCATTACTAGGAAGGTGATACTCAATATGAAGCCCTAGTCTCTTATTGAATATGGCTTGGATAGTGTCAAAGGGTTTAGGATCCCCTTGAGCAATAAAAACCTTTCATAGGTGAAGGAATATAATCTATTGGAATAAATTTAAAGGGATCACTTTTATTATATGAATAAATCATCTTCCAAGGATCATTTTATAGTTCATATCTCTATTATTCAAACAAAACTATGTCAAAATAGTTTTGGGGTCCAAGGTTACTAGAAGTGTGATGGTCCTAATAGAGGTATACTTTAAGATATAGTACCCTCTTAAAGTGTTATGAGTGATAGAGTAATTAGTTTATTCATAATCAATATTTTGGAGAAATGAAAAGGGGACTATATTAACAGTCACCTCATCATCAACCATTTATATTTTTACATAATCAATATAAATCTAAACTTGTAAAAACAAATTTGGATCCCCTGTTCATCCATCTTGACATAATGGGTAATAATCCTAAGGAAAAATAAATAGCTATCATCTCTTGAGTGTTTCCCAGGTAGAAACATGTCCAAATCAATGTGGTTAATTTGGGCCTAGGGTGAAGGTGTGACACTATCTAAATGCCCCAATCCTAAGGCTTAAATTAATGTCAAACAATGTGCAAGAGAGTTCCTTAGCAAATCCATGAAATATATATGATAAAATTATTGTGTAAGGTTAAAAACTAAATCATACTTTCCCACATGCTTGGGGTTTATATCAGTATCCAAAATAGTTAGAAAATAGGGAGTTATAGGTTGGTATTATCTTTTGTGAATGATGATGCTTGAATATTCATATACTTTTAATTATACCACTACTATCATTTGAATTTTCCCTTAAGGTCCCAATTAGGGAGCCACATCAAGGTTAGTCGAGCTATAAGTAAAAGCTTTTACGTCATGGGTTCCAACTGGTGGAGGTTGGTTGGTTTGGTTACCCTATGGTTGGTTCTAGACATTACGCTACTTGTGGTCAATAAATAGGGTTTGGTTGTGAAAAATTATATTTTGAGGTATCACTAGACCATCTAGTGGAGCCTAAGGGTTTAAAATCACATTCACTAGGAACATGTCTACAAAGGTTTATCATTGGTCCTCAAGGAGTCTTTAAATAAATTTATTATATTCCTACAAGTACAAGTATCATTTCCAATGACTCTATGAAAAAGATAATAGATAGTGGGATCATAATCCATGGGCTTCTAGTTCTAGTTTTATTAACTAAAGTGTTTTGGATTGTTCCTTGATGAAAGTGTTGGTTCTAATATTGTGGGTAATGGTCAACATATTGAAATTGGTTTTGAGTTAGATTTTGAAACTATGTGCTATAGTGCATGGGGTGTATAACATCTATCACATGAATTGCGGGTGTGAATCTATGAATTTGACTCAAGAGAGGATGGTTAGTATGTTGTTAGTTTCAAAATAAAAACAAAATGAAAGAAACACACTAATAGTATAACATCTCTAGGCCTAGACACTAAGGAGAGCTTAGTAATAAAAAAAATGATAAACATAACTAAAAATTAAGGAAAAAACACAAAAATTCTTTCACCTTCCTTGGATGCCCCAAATGTCTTTGTAGTAGTGGCTTGCTCAACTTGTGCTCATGAAGTCCTTGGTAATGGAAGCTTGGCTACCTCCATCTCTCCTTGGCACCTTTGGCTTATGGCTTGGCTTGGCTTGGAATCAATTTGGCATGGTAACACTATTTGCAATGGCTTCTTGAAGATATTTGTGCATTATAAATTTTCACCAAAAAATAGCTTCGAAATGATGTTCATGGCCTCTCTATTTATAGATTTTTGAGAATGTTTAGAATCAACCTAAACTATCCATCCCAAGATTAAGATGTGTGGTTAAGGATTAATTTAATTTTTGGAATTAATTTTATAATTATCCTCATCATGGCATTAGAAGAAGGGAAAATTAAGAGGCATGGAAGGCATTGATGAGGCATGGGAGGCATGAATCTTAATATTTGTGGCATTTATGGCCTATGGATGTCTTCCCAAGAAATGAGGTCACTTGATGATGCACATATTCAATATTCATTTCCAAAAATAATTTTTCAAAAAGTTTCCATGTAATTATTAATTAGGCCTTGATTTGGATTAATTAGCTCTTAAGCATGTTTAATCACTTTGTGCACAAATTACTCAAATTGATCATAATGCCTTGTTATTAGTATAAAATTTAACTAGATTAGAATTGGAAGGTGATGTCAGATGCATTGGAACCATATTCCCATTTATGATGTTACCAACAACAAATAATAAATGTACATGTCTCGTGCAAGAGATTTGATAGGAAAGAGCAATCTAGAGCACCTAGGTGCAAAATTGGCATTTTGATTGGAAATGATATGGTCAAAGTTAGCTGGCCCATAAATTGCATTGCCCCATCTAGGGATACCCTGGCTAAAATTAGCACTTGACTATATTAGTTTCACATCATTTAGTGTGTTTTAGTGTTTTTAGGCCAAATTATGCATTTTGGGTGGAAATTGGTCAAAAGCCTGGTTGGAGGTTACTGGTGGCCAATTTTAGGTGTCTACAATGGGTGTCTAGATGATTTTTTTTCCTCACACCCACATTATTATTTTTGTTCTTTCTAGGTTGAGGTAGGTTGTTGTTCAAAATGTTTGACCTCTTATTTTGAAATGTCATACCATTCATAGTAGTGTTTCTATTTATGTTTATAACCTTAGGTATTTTATTTTTGGGATTATTTTGGTTTTTATTTTGATAACCCCCATTCACCCGTTAGTTTTATAAGCTCTATAACCACTATCGATGGCTGCTTATGCTTCTTCATAGGTACGCTAAGTTAAATTTTAAACATCCTCCCTTGTTTCCTTGTTAAGGGAGTGTAGAAAGAGATCAAATAGTTATTTTTTATCCATATGTGGTATGCTAATATATGAGTATAGTTATTTCCCCCTTATTATAATAAAATGGGCATCAGATTCATTGGGTTACTACTTAATGTGTAATAATTCTTGTATGCCAGTCTTTAGAATTTTTTCATGTCTAAGGTCTTGGCAAATGCCACCATGAGTTTTCATAAGGAATGAAAATATACCTTAAGGAGTTATTAATACTATTCTATGGCTATTCTTTCAATGGTTTTGGAGAGATTTTTTACAACTACCCCATCCCAAGATAGAATCTCTCTAATAGTGTTTTCATGTGCCTTGACATGTGTATTTGGATATCCCTACTCTTTAAACTTGGGGATCTTAGGTAGGGGACATGGTAAAAGGACTCCTTATATATTTTATCAACAATCTCTTTCAAATACTTAACATAGGTCCCTATATCACTAAAATCTACTAAATGAATGGTGGGATGAGCTTGAAGAGGAGGGTTTGGATAAGAAGTGAATGGGAAACCAATAGGAAGAAAGTATGGAGGTTGATAGGATGGACAATAATAGATCCCAAAAAAATTGTCCAACTAGGTAGATTCAAAAAACATGTGGTAATAATGTAGAAGATGATTAGCTAAAAAATCAAGATTTGGTACTAGTAAAGGAAGAGTGTATGTGGGTGTCATGTTACCTAGTACATAACTTAGAGGAATAAATAGTGGTAGCATCTTGGTCAGCACATTGTTAGGAGGAATGTAATAAAAGACACCTCCACCAAGAATTTGAGTGGGATATTGATATGGTGGATGAATTTGAGAAACTATTGGGTTAGGGACTCCATGAGATAGGATGTCCTTAGGATTTGGTTTGAAGTGTAGTTAGTGGGAAGTGGGTTAGATGGGTATTACGGTAGTTGGTAAGTTCTCACTAAGATGAGAATGGAGGAGAAATGGCCTTGGTTAGAAAGGTCAGAGGTTGCCCCTTGATTTAAATAGGCTTAGTTACTCTATATATACCAAATATGACCTATCAAAGTAGAGATGAGTTTACTTAGTGTAGAGGTTGTATTAGATCTAAGAAATTCTTTTGTGGAAGATTCAAGAGGGAAAGATTGATAACTAGTAATGAAATAGTTTATGTTAGAGGACTCAATAGGAGTCATCACAATTTTCTCACATAAGATAGAGTTGTTTTACTTATTTTTGGAGGGATATGAGGATGATTGTAGCTTGCTCAACCCATCTCTAGATGGTGGATTCTCTAAATATAATGATTAAATATCTATCTACTCTATGTATCTAGGTTTTTTAATTTAATATACAACTTAGTTAAAATATGAGGGTAGGCCCTTTCTCTATCAATGAAAGTCATATTTTTAGAGTTTTGGTAGTTATTGGTGGTTTTGGAGTGGTCCCACACTTCTTGAATCACTACCTTAGACCTAGTTTATGAGTTTGAGGATGAAGAGTTTAGAAAATGACTACATATTTTGAGTGGATTTGTTATTGTTCCAACTAAATAACACGGCCTCATGAAGAATTTAATCATTTTTCCTATATTAATCTAGGTAAAAATATATCTCAAATTCATGTGCAGACATATTTGGGGGGTATATAAATACCTAGATAATAAATGGAAGGGGGAGAGAATATATAATAAAGAAAGTAAAAGAGGATAATGCAAAAGGATAATCCTTTCATGTCAATTTCACAAATTTTTACACAACTAAAATGACATGCTAACCTTTGTGTACTTGAATTCCTAAGTTTTGGTTGAGACAACCGATGAAAAGATGACAATATGATGAGTTTATGGGTTTGGTTGGTTAGGTTAGCATGCAAGGATAGGGTTTTGGATGACAATTAGTAAAGGTTGATCACAAATATATAATAAGATCTATCCTATGTCACATTTATCATTGAGAGTGATGAATTGAGAGGATAAAGGCTCCCAAGAACCCTTAATATGAATGGAGACAAGATAATAAAGTTCTTGGTTAATACTAGGTATGGGAAATTGGGCATAATTAGGTTGAATAACCCTAGGGAATTGGCTGAATTTATCATGTTGACTATGTCTGGTCAACATCATTTTCTAATCAAATGAAATATGATGAGGCTAGTCCTAATGAGGAAGAAAATGAATAGGGAAATATTTAGACTTGAAGATCCTTAAATTGATGGGCAAACATATGAGGGGTTCTAATTATTGGGGGTTATTCTACATATTATTGCTCATCAAGATCTTCAAGTTGGTTAATGGTAAGATGTGTAATATGATTAGTATGAAATACTTCAATTCTAAGCTCAACATTAATATCACTCTGGATGTTACTGGTGTAAATGGGAGATTTAACTCTAAGAAATATGTATGTTCTATGGAGATATGGTCATTATAAAAGCATCATCCAAGGGAAATACAATGTTGTTATGAATGTATAAAGCATATATATTATTTTTATTTTAAAGGGTTTACTTGTTATTTTTAAAGTTTGAAATCAAATTTTGGGCTTGTATGTGTTTTTACAAGGCTTTATTTGATTTTATGTTTTATGTTTTCGGTAATGTTTTGTAAAGAAAAATAAACTATGCTACTTATTATAAATAAAATATTTACAATAATGAAATGAATATTTGAAATTAAAAATAAGAAAAATGTTTTTTTTTTTTTTTTTTTGCTTTTCAATATTTTCAATAGTGCATATGCTAAAAAACTGAATTTTAGATGAATGATGTGAGTGTTGATTTTGATTTTTCCCAGTTTGATTCAAAGTTTTTTCCTACATGCATTAAATGAAGTTTTATTTTTATTTTATTTTTAAATGAAAATTATTTAAATTTATTTTTCAATTTATTTTTCAATTTATTTTTTCAAACATGCAAATGAAGAAACTAAAATATGAAATTAGAGTTTATTTTATGCTATGCAATTTCTAGTTTTTCTTATGATATAGCCTAGTATGTAAATTAAATTGCATGTTTTTGAGATTTTTTATGGTATTATGAAATTATAATTATTATATGATTGAGTGAATGAATTTTTATAACTCTATTTTTTCTTATTTACATGAGTTTCTTTAACATACAAAAGATAGAAACTAGATCTAGCATGTAAACTTCGGTCATTCTATTTTTTGGGTGTGTATGTGCTTATTTTATGAATATGTGCTGAGAGAAAAATGAAAAATACAATGTCTTAATGTGGTATTTTATGATATATTCACCTAACCTAAACTATATTGAACTCAAAATTATAGTTATTTGAACCTTTAATATTCAAATACTACCAAAGATTCAAAACTACTTTTTTGTGCAAAAGGAATAAATCATTTCTTTTGGTATTTTATAAATATAAATCTATCTAATAAATGATAAAAATAATCTAATATATTCTAATAAACTTGAAATCAAATCCTTCAACTTGACCAAATTTGATATCAAGTGAAAATGAAGAAGTAATCGGTGTGAGTATACAATCCTTAGGTAGCTATCTCATTTTATTAATATTAACCTTGAAAACTCTCTAATAAAAGGGTTGACAAGAGAATATAAGTAATAAAAACACAATTCTAAAGAAGAAAGTAAGTAGACTGTGGCTAGACTAATTCACAAATAATAAAGAATTAGTTACAAATTTGATGAATTCACTTCTCTAAACTTGTGTATGGTAATGAAAATATGATTTTAGATTGAGGCAAAAATTATCTAAAACAAAATCATACAAGCTGGGGCATTGTAAAACTTGAAAGCTTTAATCTCTGGTATAATTTTTGGATTTGAAAACCTAGGAAAAGTTAGATAGTTGTAAGAAAATAAAATAAGTTATATGTAGGAGTTGACTAAAGCTTGATCAGGAACTTGGTCAAGTTAACTTGATAAGGACAGGTAAAAATATAACTAAGAGTGAGATTGATAATATTGAGCACAAATACAAATTATAACAATGAATAAACACAATTGGAAGCATGAAAAATGAGTCAAAAATAAAGGATCGAACACTAATTTTAAAAATGTGCATATTGTGTTGGAACCACCAGTGTACACAGGTGTAAAAAATGAAACGGTGGTTATCAAAACAACTATGAAAAAAGTTAGAATCATGCCATAATAGTTTATAAAACTATCACAATAGTTTTCTCATCATGCTAACATTTTTTAAATTTGAAGTAAAATACTTACAAAAGGAGAGTTTGGTGTAGATCCCTACATCATCATTATATTTTTTTTTAAATTGTATCATGTAACATTTGGGTATGTACACACCCCCTCCAACTCCCTACCACTCTACTATCATATGTTGTCTTAATTCAGTCAAATAAATAACTACTTTTTGTTATGTTATTCTTCATCTGCTCAACCTACATCCTTTCCCTCTAGGATTTTTTTGCCCACTACTTATCTTACTTCTCTCCCTCAAGCCTATCCTAGCATATTTTCATTGTATTTTATCATCATGGGGACCTATGCAGGGTATTTGAAATAACCCCTTGATCACAACATGGGTGTCCTCCTACCATGCCCCTTGCCTAAACTCCCCAAATATAAGGGGGAGGAAGATCCAAATGCATATGTAAAATCATATGCCACAGCCATTAGAGAAATTCTACCTTGGGATGGGGTAGTTTCTAAGATCATTCCAAAGACTTTGGAATAAATTTCCCTTGACTGGTATTAGGTCCTCTATGACTACTTTATCAATTCCTTCTACCAACTCATGGTTGAATTTTCAAAAGCATTTGACATGAAAAAATTGCTTTGAAATGGTATATAGGATTTATTGCACATCAAGTAAGAATTTATTGAGTCTTCCACCCATTTTATTTCAAGATTTTAGAAATATTTTTAGTCCTCCACAAATTCCCCCCATATGTAGAGAGTTATGTGATATCTTCATACACTCTCTCAATAAAGAAACAAGGGGAAAAAATTCAAAATTTTCCCTATAATTCTTATGAGGTAGTGTTTGAAAGCACACTTAGGATAGATGAGGAACCTATAGATAGTAGTTATATGACCTATGGATCAAATGGGTGAATTATTTACCCTAACCAAAATAATAATGGGGATTACCAAAATAAAAACAACCCTAACAACTAGGGTCCTAAGGTTCTGAACCAAAACTGTAATGCCACCACATATGGTGTGATGTACCAAGATAAAAATATATTTATTGTAAATAAAAACCAAAACCAAGCTTGTAAATGCAAATGGAGACCCTCAATGTTCACCAACAATTATTTTGGTGCCTCAAAAAACTAATTTTGACATCTATCAAAACTCATTTTTTAATCATTAACAAAACAATATTCAAAATAACCACAAGAAAAACCTATTTAACTAGGTCTTTCTAACTATAACTCATAATTACAAAAGCTTCAATGTCTACATAAAGTAATCATAATGTTGATCCCCAACTAGGACCTCAAAGAAATGATAGAATGATAGGTTTCATAAAGTTAGAAACAGATGAGGATGAAAACATCGTCATTCATATAAGGGAGTTATTGTCACCAAATATTTTACCCTAGAAGAATTATTTTAGGTCTAATCAAATATTTGGGAAACATTGGAATACCTCTAAGCCTATGGTTTGCCTATAGTAGAGGTATACCTCTAGGTGTAAGGGCTAGCTCCCTGAATTTACCTTGAAGTGATTATCACCTAAACTAACTAATTACTTGTGGGAAAATGGGTAAAAGCATGCAAAAAATAAATATATTCTAATGAGGTGATACACCTTGAATATTTCCAAAATCCTATCATACTTCTTTCACTAAGAAACAAGAGCTACAAACTAGCTTCAAAGTCCAAAGATGTTCTAACGTTATTATTTCAATATAGAGGTGATATGCATAAGAAAACTCAAGGTAAGTGAACCAAAGGGAATATTACACACTCTAAGGACACTTTTACACTTAAAGGGATCTAAACACACTAGATACACTCTATATGACATGCTATAAAGATAACTCCTTGCATTAGATATGAAAGGATAAGGAGATGCAAGGATATAATCACTAGACCTCACCATTCATCATTGTACACACTTAGACAAGATGTTTGTGAACTTAAAACTAGATTTATTGTATTATTCAAAGTCAAAGTACAACATCAAACCCATATGGCTTCACCATACATGGTGTGTAATTATCTACCATAGCCAAAATGGCTAGTACTTATAGAATTTGAGAGATGAGAGAGGAGAATGAAGCTCAAGAGTCATAAGAATAGGTGTCAAGTTGAGAGTAGTTACATATATATATGAATGAAGTTTTAGATAGACCATGTAAGGTCTCTTTGTATAAATTGCCTTCCAAGGTATGAAGCTCTTCAATTCTAGCATAGGAATCTTCAATTGCCTATTTGGAAATTGCCTTCATCATTTGGCCTTCCTTGAATGCTCCACAGTAGACTAGGGATAAATGACATCTTTAAATTATTAAGGAGAGGTTATAAATAGGCTCCAATATGCATTATATGTGTCCCTAATCATCAATATTCTTTTAACCAAGTGTTTTCATTGTATACAGTTATAATCACCCTTCTTTCACTCACCCCTCACACTTGGTACCAAGGTGGTCTTTAGTTTCCCAAACTAATCTATATAGTGGGTGATGTGACACTTTTCAAGTGTCCTCAAGTCTCTAGATCCATTATTAAAACCTTAAAAGGCTTCCCAATTGAAGTTATCACCTTCTCACTTGGTGATCATCTCTCATTCACTATGCTAGTTTGGACTAGCTAAAGTGAAGGTACTTGAAGAGGTACTTGTGTGATTTTTGAAGCAATAAATATACATGGGGAGTTATATTAAATATCATTACGTCTCCTAAAGTGATTCCCAACTTCCAATTCTCCCTTAAACTTGTAAAACATCAAAAAATAGTCAAGAAAAGTAGTTTTGTACCCTATTTGTATAAGTAGGGTGTAATCAAACTTGATAGGGAGGATCCCTAGGGAGTCCTCTACAATTCCAAGATCATTTCTCAATTAAACTATCCCTCCTATATGCCTTTTATTCCACTTCTTCCACATCCAATCATGAACAAGGGTTTTAGGTGGTTTATCCTCTTAAGGATGGTTCATAAAAGTGTGGCATCTAAACCCTAGACAAATTCCATTAAAACCTTTTTAAGGAACTTCTCCAACATATAATATCTCTTTGAGATCCCATGCTAGGAATTTGTACTATTTTGAGCTTCTAATGTTTGTCTCTCGAGCCCTTCTTTGCTTCTTGCATACCCTATCATGTTCTTAAGCCAAGAAATGGCTTCTTTATGACCTTGTTTATGGACCAAATGTTCTCACACACCTTATCACTCCCTATGAATGTGTTCCAGTTCATTATAATTCTCATCTAGTGTTATAAATGGAATTGGACCCCTTTAGGTCTCTAAGCTTGGTCAAGGCCTAGTAGGTTTGCCTACACTTATGTGGGTTTAGGCCACCCTGTTTGGTATCTTAGGGTTTTGAGTTTTTATTCATACTTTTTCATGTTAAAAACAACATCCTACATCTTCCCATATTGGTCTAACACTCTATTCACCTTCCTTTCATCATTTACTTACTAAACCTATAGGGTTTAGCTCTTTGGGAGTGCCCTCTATCTGAGATAGAATAGAGGGAATCTCCCCTATTGTCTCTATAAAGTTGAATGTATAAGAGGTTTTAATAGGTAATAGGGACAATTTTTACCAAATTTAAGGTCTATCATATCATTATTATCTCCAAACATCCCAAAACCTAAGACATACCTCTGTGTGATACTCATTGTGCAGGATTTGCAAGTATGGTTGTAGGTTTTGAGTTGTAGCTTTCCTTGCCTTATCTTGATCATATCATGAGGATGGAATCATCACAATAAATGAATTTATAACATATTCATCATTCCCAACCTCTCTTAAACTCTTCAATTTATACCTTCTTGACTGGGCTAATTTGTAGACAGTGTAGTGTGTTTACACTCAGAAAAAGGGGTACTTGTAGGTGTATCTTTTGTGTTAGACACTGAATCCTCTATTCCAAGATCTTATTCAAGTATTCAATACCATTTTAAATATATATATACTTGTTCTAATTATACACATGCTAGGCCAACATCAAGATAGTCATACTTAGAGCACTATTATACTACAATCAATTGTAGTTTACAATTATTGGGGCATAAGAGGTCCTATATGTGCATATGGAGGCTTTGAAATTTGTGCCACAAATCCTAGGGTTAATTTGAGGTATTTTAAAGCATCTCTAGCCTAAATGTGTTCATGTTTTTATGGTTTCATTTCTTAGTTCACACCATAAATCTTGTAATTACTTATAGTCAGACTATAAGTGAGTTTTTGAGGGCAAGGCACACTTGTAAGTGGTGATGTAGGTCAAAACCCCATACTTTAACTCCTATTAATGTTATTTAAAACACTAGTGTGTGTCTCACTTTAATAAGATCACTTTACATGGTGATATGATCTTGTTAGGCCACCTTGGACTTTAATATCATTTAGAGGACAAGATATTGTAGAGAACATTGACATTCTACAGTGAGAAAATTCATGGATTGGAGGCCTCCTAACATCATACTCCTTTGGTCAAACCCTCAATTTCTTTTGAAAGGTCTCACTCATATATGATGGATACATTATAGAGTCATCCAAACTCATCTAGGCTCCATGTTACCTTATTATATGAGGGCATAAAAAGTGAATAAGGCCCTGTTTAAGAGTTTTTTAATGTAATATATCCCTAAACTCTCCTTCTCAACTTGAACATGACTCTTTAAGCCTTCTTGCACATCTATAGCTTCACCATGACTTTTATGTCACCTTAAACACTCTAAGACCTTAACATATGTCTCAAACATGTTCAAATAGCTCTATACAACACTTTGAAGTCTCTGTCAGAGCCACTTGTAGGTGAACATTTTAGTACATAGGGCAGTGAAAGTAAGTTAGCAACAATGTGCATGATTATGTTCTAAAACCAATCATAAACCTTATCAAAGGTACTCAAATTTATCCTTTCCACCTTAAATTACCTAAAACATGTCGAATGCTTCATTTCAATGTGTTCATCCTCTTGTAGGTTATTTTTAGGTGTCCATCAATGGTGTAGGACTATGTATAAAGTAAAATTAGCTATCATAGTCAATCGTATATCATTTGAGAGATTTGTTTGGTTTCCCATTATTCAAGAGTGTGTTTATCACCTCTTGATACTTTTAATTTTATCTTCATGAACATGTTTAGGAGTGTGTTTATCACCTCTTGATACTTTTATCACCTCATTCACCATGATTGTAAGTGAATATATGCAGAGTTGATTGTGTTTTCATGCTCTTTGAAGATGGTTCTTCATGTGAAACCTTTTGAAGCTAAGATTGGAAGGAGAGGTGAATGTAATGGCATAAAAAAAACATGAAACATCAATGTAACTCTACTTGAAACCACTATAGGATATTATAACCTCTATATTTGATGACCTTGCCTATAATTCAACTAGTATACTCAACCTGCAACTTGAGAAGTTTGAGCTCATAAAATGACCTAAAATCATGAAAATAATAATTTAAATAATTAAATAAGGATTTTTAAATCCTTTTGAATCAATTCCATCAAGTGCTTTGTATAAATCATCCCATACAAGAAAAAAATTTATAGGGTATGGGGATTAGCATGTAGAAAGGAACAGTTAACTTCTTAATAATGGTTCATAAAGAATAGGCAACCAATATATAAAATACTACCATGAAATTTAATTATACCAAGTTTAATAACACCCCAAAAAATCATTTAACCTGAAACCTCTCCTCTTGGTCGTACCATGAGAAAACCTATTGACTAGTTTTGCATGCCTAATGGAGTGACGAAGGATCAAAAGGATTTTGGTCCATTTTTGAGACTTTTAAATCATATAAAATTTAAAAATGGATTTAGGTAATCTTAATATTCCACACTCCTTTTAGAGGTCGTACAACTACCAAAACTCCTTTTCTAATTATTTTCTTGATCTAACTTAACACCTACAATTTATTCAATTATAACTAACATTTCTGATAGTTTTTTAACATTTTATATATTTAGGGATAGTTTATAACACTAACTTGTATAATCATACAACCTTCATTAATGGCTCAAAAATGATCCTTTGTGATATAAAATGGTACATGGAATAAAATTGATTATGACCAAGGTTAATATCACATAAAATGACATGAAAAAGACCATTACACACTCTATTACATCCTAATAATCCCATATAAAAAATTTTGACTATAGGGGGTTGACCTATTTTGACTTGTGGTCAAAATAGTCAATAGGAGTAGTAACCAATAACTCATGATCCTACAAACATTTTGAAGACTGACATTCCAACTAACCCAAAACCCATGGGAAACTAGGATCTTTTTTACAACCTTACATATACTTTTTCTCGCATCTCCATAGACCTCCTCAAAAAATTTCATGCCCATCACATGACATTACTTAATGCTTTAGGATTGGGGCATTTATTTAGCATCACACCTCCCCCACAAATCCTAAAAACCATATAGATTTAGATATGTATCCATCTAGGTAAAATTTGAGATATGTTTTTTATTTCATCAATCTCAGGAGTCTCCACATAGACATTGAGATGGATAGGAGAGGTGATCCAAACTTGTACTTACAAGTTTAGATTTATAATAACTATGTCAAGGGAGCAATCATTGATGACCAGGTTGTTATCAATATAATCCCCTTCCCATTTCTCCAAAACTTTGAATATAGGAAAACCAACTAATCTAAAATTAGAAACACCTCATGAGGCTATGAAAGCCTCAAGTTCTATTTGATTAGGATCATTGTCCTACCTATTAGTTTGGGTCCAAAAATTGTGCTAATTGAATTTTATGTCATTGATAAAAACACAAACTATAACATGATCCTTATAAATCCTTAGATCTATAAGATGAAGGTAATCCCTTATATCCTCTATCAATAAATTAGGTTTTTACATGTATTAAATGCTTTTATTTCTCAAGGTGATATGAAGTGATTTGACATTCACTAGGCAACCCTTAAAAAAATATTAGGGCTTCATATTGATTATCATTTGCCTAGCAATTATGTAGTGAAACCCCATCCACCATTGAAAGATAAAGAGTCCATCACAACCACTACTTGTGTTTTGAAATCAATTTTTGAGAGTCCTAAAGTCTCACCAAGTGAAATAAATCATAGAAGTGGTAAATAATAATGGATAAAATGTGTGAGGAAAAACTTATAACAATACCAATCATCATGAATAAGTATATGACTAAGATCATTGGTATCCTAGAAAAGGATAAACCTATTATACTCCCTTTCAACCCAAATGGAGTAAGGACCTACAACCTATCCAAATCTCAAAACTTATAATCACAATAAGGGTTAACTAATATGCATAACATTTGTATGGTTGAGTTTTTGAAACATCAAGAAATAATCCTCTTGAGTAACATGATGATTCTTCCATTAAAGTCAATCAATATATGTTCTCATATGATGGGGTAAAATATTGCATGGGCACAGGGGTAGGATATATTTTTATTTCCCTTTGAATAATGATCACACCATTTAGTTTTAAACTCAATTTTGAATGTACAAATAATAGGGTAGAGTATAAGGCCTTATTGTTAGGTATTCTCATTTCTAAAATACTAGATGTCTAAAACCTATGAATTTAAGGCAACTCATAAATGGTAACAAACCAAGTTTTAGAGGTTTATTAGAACAAATTTGAACATCTTTATATTTACAAAAATTCCATAGGTAAGTTTTACAAGGAAGTTCATTTCATTTCCATTGAATTTAATCCCAGAGAGAGTAATCAACTTGTCCATTCCATTACCACTTCTTCATCTGATTTTTATTGTCATCTAGCAATACATAAGTCTAAATTCATAATTTTTGTAAGATCTGAGCCCCTTGTTTAAAATTTACCAAACAATCAAACTCTTTCCCACTTTAAAGAGGAGGTCAATCCTCTTATCCAAGACTTTACAAAAAATGATGAGGTAATCTTAGAATTCATGTGAACTTATGATCACCTCCCATCATCACATCATAATAGGGTTTCATGCTCATATGTTACCTCTCATCTTCTCATGACTCAGATTATTATGATTCATATTTTAGGATCAAGGAATGTTACTCTTTTGATGAGGAGCATAATTTTTTTGAGGTAGATGATGAAGATCTTGATATTGTTCCTACCCATGAAGAAATTGAAGGAAATGCTTCCCTCATTGAGGACACCATTGACATCAACATTAGAATTAAATAACACCCTAGAATTCATGAGCATATATCTTCACTCCCTCAAGAGGTGGAAGACCATAAGAAATTGATTTCTAAATTATCTAAGTCCTTAGCCTTTTCCTATGAAATTATGATAGGAATCCAAACTAAAGTGGTTCTTCATAATCTAAGCATTATGTCTGATGCAAATCCCATTGAAAAAATATCAGGTTTATTAATCCCAAATTTTCATTGATGGTTAGGGAATATATCATCAAACTCATTAAAATGGGGTTTATCAAACCCATGGATTACTCTAAATGGATGTCTAACATCATCCATGTTCTTAATAAGACCAAAAAAATCATGATATTCATAGACTTTCAACATATAAATAAATCATGTTTAAAAGAATGATTTCCATCTACCTTTAATTGATGTCATTGGATGCTACATCCAATTATGAGTTGTTATCCCTCATAGATGGCTTCTTAGGATACAACCAATTTTTCATTTCTAAATAAGATCAAATCAAGACCTATTTTACCACATCATGGGGGACCTTTTTCTATGTTGTAATGCCTTTCAACCTTAAAAACTTTGAGGAAACCTATCAAATAGAAATGACCCATATTTTTCATGATCTCATTCAAAAGATAGTGGATGCCTACATTGATGGTCATCTTAAAAAGGGAAAGATGAGAATTAACCATATTGAGGTTATATGCACCATCCTTACATGCCTAATTGAATATAGTTTTATGATTAATCTTGAAAAATGTGTATTTAGAGTTTTAAGTGGAAAATTCTAAGTTTCATCATATCAAAGTACAAGATTGATATTGACCTTGATAAAATTCATGCAATTTTATACATGGTCCCCTATTGATGATTCAAGAATCAAGTCATTCTTATGTAAATTTGGGGAAAATCATAGATTCATACATGAGCCTATCTTCACATTTCATTCTATCAATAATTTACTCAAAAAACAAAATAGTCTAACTTGGACCCAAAATTGTGATTATGCATTTGAGGAGATAAAAATATTCCTTATGGCTCCATTTACTCTTATGGCACCTAAGTCTGATAGGTCCATCATATTTTATTTTAAGTCAAATAAGGTCTCTCTTACCTACATGTTGACCCAAGAGGATGATGATGGAAAATAATGAGTCATCTATTTCATTAACCACACTCTTGTCAATTACAAGACTCGATACACACAAAATAAAAAAGAATGCTTGGATATAGTCTTTGAAACTAATTGATTGAGATATTATATTCTCAATAAATAAATAAGGGTCATTTTGAGATCCCAAACTCTACATACATTATTTTGACCCTGACATTACTCTCATAGAATCTTGGCCATTTCAACATCCTTTTGAGTAAGATTGAGCTAACCTATGTCAACCAAAAGTCCATCAAGGGACAAGTCATCATTGATTGGTTGGTAGAATATTTGGTAGAAGTTAGTGATCTCATTTACATTGACTTATTAGATGAATTAATATGCTCCATAGAAAGACCCATGGTTTTTTCTTCCCCAAGGTACACTGACACTATAAACTACTTAGTTGATCGTAGCTATCCTCAAGGTACCAACTCACAATATAGGTGACTTCTTTATATCATCATGTCTAAGTATGTTATTTTTGATGATATCACATATCAAAATGATTTTGATGGCATGCTCCTCAGTAGCATTAACCAATAGAAGTATAAGAAATTCCCTTTCCACTAACAATGGCATTTGTGGTGGTCGCATGGTCCTTTGATACATTGACCAAAAGGAGTTTGAGAAAGTCCTTTTCCATTGTCATAGTGGAATTTATGGTGGACACATTGGTGACCATGAAATTGATCAAAAATTCCATATGATGGGATATTTTTTACCTACTCTTTAACATGATGTCTTAGAATATGTGAGTAAATGTGAGAAGTGTCAACACTTCTCCCATGAGATCCACATTTTTGACAAGGCACTTCATCCCATTATCACACCATGGCCCTTTTCCACTTAGGGGTTAGACTTGGTGGGAAATATTGTTCCTCCTTATTTACATGGACACCACTATATTATCATGTCCATTGAATACTTTACCAAGTGGGTAGAGGCAATGCCCCTGACTAATATCAATGGATTAAAATTTATAAATCTATTTTTAATTAGATCATTTTTAGGTTTGGGGTTTCACAAGTCATTATCATAGATAATGAATCCCCCTTTAAAATCCTTGAGGTGTGTGAACTATGTAGTAAATTTATTATATCTCATCATATGACCTTTGTGTACTAGCCCCAGGACAATAATTAAGTGGAATCCATAAAAAAATATTAAAGTCAATTTTGGTCAAGATCATCATAGATAATAAAATAGATTGGCACATTCATCTTTATCATGCATTGTGGGCCTATAATACAAGTTTTTGTATACCCATGGTGGAAACCCCATATTCCTTTGTTTTTGAATTTAAAGTAATTCTACCCTTGAGGTATAAATCCTTAGCCTCCATGTTTATCTTTAGGGTCTCCTTCATCATGAAGATTATATAAATACACATTAGCTAAGATATAAACTTTAGATGAGCATCAACTTTTAGCTTCAAAAAACAAAATTGTTTACGTGGATCACATGTGTCAATAGTGTTAGAAGTATAGTTACTAAAAATGGGGTGAATTAGTGAGCCTAGATATTTTTATTTTAATTCCAATCCTTAAAACTATTAAAAATCATCATATATTAACTTGATCAAGCAACATTAACAATATATCCCATTCATTCAATGCATACACAAGATCAAACACACAACACATAGTTCTTACAGGAAACCCTCTTGAGAATAAAACCCACTCTCAATCCTACAGACACTTAGACTACTTATCCTATAAGGTATTACAAACCAAATACTGGTCAATTCCTTTTGACCCAAGACCTTAATCAAGTCCCAAATTCATTTATTGAAACACCTATTTCACAAGGAGCAACTACCCCTAAGGAAGATCAAGTCTTTAAGACCCTCTTTTGAAATGAATAACTCCACCTTTGAAATGATGTCTTCAACACCTTACGATGTACCTTTGATTATCACTCTTCACCTTAACTCTTTCATCCAACACTCCCTATTGTCCAAATCACATTACATACTTGAACAAACACATAAAGATCAATTATGACACATTACATATCCCAACTAACCCCACTCTTCAACTCTTTACTCACACTAAATCTTCAAACCTACAAGATCACTATTATGAAATCATAAATATGACCTAAAAGTCATACACACCATCATAAACCTAATTTTTCCTTTAACCCATCTATTGGGCACACACATCCTTCACCTTACCTTCACTCACCATACACACTCTCTCAAATAGCCTCTTGAGCTTACCTATGTGATAACCTTCATCACCTTGATTATATAAGAATTTATAATCCTATTTTATCTCTATTTTTCCTCACTAACATGTACCTTCTCTTTCAAAGGTTATCTCTTTCACTTGGCTCCACATCTACACCACAAGAATAAACAGGCTAAATAAGCCTTGTACTTATACCATGCTCTTGGTATAACCCATCTTGGTTGGCCAAAATGATTAAAAAACTTATTACACATTTTAAATATGTCCTCATACATGTTACATGTAAGAACCACATTCTCCATATGTCATCCAATACCTCATTACCCCTAAACCACCATTAGGTCTTGGTGAGACCTAAAACCATTAGGCCTTCATACTCACATGTTACATGTGAGACTACTTGGACCACATTCATCCTTTAAAATTGTTTTAAAGAAATAAAAAATATATCCTATATCCCCTTTCTCACTCCCTCATGGGTCCATGCCATCTGGAACACCAACTCCACACTTGGACCTACCAATTAGGTCTCCTAGCTCTTTAGGTCTTCATACATATAAAACATAGTATCAAACATTTGAACCATCTACTCAAATATTTCACATATACATATTATTATATCACATGGGTGAACCCTTAAAAACTTTATATATACCTCCATGTGATTTATACATATCAACACATGTTCTAATCACTCAAAACAACATTCATAAAATGACCACTCAGTTGGTCATACACGATAAAAATATAATCAAGCTATTTTGACTCTCCATATTTGATAAAAGGCATATCATGAAAAATAATTCCTTATAATAAGTATTTGAGACTTATATAACATCTCCATTCTCATTTTCTTCCTCAAATATGCTAAAAACACATTCAACTTACCTCTACAAGATGGTCACTCAAACTGACAGTGCATTCAACAAACACAGTCAACTTCTACATATTTGTTAATATATAGTATAGATTTTTAAAACCTAAAAAATAAATATATATGATATTAATTGAGTATAAAACACTTTCCAATATCTAATTCATCATGAAACATCAAAACAACATCAATACAAGCTCAATTATCCTTCTCGGGTCACTTACATAGTATATATGAACACATAGTCAACTTTGAACCTTCATAAATTTTATTGTACACAATTTCACATATTAAAATTTATATTTATATATTCATATTATAGTCCTATATAAGTTCTATTTTTACACCATGATCAAATTCTGCATAAATCAAAATATATGGCCGAAAAACCAGAAACTGGTCTTTCCTTTGTTAAATTCAAATATTTGAATTCAAACAATCATAGTTAAACATCGACCACTTTACTTGCATCTCATGTCCTTGAATATTTATATTAAATACACATCATATATATTATTTTAACTTTAATGCATAGTGCATCACTACCAAAATGTTAAAATTCAAATAGTTGACCTCATCTTGTGTAATTTTGCAATATTAACTCAATGCACACCGTCAATCTCTACAGATCAGCCAAATCATTATCATGTAGAGTGAACCATTAAATAAATATATATTAACACCTAATTTTAATTATATCCTTAACATTTACCTTTTCTTATCATTAAACCTTAAACACTTGTCCTCATCTCCCTACTTCCTGACATCTTGGAATGATCACGCTTTATTTATCCTTTTCTAATGAACTTGATCTGTAAATTTGTTAACTAGAAAACACTTTGACCCATTTGAATTACTATGAATCATATATCTATATTTATGAACTCTCATGAACCATTATATCTCCATCTGATCCTGGTCTTTACCCTTCAAAAATTTGGCTAAGTATGGGGACCATTGCAAACTGCCTGGAAAGCCAACTTTGTTCCTTAATAACTTTTGCCTCGATCCATCTCATGACCTAAAATTTGAGAAATATGATCTCCTCATATATTATAATCCAAAAATATGTCAAAATTATATTTAATCCTTTGCTCATGTGATATATAACTCTATTAATTTTCTCACTTAGATTTTTATGGCATAGAGCCAACTATGCCAAGAACTATTTGGAAGGCCAACTTTACACATGCATATATTTTGATTCACTTCATTTCATGATCTAAAATCTAGTGAAAATAAACTATGAACATAAATAAACAAACCCATATGATCATTTTTTTCTCATACCTTCACATGTGAAAAATATAATAACATTAAAATGCCTACTAAGTTTTTCTTATCACATTGCAAATTTGGCTGAGTATGGGAAAACATTGTCAAACTGCCTAGGAGACCAACTTTGCACTTGTATATCTTATGTTTTTCTTTATCACATGACCTAAAATTTAATTCATAGTAACTAGGCACAAATTTTATCATAATAATATTACCATCTCCCCTTGACTCATCCATACATGGCAATGGTGACATCAGCAAACTACCTACTCAGATGTTCTACCACTAGACACAAAATGTCTAGGTGAAAACAATGATCAACCAAATGAAATACACACAATAACTCAAATAATTATTTACTTATGATAGGACCTCTTTCACATTAATAATACTTTAGACTCATCCTTAGACATCCTTAACCATGCAAGCTCTGAAGATCAATTAAGCCTACTTCAAGCATACTAGGATAAGCATATTGTGCACTTTGTCATTGTCACTTAGATTATCAAGCCACTTCATCCACTCACCTGGACACCTCCATTACATCACTATGACATCATTAACAAGACTCCAACAATATCCCCCTTTGTCATTTATGTCAAACACCAATACAAATCTTATGCTTAGACTCTATCTCTCTCTTCAAGTTCTTTCTCCCCCTTTGACACAATGATAAAGTGGGATAAACTGTTGATCCTATGGACCTAAAAAGACATCAAGTACCAATAATAGGAAGATACCATATCTGAGAGATGATACAGACTCCCTTTAACATTTACCAAAAATCTTCTCACCTTGACCTTCTCAAACATGCTTCATGAAAACACTCTTCTTTGATCATACATAGCTTCTATGAAACATACATGAACTTACCATGAAAACATTAAGGAATCCCCCTAAGTCACCTAAGCTTAGGCACCTTTTATTTGAGCATATTTATACTATTTATAATAGTTATGAATCAACACAATTACCTCTATACCTTCTTTCTTAGATCCAACTACATAGTCCTTTGATCCTATAATTTGACCAATTACAAAGCTCCCCCTTTGCTTATATAAGAGGATTAAATACATTGTTAAAGCAATTGACTTTATTTGATCAAGTCATCATATCAACATACTTGAGTTCAAATTTGTAGCAAAATTATTCAAATCTCCACCATGATTGGAACATCTCATATATGCTTCCTCTCACATTATGCACAACTCCTCAAGCCACTCAAGCTATTTGTGTTATCTCCCCCTAACTTCATGTCATACACAACTTGTCATCTATTTAACTCAGTAAACCTTCTTCATGATAACAAAGATAATACAACACATTCTCTTTGTCCTCCATATCAACCTTGTATTTAGTCTTTCATATGTAAATAGAATATTTTGACACCACATTATCCTTAATTAGACACCTAAAAACTACCATTCTATGCTTTTAGACCTTGCACACACTGCCAATATTATTTAATGATAAAAAAACACTAAATTAGGATCAACCATGCATTAAAATCATGTCACCAACTAATGAAAACATTGCATATTCTTCACCTGATGTTCACTTAGCTCCATATACCAAAATTGAGTCATTAGCATCGTGAACACACACCTTAGAGTTTTTAGACATCAAACCCTCAAGTCACCACCTTTCATCCTTTGGGATATTTCCTTCAAAATTAAGAGCCAACTGATTAACCAAAGAGCATCTTAACACACAAGTCTAGAAATCAAAAAAGTCCTCCATAGTAAGCCAACACATATTTTCATGACCTTCTTTATCTTGCAATGTCAATCAAGACCCAACCAGCATCCACCATGCTTCCTCTTTCTATAAAGTGTCTCCTTGAATCTTAGAGAGAGACACCCCTTTGACATAGAGAGACTAAAAGTCCTAAAACTTTGGAGAGTCTAAAATATCCATAATCTCATCTGACTTGCAATCCTTCTTAACTTTCAATGAATCCTTGACTTCATTCTTTTCTTCAGATTTGTCAATAAATGTTATCAATAAAAAATCTTGACTTTCCTTCATGTCTATCATGGAAAACAAACCATCTTTGGTCTCATTCTAATCTCTTCTAATAGGATTAAGTTTCTATATCCATTTTTGACCTCTTCCTTGCACACTAGGAGCTTCATATACCTTGTTTTGCTTTGGGAACTCATTCAACCTATTCTTATACCTAGCAATGTGACCAACTTTATGACAACTAAAACAAACAAGATCATTCATACCTTTTTCTTGATGATTATTTTGATCTTCTTTTTCTATTTGGATATAAGAAAAATTCTCTTGGTAGTCTTGTATCTTCTTCATATTTGATCCCTTCTCTGTTGTAGCAGGTATTCCACCTTGATAAAGATTATCCTTCATAGTCTTGGGTCTCAACACCATTGATTAACTTTTAGGAGTAGAGTGCTTCTTCAAACTATTCTTGTTGAATCTAGAAATATGTCCTACTTTATTACAACTATAAAAAACAATATCATTCAACATACCTCTTGACTGATCTGAGTCATGACTTCTCCATGACCAATTACTCCTTCTTCCAAGGCTACATGAATGTCCATACTTGATTGACTTCCTTATTTTTTCATTGATTTCAAAGATTTCAATCTCCTTGACATACTCAAGCTTCTCATGTTTTTTTTCCAACTTGACTACAATAATCTATTGCTCACTCTTTAATGACTTCATCTCAATCTTTAGCAGAGTGTACTCATCTTCTCTTTCTTTTAGATTTGCACTTGCATTCCTTTATTGATCATCAAGAATATTGATCTTATTTTATCCTCTTTAGCATTATTGGCCATGTATTTCAATCTATATGCTTTCACTTTAATAGAATTGATCTATTCTTGATACTTCTTCTTATCTCTCTCAAACTTGCCTAACAAACTGCCCTCAAGAGAACTGACTTGTGCTTTAAGACCTTTGATCACATACCTCATCTTGTGATTCCTCCTTATGAGCTCAGCTCCTAGATCCATTTCTTCTTCTTCATTGTCATATAACACTTCTTTTTCTCCAATATCATGGTAAACTTCTTCATCATGGATGATGTCCTTTTATTTTAAATAACTTTCCTTAGAATCTTTTCGTTGAACCTTGAGGTCATTAATAACCTTTCTCATCTTCTTTAGCATCTTTATTCAAAGTAAATATTTGTTCCTCGAGTACCTTGATTATAGTCTTCCATTATTGATTCTCTTTATTCAACTACTTATCCATCTTTTTACCTACGTAGGATCTCCTTCAAGCTATTAAGATTCTTTCAAAGGACCCATTCTGATACTAATTGTTAGAATTATAATTACTAAGAGGGGGGGTGAATTACTGAGCCTAGATATTTCAATTTCAATTCCAATCCTATCAAACTATTAAACAATTATCATATATCAACTTGATTAATCAACATTAACAAGAGAACTCATTCATTAAATACATACACAAGATCAAACACACAACACATAATTCATGTGGAAAACCCTCTTAGGGAATAAAACCCACTCTCAAGCCTACAAATACTTAGTCTAATTGCCTTACAATTTATTACAAACTAGATATTGGTTAATTCCTTTTGATTCAAACCTTGAACAAGTCCTTTTGACTAAAGGCCTTTAGTGAAACAACTATTTCACAAGGAGTAACTACCCCTAAGGAAGATCAAGTCATTTAGACCCTCCTTTGAAATAAACACCTCCACATTTGAACTGATGTATTTAATACCCGATGATGGACCTCTAATAATCACTCTTCACCTTCACTATTTCATCCAACGCTCCTTATTTTCCAAATCACATTACATACTTGATCTAACACACAAAGATCAATTAGGACACATTACATATCCCAACTAATCCCACTCTTCAAATCTTCACTCACACTCAATCTTCAAACCTACAAGAGCACTATTTGGCATTAAAAATATTACCTATAAGTCATAAAAACCATCATCAACTTTAGCTAACCTTCAACCCATCCACTGGTCACACACAGCCTTCACCTTGCCTTCGCTTACCATACACACTCTCTCAAATAGCATCTTGAGCTCACTCACTCATTTTGCCTCTTATAGGCTTATTAGGTCTACTGACCTATGTGATCACCTTCATCACCTAGATCAGACAATCATGTATGATCCTCTTCACTCTCTACTAGTCCTCACTAACCTATACCTTCTCTTTTAGATTTTCTCTCCTTCACTTGGCTCTACATCCGCACCACAAGAACAAATAATTCAAATAGTCCTTGTACTTATATCATGCTCTTGGTATAACCCATCTCAATTAGACAAGATGCTTACCACACTTGTTCTACATTTTAAATAGGCTTTCATACATGTTACATGTAATAATTGAATACTCTATAGGTTGTCCAATGCCTCATTACCCCCAAACCACCATGAGGTCTTGGTGAGACCTAAAATCATTAGGCCTTCATACTCACACGTTACATGTGAGACTACTTGGACCAACTTCATCATTTACCAATGATCTTAAAATATAAAACATATCTCCAATATCCCCTTTCTCACTTCCACATGGTTTCATGCCATTTGGAATACCAACTCCACACTTGGACCTAACAATTAGGTCTCCCAGGTCTTCAAGTCTTGATACATAGAAAACATTATCTCAAAATTTTGAACCAAATACTAAAATATTTCACATATACATATGATTATATCACATTTTTTAACCCTTAAGGACCTCATCTATACCTCCATGTGATTTAGACATATCAACACATGTTCTAGGCACTCAAAACAACATTCACAAAATGACCACTTAGACTAGTCATATATAGTCAAGATATTTTGACTCTTCATATCTGATCAAAGGCATATTATGATAAAAAAATGCCTTATAATAATCCTTCTATACTTATATAACATCTCCATTCTCATTTTATTTTTTAGCTCTGCTTAGAACACCTTCAACTTACCTCTGTAAGATGGTCACTCAAACTGCCAATGCATTCAACAAACATAGTCAACTTATATGTCTTGTTTCATATATAATATAGATTATTAAAACCTAAAAAATCCATAGATATGATCCTTTTTTATTATAAAACACTTTACAATATCTAATTCATCATGAAATATCAAAACAACATCAATACAAGCTCAATTATTCTTCTTGGGTCACTTACAGAGCATATATGACTACATAGTCAACTTTGAACCTTCAAAACATTGAATCTAAACACTTTAAAATCTTAAAATTTATATTTAAAAATTCACCTTGTATTCCTCTATAAAATCATTTTTTACACCATGAGCAAATTCTACATGGATTGAAAGATATGGCCCAAAAACCAAAAATTGGTCTTTCCTTTATTAAATTCAAATATTTACTTTCAAATGATCATAGTTAAACATCGACCACTTTTCTAGCATATCATGTCCTCAAAAATTGATATTATCTATACACCATTAATATTATTTTAACTTTAATTCATATTGCATCACTACCCAAATGTTAAACTTCAAATAGTTGACCTCATCTTGTGCAATTTTGCAATATTGACTCAATGTGCATCGTCAATCTCTATGGATTAGCCAGGTCATTATCATGTAGTGCACACCATTAAATCAATATTTATGAAAACACACTCATCATTATATCATTATCCTTTACCTTTTATCAGTGTTAAACCTTGAACACTTGTCTTCACCTTGCTGCTTCTTGACATCTTGGAATGAACACGCTCTATTGATCCTTTTGTAAGGAACTTGATCTTTAACTTCATTAACAAATGAACACTTTGATCCATTTGAATTAATACACACCATATATCTAGATGTAAAAACTCTGACAAACCATTATATATCCATCTGGTCTTGGTCTTTACCCTTCTCAAATTTGGCTAAGTATGGGGACCATTGCAAATTGCCTGGAAAGCCAACTTTGCTCCTTAATAACTTTTGCCTTGATCAAACTCATGACCTAAAACTTGATCCATATGATCTCTTCATATAATTTAATCCAACCATGTGGCAAACCAATCTTTACACCTTTGCACATGTGATATATAACTCCATTAATCTTCTCGCTCAGATTTTTTTGCCATAGAGCCAACTATGCCAAGAACTATTTGGAAGGATAACTTTACACGTGCATATATTTTGATGTGCTTCATCACATGATCTGAAATTTAGTAAAAATCAACTAGGGACAAAATTGAAAAAACCTATATGGTCATTTTCTCCTTTCTACTTCACACATGATGTTGGAAATATTTTCATTGATGTCAAAGGTCTAGCATTATTGGTGATAAAGGTCCCATTGCATTTAATGATGTTTTTAATAGTAATATCTTGGCTAATGTGTGTTAATATTTATTTAATATTAACTAATATATTTTTGGTTGCATAAATTCAAAATAACAGCCCATGAAGAATTTAAAGAGTCATGAGGTAAAGACAAAAGAAGAATGGGACGCATTTTCCCATGAAGAGTCATCTTGAGGAATTCCAAGAGTCACCAAGTAAAGATAAAAGAGGAAGGGCACAATTTCTCATGAAGGGACACTTTGAGAAATATGAAAAGTCACCAAGATAAAGATAAAAGAGGAAAGGATGCTTTTGCTTATGAAGGGTCACCATATAACTTTTCAAATGCAAGGATACGAAGGGTCATGCAAGTTTGGCATCATTTTCCATGAGGATTGAAGGGCCACAAAGGGGGAAGGCCAAAGGTCATTTGGAAAGATATAAATAAAGGCTTGAGAAGCCATTTTTAATATGGGAGATAGATTATGATTTACAATTTTTATATTTAGCTTAGAAGAGCAAAGGGGAGAGAGGAAATAGATATTGTAATGAGCTATCATTTGTTGAGATAGCAATATTGAGAGATAGTTGTGTGGTATACAAAAAAGGGGTTGGTGCTCCTATGGGTTGGTGCTCATGAATGGTTTTTGTGTTGGTGCTCAATAAAGGGGTCGGTGCTCCTATGGGTTGGTACTCATGAATAATTTATGTGTTGGTGCTCAGCAAAGGGGTTGGTGCTCCTGTGGGTTGGTGCTCATGAATAGTTGATGTGTTGGTGCTCAGTAAAGGGGTTGGTGATCCTACAAGTTGGTTCTTGTGAATATTGTATTTTGAGTTGGTGCTCATTCATATACTTGAGATTGTTCTCTGTGGTTTTTCCCACATTGGGTTTCCACGTTAAATATGGGGTCTCTCTCTATCTTGTGTGGTGTTTATTATTTAAGTTTTATTGCATATCTTGAATGTATGGTTAAGTGGAATTTGATTAAGAGAAAGTTTATAGGATTTATGATATACTGATTCACCCCCCCTCTCAGTATATCCCATGATTAACAATTGGTATCATAGCAGGTTCCTTTTTTAAAAAGTTTTATAGCTTGAAGGTATATCGGAAAAGCACAAGATGGCCAAGTAGATAAATAAGGAGAACCAAGAGTTGAAATCTATGGTTGAATCTCTTAAACAATAGGTGTGTATCTTGGATTCTAAGTTGGCTATAAAATCAAAATAAAATAATATATTTATTTAGGATCTTAAGAATTAGCTAGAGGTTACAAATTTAAGTTTGAAATCAAAAGAAGAAGAGAATTTATTCATGGACATACATGAAGATGCCTCTACAATCAAAAGTATAGATGATCAAGAAGAAGAGGATGAATCTGAAGTGAATGTGGAAGGAGAATTCATTTGTGCCTTAGAAGAGTTAGAAGTTGTTGAGAAGAAGAATCAAAGATTGAAGCGCCAAATCGATAAAAATGAAAAAGAGTCAAAGGAAAAAATTGAAGATCTACAAGCACACTTTGAAGAAGCTAAGAAAAATGAATAAGATCTAATGGCACAATTGAAAATAGTAAGTAAAAAATGTGAAAGGTATGTTATTGAAATTGCTTCTTTAAAAGCAGATCTTGATAAAACAAATAAATCAATCAATGATAGAACAGCCAATGATTCAAAATTTGAGAATAGCACTAGTATGTTGAATAAGATATTAGAAATCCAAAAGGCAATATCAGATAAGATAGGTATCAGATTTGAAAAGAAAAAAAGCTATGTTGAAGCTCTTACAAAAGAGGAAACAAAAAGGGAAGAAGTGAAGAATACAGAGGACATCTCAAATAAAGAAGGCTAAAGGGAATAAAGCTACAAAAAGAAATTAGGTCAGAGATACATAAATAGGTCCTATTTTTATGTTTACTATTTTTATTGTAATAGATATGGTCATAAAAAATTATAATGTCAAAAAAGAGCTAACAATTTTAGAAATAAGGAGAAGGGAAGTCATGTAGAGTCAAGTAGAAGCTACAACTCTTTTGCTCCTCTATCAAGCTTTGATGAAGAGGCCATAATATATTACAAGTGTAAAAATGTTGGACACATAGCTTAGTACTATAGAATCATGTTTGATTCAGTCAAGAAGGACTAGAGTTTCAAGGCTCCATTCAATAAGAAAAAGTTTCGACAAGTTCTTGGCAAAAGAAATAACTTGAAATATCTATGTTGGTGTAGATAGCGTTGCATGCAAGAAATTAAGAAAATCCATGGTTCATTTATAGTGGATGTTAGAGGCACATGATAGAAGATAAGAGCAAGTTCATAACCTTGAAGAAGATCAATGGTGGCATAGTGAAATTTGAAGATAATATTACTATCAAAATTGCTGAAAAAGGTACACTAAGTTTGGATAATGGTATAACTAAAACTAAAAATGTTTTATATGTAGAATGTCTTAAGCATAATATTTTGAATTTAAGTCAAATGTGTGATTAGGGGCACACACTAAAGTTTTATGTAGAAGGTTATGAAATTAGAAGAAAATATTTAGATGTATTGATTGCAAGTACTGAAAAGAACAGGTAATAACTTGTATATGCTATTAGACATCAAAGGTCAAAGATGTTTGAGTCAGATTGAAAAAAGTTGGCTATGGTATAGAAGAATGGGGCACATAAATTTTGACAATATTGTCAACATCAATAAAAATCAAGTAGTCAGAAATCTTCCAAAGATTACAAAGCCATCTGACACGCTTTGTGAACCTTGTCACCATGGGAAATAGGCTAGAAGGTGGTTCAAAACAAAAGAGTACTCGACCACTCAGATGCTAGAGCTTGTTCACACTGACTTATGTGGACCTATGAGGACTCAGAGTACTCAAGGTGAGAAATATTTTATGTTAATTATTAATGATTTTTCATGTATGATTTGGGTAATGTTTTTAAAGAAAAAATTAAAAACGTTTAGACATTTCAAAGCATTCAAAGCATTAGTTGAGAATGAAACCAATTTGAAGATTAAGTGTCTAAGATCAAATCGAGGAGGAAAATTCATGTCAGATCAATTTATTGAGTTTTTTGAAGATCATAGAATAAAGAGATATTATTCAGTAGCCAGAACTCCATAACAAAATGGAGTAGTTGAACAGAAAAATAGAATAGTTCAGGAAATGGCAAGGACAATGCTAAATGAATCCAAGATAGTAGATAAACATTGGAGAGAGGTAGTTACTATAGTAGTGCATATTTAGAATAGAGAATTATTGAGATTCAATATTGACAAGACTCCTTATGAGCTATGGAAATATAAACTAGTAACAGTTGATTATTTTAGAGTTTTTGGTAGTAGATGCTTTATAAAAAGAACCAATGAAAAACTTGGTAAGTTTGAATCTAGGGCAGATGAAGGTATATTTATTCGTTATTATTTCAAAATTAAAGCTTATAAATGTTATAAAAAAAGAATCAAGAAAAATTTTGAATGTGTAAGTGTCAGGATAGAAGAAAATGGAACACAAAGAATCAGTGATCCAGTAGACACTCTTGAAATCATTGAAGAGGAAGGTTTTGAAGAATCAAATGAAGATGAGGAGAAGGAGAAAAAGGGCATCAAAACTCCATCCAAATATGTTCAGAGAAATCATAATAAAAGTGACATCATCAAGGATATAAATGAAGGAATTCACACTAGAAGAATGATGGTAAGTGAATCTGAGTAAGTTAATTTCTCTTTGTTATCCAAAATTTAGCCTAGAACTTTTTTAGAAGCTAGACATGATAAACATTGGGTTAAGGCTATGGATGAATAATTAAATCAAATATAAAAAAATGATACATGGGAATTAGTGCCTAGACCAAAAGATCACAATGTGATAGGAACAAAATGGGTTTATAGAAATAAATTGAATGAAAATGGAGAAGTGACCAAAAATAAAGTAAGATTAGTATGTAAAGGATATGCTCAGATTGAGAGAATAGATTTTGAAAAAACTTTTGTACCATTGATAAGGTTAGAGGCTATTAGAATGTTTCTTACATATGCAGTATTTAAAATTTTCAAAGTATTTGAGATGGATATCAAATCTACCTTCCTAAATAGGAATTTTGAATAAGAGGTCTATATTGAGCTGCTTGAGGGATTTATTCTCTCAAATATTAGTAACCATGTATGCAGATTGAAGAAAGCATTGTATGGATTGAAACAAGCTCCCAAAACTTGGTATACAAGACTTGATAAGTACCTGCAAGATCAAGGTTTCAAGAGAGGATTTGTTGATAGTAATATCTACATCAAAACAGAAGGTGAGCATCAATTGATTATTGTGGTATATGTTAATAATATCATTTTTGGAGGAAATATTGAAAATATGACAAAAGGATTTTATGATAGAATGTAAAAATAATTTGAGATGTCTATGCTTGGAGAATTATCATTTTTCTTAGGATTGCAAATATTTTAATCAAATAAAGGAATTTACATATCTCAAAGTAAATATGCCAAGAAAATGTTGAATAAATTTGGTTTTGAGGATTGTGCACCAGTTGACACACCTATGTATATAGGAAATAAGGTGAGCAAGGATGAAGATTCACCTGTTATAGATCAATCTTTATATAGATCTATGATTGGTAGTCTTTTATATTTGACAGCATCGAGGCCAGACATCATGCATGTAGTAGGTATGGTTGCAAGATATTAGTCATCTCTAAAAGATAGTCATGTTTAATTGGTGAAGAGAATATTCAGATATATCAAGGGGATATTATATTTTGGATTATGGTATCCCACAAGTAGAGATTTAACTTTGGTTTCTTATATAGATTCAGATTGGGCAAGGTGCTTGGATGATAAAAAGAGTACAAGTGGAGGAGCTTTCTTCCTTGGTGATAGCTTAGTATCATGGCTAAGTAAGAAGTAGAAGTCAGTATCACTTTCTATAGCTAAAGAAGAATATACTACAGCAGTATTGTGTTGTACTCAAGTGATTTGGATGAAGCAAACCTTGGAAGATATCAAGGTAAAGTATGATGAACCTATTTCTATTTTTTGTGATAACATAAATATTTTGAAGAATCCAGTGATGCATTCAAGAATAAAACATATTCCCATTAGATATCACTTCTTGAGAGATCATGTTGCAGATCAATAGGTTAAGATGGGATACATCAGTACTACAGAGTAGATTGTAGATATTTTCACAAAGGCACTACCAAAAAACACATTTGAGTTTCTACGAGAGAAGTTTGGAGTAACTTATTTTACTTCCTACCATTGAGGTTCAACATTAGTTAAAAGGGAGCTAAGTGTTAACTCCAGGTAGGCCCTTTTCCATTGATGTCAAAGGGGGAGAATAATAGGTACAAGTATAGGTGCAAAAATAGGTACACATAATAGGTATAGGTTGCTACAGTGAGGGGGAGTAACTGTATGTTTTTCAGATGATAGTATATGCAGGTTTTAAGATGTGGCAATTTTAAGATTGAGGTTGCCATCAATGACAAAGGGGGAGATTATTTGAAATATTGTCATTGATGTCAAAGGTCTAGCATTATTGGTGATAAAGGCCCCATTGCATTTAATGTTGTTTTTAATAGTAATATATTGGCTAATGTGTGTTAATATTTATTTAATATTAATGAATATATTTTTGGTTACATAAAGTCAAAAAAAAGGCCCATGGAAAAGTCAAAGAGTCATAGGGTAAAGATAAAAGAATAATGGGATGCATTTTCCCATGAAGAGTCATCTTGAGGAATTCCAAGAGTCACCAAGTGAAGACAAAAGAGGAAGGGTGCAATTTCTCATGAAGGGACACTTTGAAGAATACGAAAAGTTACCAAGATAAAGATAAAAGAGGAAAGGACACTTTTGCTTATAAAGGGTCACCATATGACTTTTCAAATGCAAGGATATGAAGGGTCATGCAATTTTGGCACCATTTTCTATGTAGATTGAAGGTTCATAAAGGGGGAATGCCAAAGGTCATTTGGAAAGCTATAAATAAATTCTTGAGAAGCCATTAATAATATGGAAGATAGTGTATGATTTGTAATTGTTATATCTAGCTTAGAAGAGCAAAAGAGAGAGAGGAAAGAGATATTGTAATGAGCTATCATTTGTTTTGATAGTAACATTGAGATATAGTTGTGTGGTATACACAAAAAGGGTTGGTGTTCCTATGGGTTGGTGCTCATGAATAGTTGTTGTGTTGGTGTTTAGCAAAGGGGTTAGTGCTCCTATGGGTTGGTGCTCATGAATAGTTGTTGTGTTGGTTCTCAGTAAAGGGTTTGATGCTCTTGTGGGTTGGTGCTCATGAATATTTATTGTGTTGGTGCTTAGCAAAGGGGTTGGTGCTCCTGTGGGTTGGTGCTCATGAATAGTTGTTGTGTTGGTGCTCAGCAAAGGGGTTAGTGCTCTTTCAAGTTGGTGCTTACAAATATTATAGTTTGAGTTATTGATCATTCATATACTTGAGATTGTTCCCTATGGTTTTTCCCACATTGGGTTTCCACGTTAAATCTGGGGTCTCTCTTTATCTTGTGTGGTGTTTATTATTAAAGTTTTATTGCATATATTGAATGTATGGTTAAGTAGAATTTGATTAAGGGAAAGTTTTTAAGATTTATGATATACTAATTCACCCCCCCTGCTCTCAGTATATCCCATGCTTAACACATGAAAAATATAACAACATCAAAATATTTACTCAGCTTTTTTTATCACATTGTAAATTTGGCTAAGTATGGGAAAACACTATCAAATTGCTTGAGAGACCAACTTTGCACTTGCATATCTTATGTTGTGCTTCATTTCATGACCTTAAATTTAATACATAGTAACTAGGAAAAAAATATATCACAATCATATGACCAACTCCCCTTGACTCATCTATGTGTGGTAATGATGACATCAGCAAACTACCTACTCAAATTTTCTATCACCAGACCCAAAATGTCTAGATGAAAATAATGATCAACCAGATGAAATCCACTCATGCACACAAGCACTCAAATAATTATTGATTTATGATATGATCCCTTTCACATGCTCAATACTTTAGACTCATCCCTAAACATCCTTAACCATGCAAACTCTAAATATCAACCAAGCCTACTTCAAGCATACTAGGATAAGCATATTGCACACTTTGTCATTGTCACTTAGATTATCAAGACACTTCATCTACTCAACTGGACACCTCTATGACATCACTATGACATCATTGACAATCCTCCAATAAACACTATAATAATAATTTTCATGAGCACCAAATTCAAGTAGCATACCTTGTCCTACACTTGATAAAATAATTTATAATAAGAAAGGATAAGGTTAGAAATTTATGCATAATTGGTTAGGCCCATATTTAGTGATAGAAAAAAATTAAAAATTGAGATTTTTGATTATTCACCTTAGAGGGAAAGGATTTTTATGAATTTTTGAACTATTTCCACCTTAAACATTACTTCATATATGCCTTGCATGTCCACATTTTCCTCTTTGCATTATTAAAAATCTCATTGTTGTTTCATTCTTGCTTTTTGATCATTTTATTAGGTAATCATTTATTATGATTTTACATGACAAAATCTTTGAAATGCAACATATCATCTCATTCCACCTTTTCATATCACCCTATCTCCTCTTTAGAAAACACTCTCAAAATCAGCATAGAATAAAAGTATTATCTTAGTCCTTATGATTATTGTGCACCTCATCCCCATACATTTTATTGTAAACTTAGAAACTCTAGCCTATAGCCTAGTCTAGAAGCTTATCCATGGCATACTCCCATTTTATGGTTCCCTCTAAGTAAAAATATTAGCATGCTCAAACCAGTGACCTTATCTACCTATCTTGGTATTTTGTGATGATTCCTTGCATCTTACTAGTTTCATAAGGATACAAGCCTTCCCTTAAAAATAAATAGAGAGAGAGGGGGAGATACTATACAAACTCAAGCTTATGTAAGTAAAAACACAAACCTACATATATTTCCTTTCACTAATCCTTGGTGTTAATCCATTATATCTTATCAGTTGTGTATGGTTAGCATTATGGATATATGTCATTACTCACCTACATTCAACCTTGGGTGATGAGCCCATGTGTCTTCCTAGTTGCATGAGACTAAGTGTAGAGGGTTACAAAACCAAAGATAGATAAAAAACAATCTAAAAAGTGTCTAAGAAGCAATAAAATTCCAAAATATATTTCCTATATGACTATGTTAAAATGATAATATCATTCCTCTCATCAATTTAGTCATGGTTGGCCATCTCTCGATCTACGTTTAGATAATGCTAACAAACCTAGTATCTTCTAAGCTTAGTAAGAAATAAAATTATTTTCATTGCACATAAGGATTAAGCCAACTTCTTGGTCCTTTTTGAAATTTTTAAGTGTAGCTTTTCACTTTCATTATCCCATATATCCCATCTTCCCTTCATTGCTTGCAGTAAAATGAACATCATTTGTCATGTGAATAAATTAGCTCAATCATTACTTACAAAATAATTTTTAGCGCATTCATAATTTTGTAAACCATTTATCATATTATATTTGCATATATCTTTTTATCACATTCATAAATATAAGAACATCCATCTCACTTTATTAAAACAAATATCCGTATTACTTCATCACATTTCCTAGTCATCCAAGATATATAAATTAAAAAATATACATCATAAGATACAAAGAAATATATTAGACAATGTATAAACCAAAATGGGTCAAATCTCTATATATATGTAAAGTTTTTGAATACATCAATTCTCAGTACAAACACCCTCATAGAGGAAAAAGGTGTCTCAAAATCCAAAAATATAAAGTAATCCACAATCATCCATGTCTTTGAGCACCTCAAGAGGCAAAGTGTTTAGTGTTCTTATTCTTCCTCCTCTAAGAAGCTCAAGATGAAGATTGATGAGTGTTTTGAATCCTATTCTACTTTCATTTATGGCTCATGTCTGCTTGGGAGGCCATCCCTTCAGTTGTCTATTTTTCTAGATGAGGTTGTCCACCTTTCATCACAAAATAATCACTGAGAGTCTTCACCTATGACTCTAAGTTGTCCACCTAGTTCTATAGGCCAACTCACCCTTTGTCTAATGAGTTCCATGAAATGATAGGGTAAATATGTTTATACACCTTCCCACACCCTTAGGTTGACCCAAATTGATCGAGTGTTTCTCCCTAGCAAGCCTAGTACCCATGTGAAACAAGTTCACTAAGGTGTCTCTAATCATGTGTTTCCACTCTATGGTTGAACTCACACACACACACACACACACACACACACACACACACACACACACACACACACACACACATTAGATATTTATTAAAATAACTAATGAAGACTCAAAAAATTAGAAAATAATGTTGGAAAGTAATAAAAGAGCTAAAATGAAACAAGTCATTGTCTTACTTGGGTCCCCTTCCTCCCAATCAGATCCAAGTCCTCATTAGATCTCATCTTGGCCTCCTCTTCTTTGATTTTGGGCTCGTCTTTACTAAAGGGTTTCCCCCTCTACTCCCCCTCCCTAATATCCTTCTCTTATAGCTACCACATATCAATGCTAGTGATATTTTTATGGGTTTACCTATGGTGGTGGCTATGGTGGTTGATGTGTCTACTTTTGGCCACCTCTTGGTATTCCCTACACCACTTGTGTTATAATCAACACTGCACTTCCCCCTCTAGCTAGTTATATTAGCTACATTACATCTCCTCCCGATACTCTAGGATACTAACCAGCCTATGATCCTCCTCCTCTTTGTCTACCTATGACCACCATTGTGATGGGAGTGCATGGTACCAAGGAATCCCACCCTAGTCTCCTTAGCTATGCATTCCTAGCCTCAAGGTTCCTTTTGTAAAACATTTGAGGAATAGGTAGATTGGATACATAATATCCCCTAAACTATTGGGCCACCCTATCAATAGGGTACATCTCGATCTGACTACATCAATCATGTGCTCTTTCAAGCTGCTATAGTAATAACCTCATCTACCCACTACCTAACCATCCCTTGGTATAGTATAACTATCAAAAATGTTGTTTTCAATGTACCTATTTCCCAAGGTTAATCCCTATAGACACTAAATCTAAATTATATATCACCCTAGTCTTGTATACTAGGCAAGTACTTCACATGGTTATACCCTTCAGTATTAAGACCTTTTTACTGCCAAAAGGCTCACATCTACTATCTCATGTGCCTATTGCTTATCTCTTAGTCTAACCATATGTTATTCTAATGAATAAGCCTTATATACTTATCAAAATGATATAAACCTAATTATTATCATCCTCTACGCGTTTTAAACCTATGACTATTTTTTAGCTTCTTGGATACTTACATCCCAGTCAAACACCTACATCGATGCTAGTGTCATGTGCCAAAATAAGTGTCTAATGTTATAAAGTCATCAAAATTGTAATGAAAAATATTCTAAAGGTTGACCTAAGTGATTTAATGTAAGTTATTTCCAAAAGGTATTGATATATATACAATATCAACCCTTATTCATTCCTCACCTAGCACAAACCTAACAACTCACAAGGCAACTTACCAAAAACACTCAATCAAAATTCAAGTGAGCAAAGCTTCCCTAATGTTTCTTATTTTAGTATCAATCATAAGGGCAACCCATATAAAATTTTGGAGTAATGAAAGATCATTACATGAGCCATATTTGTCAAGTTACAAGCTAGGTCACTTTATATACTTGTTTATCACATGTTGCATCTTGATACACACACAAGCCAACATGGAGGGGAGAACTACATAAGTTTGAGGCCCTCTTTAAAGTATTGGTTATGTAGGAAATGCCCATTGACATAGGGGTCAATGGAGTAGCTTGACACCATGTGCCCACTAACCCATTATTCCCACAATCACTCTAAGGGTGAGGAAGCTAAGGTTTGATCATTTGACAAATAATGACAACGTATGCATGAGATATAAACACACTACAATAAAGGTGATAGAAAACCCATAAATTTTTAGGTGGTCACACATAGATATGTTTTATATTCTATATTAGACACATGCATCCAAATTAGATAGTAGCATCAATATAATCATATAAATTTGACACAAGAATACAAGGCCACAAAATGAAAAATTCTAAAATATGACAATTGTTCTAGTATCTTGATCTAATCCACTTATAGATTATTTCAACCCAGATCTGCATGCATGTAGTAAACCAGCTAAGTATTTTTATTCCTAATTTATTAAAATATCAATCAATAGTTTTACTTTCTATTTTTAGCATATCTCAATATTATAAATTTAGAACATTGTTTATCTGAGTTCTATAAATTAATTATCCTACTATAAATCTATGTATCACCCTTGTGTTTATTTATTTATATATTCTTAACCTTATACTATATTTACCCATCTAGATTTAGGGTTAAACATTTGGTGAACCTGACCTTTGGTACCCAAAACCCTTGATATTGATCTAGGATTTACTAATTCTCTATCTCTGATATTTGATTTCTATTTAAGTAAGGTTCACAAGTTAAAAATCAGATTTCAATTTGTATAAATATGTGCAATGTGGATGCATCTATAGCCCATTTTGGGATCCAATTTATGATTATAGTTGTCGTTTGTTATTATAGTTTCTTAGTCAGACCTATCATACAATGAAATAGGAAAATTTGTCAATATAATGAGAGGGATTTAAAAATAAATCAACATTTAATCTATCTTCATAATTTATTTTATTACATTATAGATCCAGTATTTAGACTCTAACATACACTCTCTCAACTCTGCCTATATCTTATTCGAATGATAGTCATCATCCTATACTTTTTATTCACCCATGGCTTATATTAGATTCTTTTAACGATGTTATCACTACTCAAAAAGGAAAAGGTGTCCAAACTAATATGCCACCTATTAACATACAGTGGGGGCCTCCTAAGACAAAACTAGTGATCAAATCTAAGGGATATGACCTTGTTGACCAACTGAGTAACATGCATGCCAAGATCTCAATCCTCAAAATTTTAAAGCATTCCACTATCTATAAGGATATCCTATATGAAATATTTTGTGATACCCAATTTTCAAGTGATATTGAACCATATTACTTTATAGATATCATACAAGTCCTCAAAATCAATGCAAAACTCATTACCTTTGATTCAACATATTTACCATCCAAAAAAATTATTGACCAAGATTTACCTTTATTCATGTAAGTGATTATGCATAACAAAGGAATCAAATGGGTGTTAATTGAGAATATATTGGGCCTAAACATTTGTATTGCAAATTTCTTAACCACTTTGGGTATTAGCACTAATCTTATCTAAAAATAAGTTATGTATATCAAGGGATTTGATAATTCACATAGCCCTTTGGTTCATAAAAAAACATTAGATATGACATTGGGGCCAAAAAGGTTCTAATTAATTTTTATGTAATTTCTCGATCATTACATTATAATGTGTTTTTGGGTAAACCTTGGATACATACAATAGAGGTCATCCATCTACACTACATCGATGTATAAAATTAATACATAATGGAACCTTTTTTCAATGCCTATTGATGATGAACCTTTCAAATTTTTTAAAATGATGCATTCTGATAAATAAGGCATCCCTACAATGGTGCCACATAAATAATGTATTCCACTTGAGAATATATGCAAATAGGTGAGTCAAGTACAATGGCTCTATTATCTCTAGATACAAATAAAGCACCACACATCGAGATACACATAGATGAACATCAAGATCAAGAACAATTGTCAATGGAGCCAATGATACCAAAACCAAAATAAAATTGAATAATTAATATTCTTTTATTGGTCAATATTGAACAACAATATGCCATGTTTCATATTACTATGATAATGATGATGATATGGCCAATGATATGACAAATGAGACATTGTAAAAACATAATTTTGATCCACTTGAATGTTAGAAAATTTAATATCTAAATGATGTAATCATAAGACCCTTAGTATATTATTAGGTAATTAAATAATAATGATTTATTATTTATTAGCATGGGTTAACAACCTCATATAAATAAATAATAAAAACATGAATTATTTATTACTTATCAGTAAAAATAAAACATTATTGTTTATTATTTATCAATATTTTAAAATGTTCTTGGGATGGTTGGACCCATTGGTAATAATGGTCACCTCCCTTCAATTTTTACTATAAAATAGGGTTTAGCCCTATTATTTAATCATCTTAAAGAATTAAAAATATATTGGGTGACTTAAATATTTGTGAAGGTTATTTTGGAAGAAAGGAAGTGAGAAGAAAAGTTTATGTATTGGGGTGATTTGGTTTCTCATATTAATGAATATCATATTGGTGGATTTTTTACCTCTTTGAGGTTTTATCATGGTAACTCAGTGTCATGTGTTGATGTGTTCATTATATGCTTTGCTTATCAATTATATTCTAGATCTTGTATATGCATAATGCATTCCTTCAATGAATTTGACATGGTAATAAACCCTGAGGGAATATAATTAGTGGAGTAAGTTATTATCAATTATGAAGACCAATTGATTTACATTTAATTAAAAATATATTTTTTAATTATGTCAAGCTTGTGTATGGCAAGGAGGGAGAAGATTTTTTTTATGGATTACTTTGGAGGTTTATCTCTCATTCAAAACACTTCAAAAGAATTTAAAAACATCTCTGGACCCTATTAAAACAAATCATTTTCTTCAAGAATTGAAAGGAAAATTCAAAACATTAATTTCCTTGTCAAAATCCATTTTTTAAAATTCTTTTTTTACCAAAAAAAATCAAGAAGATTGGAACAATTTTCAAGTTTTTTAGTGACCTATGTAGTTTTTGGGATCACTTCTTCATCTACAGGGTATCATATTCATGGATGGAAGCATACATAGGTAAGTAATAATTTTTTTTGGAAAATATTTAAAAAATAATTATTTTTTTAATTCTAATATTCCATGCAAAAGTGGGTGGGTCCCACCTTTCTTTAAAACTTTTTTTCATCAAAAAGTTAAAATTAGTAATTTTTTATTTACTATTCCTTTCTACATGCACATATTAATTATTATTATTTATTTAAAAAATAAATAAAATTCAAATTTAAAAATATCTAAATATAGATTAGTGCATGTATTATTTTGAAAAGTTTCCTAGAAGAGTTGGTGGTCTATCTTTTTGCTAGATCATATAACTAAGGAGGTCCCAAGTTCAAAACCCCATAAATAAATATTGTTTGAATCAATCAAAACATTTTTTGTCAAATTTATTTTAATTTTAAATTCATTTTTTGGTTCACATGCCAACGTTTGTCACGTGTTAAACCCCTAACCTATCATCTAGTTCTTCAACTTTCAACCTAGTGAATATTTTTTTGAAAAATATAGTCATGTAATCAGTGGATATCTAGGTTTTGACATGTTATGAATGCATTGGAGTGGTCCATTTTTTATTTTTAAGATTATTATTATAGTTTTTAATTATTTTTAATAATAGTGTTTAAGTGATCGTTTTAAGTGTGACTCTTTCGACACTTAGATTAGTGTAATTTTTATTCAATTTTTTACATTATTTGGCATCTAAATTATGTAATTAAGTATAGTTACATGTTCAATTTGATTTATTTTCAAAAATAGTTCAAAAATTCATTTAAAAAATGTTAATCTGTTAAATTATTCTTTTTTAGTATATTTTTGCGACACGACACTTTATTTTGTCATAATATTTCACAATTTTTTTACTTTATCTAAAATTAAATTGAACAATCATTTTGTGTTTACATTTCAAATTTGTTTTACTATCAAATTAAGTTAAAATTCACACTAAATTTTTTTTTTAAGCATTTGTTTATTGTCATATTTAAAGGGAAGTTATGGCTTTACCTCAGTTTTTCTTTTATAAATCTCAAATATTTAATGGAAATAACTTTAATATATGTAAAATTTATGTTAAAAATAAATTTATGGCCTGTAAGTTATGTAATTTTATCATTGGGACTAAAAAATCCCCTTCTAGATGGCATGTGACCCCTGAGCTTACCAATGCATTTCAACAGAAATCACAAGAAGTTATGTTCATTATCTTACAGAGTGTTAAAGATGAATTCCTTATCCACATTGGTAATCAAGAGTCTTGTAGCGATGGTTAGAAACTCCTTGAATCCATTCATGAGGGAACTTGTCTCTCAAATATTATTAAGTTAATCTTTGAATTTCTAATTACACCTATGAAAGGTGGTGAGTAAGTTGTGAATTTTCTTGCTAAAATTAAAAACATTAAAGCTCAATTAAATGGATGTAATTTTAATTTGATTTAGAATCAATTACTTTATTTTATCATTCAGTTAAATATTAATGAAAAATTTAGAAATTTTATTTCAATTTTGAATTTTAAATATCAAATTGAGTAAGATATCGCTGCCCTTACTACTTTATCTACTCTCATGATTCAAGAAGAGAAAGTTATGACCAATTTTGATTCTAAAGATAATGCCACTCAGACACTTCTCACATTAAATAATATTTCTAATAACACTATAAACTATAAATCTAACCTTAATTCTACTAAAGGCAAATATAGGATAAAAAATCTAGTAATAAGAATCATAAACCTAAGTTTAATGAAAATTATAATTTGTGTGATAAATTTGATCATAAGATGGAAACCTATTATAAAAATAAAAATTAAACTTTTAAAAATAAAAAAGGGAATAAATCTAATCAAAAAAATAAAAACCCTACTCAGAATAATAATCAGGATTCAAATGGTATTGTTTTATATGATGCTTTATTTGCTTCAAATGAAAATGAATAGATTTTAGATAGCGGTGCATTGCACCATATGACATGATCATTTGATATTTTGTATGATTTTATAGATATCTCTAAAAAAATTTACTTAGGAGATAATTCTTTTTTTAGAAGCAACTAAACATGGAAAAGTATTTTTTTCAAATATTACTATAAATGATGTTTTCTATGTACCTAAGCTTTAAAAGAATTTACTATCTTGTTCTCAACTTAAAAATGATAATTTCATTATAACATTGCTTATAGATATTTGTTCCATTATAAATCAATTTGGTTCCTTGATTGTTGAAGGTGTTCAGAAGAATGGTTTATATATTTTTTCTCCTTCTTTTACATGTTTACTTTCATCGCATAATAAGATTGAATATCAATTATGGCATGAAATATTAAGACATGTTAAGTTTAAAATTTTATATGATATGTATATAAATAATCTTATTATTAGATTTTTTTCTATCCCTTCTCATCATGAAACTTGTGAGGTTTGCTTACGTGGTAAACAACATACTAACCCCTTTCACAAGAATCATGATGTGAATTTCTCGCATCCTTTAGAATTGATTCATAGTGATGTTGTAGTACTTCTTGAATTTGTATCTATTAATGGGTCTTTGTATATGTTATTTTTCTTGATGATTGCACTAAAATGATCTGGTCTTGTTTCATTAAAAATAAATTTAATGTGTTTTCTAAATTTAATAAATTTAAAACTAGTGTTGAAAATGCATCTAATTTTTATATTAAGATATTAGAAATTGGTAATGATGGTGAATATGTTAATAAAGAGTTTTATTTTTTTTACATTATTTTTAGTATTCAAAGGGAACTAACAACTCCCTATTCCCCTCGATAAAATGATATTGTTTAAAAAAAAATTGTACCATCATAGAAATGGTTAGAACAATGTTATAATTTGTAAATATTCTTAAATTATTATAGGCCAAAGCCATGAATACTGATATTCATATTTTTAATAGAGTACCTACTAAATCCTTGCATCTTTCTACCTTTTTATAAATGTGGACTAAAAAGAAACCTAGTATGGCTCATCTCAAGATCTTTGGCAGTCCTGCTTTTATCTTTATTCCTAAAGTTAAAAGAAATAAGCTCGATCCCACTTCTTATTATTTCATTTTTGTGGGTTATAGAGGTAAGATAAAATGTTTAAGAGTGTATGATCCTTCTAAATGTTAGATCATTGAGAATAGAAATGTTCTTAATCTTGAAAAATAAAATTGTGAGCCCTCTATAGAACCTCCTCGTTGTTCTTCTATTGATGAACCTGAATCTCATGTTTATCCTTATGATGAAATAGATGCCCTTGAGGAAGTTGATCTAGTTATAAATAACTTAGAGTTTGAGAAAACCCCTGAGTTTCAAATTTAAGATAAAAGACCTAAATGGGTAGAATCCCTAATTCAATCTTCTAATATTGATAACTTTAATAAATTAAGTATAAGTAAAAATTATTATCATAAATTAATGAGTATATATTAATGTGAACCTCAATAATTTGAGAAAGCCACTCAAAATGATACATGGAATGTTGTTATGCAAGCTGAATATAATATCTTAATTAAAAATTAGACTGGAGACCATGTCCTTCCTCTACCTAAAAGGCATATTTTCAATTATAGGTGGATTTATAAGATCAAATATAATTAAATTGATAAAATTTATAAGTTTAAAGCTAAATTAGTTGCTCGTAGGTTTACTCAAAAACTCAAAATTGACTATGTTAAAACTTTTGCTCATATAGTAAAAATGAATATTGTTAGACTTCTTATTTCTCTTACAGTTCAAAATGATTGGGTTATCCACTAAATAAATGTTAATAATGCATTTATAAATAGTGATTTAGAAGAGTAAATATACATGACTCAACTTAAAAGTTTCACTGACCTTAATAGAGAACATTATGTATGCAAGTTAAATAAATATTTGTATGGTTTAAAACAAGCTCTTCGAGCTTGGTATTCTAAAATTACTTCTTTTTTCAAAGAATTAAGTTTCTCTAATTACTACTTTGTTAATGATCTCTTTGTAAAAGTTTAAAATAGTCATTTAATTCTAATTATAATATATGTTGATGATTTGTTAATTATTGGTGATTTAACTAGTTTAATTCATAAATATAAGGATAAACTAATTCAAATATTTGAAATGACTAATTTAGATATTTTGCATCATTTTTTAGGAATGGTTATATTTTAGGATAAACATTCTATTGTTGTATCATAATCTCAGTATGCTCATAACCTTATTATTAAATTTAACATGCTTGATTGTAAATCTTCTTCTACTCCTATTGAAGTTAGTATTAAACTTGATCCAAAACTTGCATGTGAAAAAGCTAATCCTAATTTATATAGATAGTTTGTTGGTAGTTTGATTTATCTAACCATTAATAGGTGAGATATTTCATATGTTATTAGTGTTTCTTCTAGATTTATGCAGGATCCATATTTAGATCATTAAAAATTAGCTAAACAAATTCTTTGATATATCAAAGAAACAATTGATTTTAGTTTAGTTTATTCTTCCATTGATAATGCTAAATTATATGGTTATTATGATGTTGACCATGCTAGTGATACTATAGATCACAAATCTACTTTTGGATATGTATGTTTAAGTTTGGTGCAGGGAATATCACTTGGAGCAACAAGAAGGAACTTATTGTCTCTATTTGTTCTACTGAAATAGAGTACAAAAGTGCTATGAAAGTTTCCAAAGAAGCCATGTGGATATGAAAGATATTGGGATAACTTTATTTGGGTGTTTATTAGAGTACCATCTTTTGTTTTGATAACTAAAGTTGTATTGCTTTGATAAAAAATCCAATGCAGCACCAAAGAACTAAACACATTGAAGTTTATGTGCATTTTATCCAAGAAAAAGTCCTCAATGGTGATATTGATCTATACTTCTATCCTACAAATGAATAAGTGGTAGATATCTTCACAAAACCACTTGAAGCTACCAAGTTTTATCAATTCTACGCAATGTTGGGCCTCTCAGAGTTGTTATTGAGGGGGAGTGTGTATGATAATGTACTTCTTTATGGCCATGTGTTTCTTCTCCTTTTCTATTATTCTTCTCATTCTAAAACATTGTAAACTTTATGTAGAAGTTATGCTATTTGAGTAAACTTTGTGTGGAAGTTTTAATTTTGTATCCCAATACATTAAAAGCATACTTTGTAATGGAGACCCTTATGTCATAAAAGACTCCAAATATGTTTAATGATTATTCATGAGAAGCTATGAGATATAGTCTCACGATCATGCTAGCCTAAATTTAATTTCAAATAGTTTATGGATTATAATTATTTTTATTTTAAAATGTGGTTTTTGACATGATTAAAGTTTTTAAATCCTTCAATTTCACACATAGTATAATTCTTTTATGGTGACTATGGCATTTATACCCACTTAGCATTAGGGGGGGTTAGAACATTTAATATCTAAGTGGTGTAATTATAAGACCCTTAGTAAGTTATTAGGTAATTAAATAATAATGATTTATTATTTATTAACATGGGTTAACAACCTAATATAAATAAATAATAAAAATATGAATTATTTATTACTTATCGGTAAAAATAAAATATTATTTTTTATTATTTAATGATATTTTAAAATGTTCTTAGGATGGTTGGAACCGTTGGTTCAAATGATCACCTCCTTTCAATTTTTACTATAAAATGGGGTTTATTCCTATTATTCAATCATCTTGAGGAATTAAAAATTAATTTAGGTGACTCAAGGATTTGTGAAGGTTATTTTGGAAGAGAGGAAGTGAGAAGAAACGTTTATGTATTTGGGGTGATTTGAATTCTCATATTAATGAATATCACATTGGTGGTTTTTTTACCTCTTTGAGGTTTTTCCATGGTAACTCTTGTGTCATGTGTTGATGTGTTCATTATATGTTTTGCTTATCAATTATATTCTATATCTTGTATATGCATAATGCATTCCTTCAATGAATTTGCCATTGACCATATTTTACATAACCTATTCACACCTACATGTCGTATTATATATAAACTAAATTTTGATACAGAGGATATAAAATCAATTCAAGATAAAGGCATTGAAATACAATAGATGAACATGTAATTTTTTGTTATTTCATACATCTTTCTTGGATTCACACATTAAGTTAACCTTACAAGGGCCAAATGTAGAATGTCATGTAAATAATGTGGAAGTCTCTAATAAGATTCCACATTAGATTATACAAATCAAAATAAACCAAGATATTATAGATACAATAATTTTTATGTTACTTGAACATAACATGATATCTTTACCTCCTAACAAGCAAAGATCAAGTACTAGACTTTGTCCTAAACAAGGATTATCATATTACAATTATATTCATGTCATTGGTCATCATACAAATCAATGTGAGGCATTACAAAAGCAAATTCAGAAATATAAGAATGAGAGTCACATATAAATCACACCAAAGAAGAGAAAAAACTAAATAATTCCAAAGGTTTAGAAGAAAACCATCCTTTAAAGTGACCAAGGCATGAAGATCTAAATTTTACTGCTAATATTGATGGGGTTTATTTTCAACATCTTAAGTTTAATATGAACAATTGGGATACAATTTATAGGACCACATTTATTTAAAGTTTAGGACATAATACAATTGAATTAACATACTCCTAGGTGCATTCACCTACCAATAACTTGTGGATATGGTCCCCACGATCATATGGATATGAGATTGGGAACCAGATTTGATAGTAAAATTTGTATAACATTGGTTTGTTGATTGGAATACAACATTAAATACTACAAATATGTGTATCACATTTACTATGAGGGATAGGGAAATTTTCCTACACCATAATGGATATGGCCACCCCTCCCTACCGATGGCTTCTGAAAAAACATTACATAGAAACATCAAGGAGGTGACCATGTGTTGTTATAAACAAAGGTTTGAAAATGTCTTAAGTTATCATACACCTTGTGATGATGAGGACTTCTTTTATTATTCCTTTCAAATATTTCAAAAATACCAAAAAAACTAAAAATATTTTTAGCTTTTACATATTATATTAGTTCTTTGGCATTTATGTCATTAATTCCATGTTGGTAAATAGCATATCATTTATTTCTACATATACATATATGTTTCATGCATATTTTGAGTGTGATATAGGCATACCTAGGCACATGGTCTATGCACTTTTAGATGTTATGCCTTCTCTCTATTTATGTCATTTAGATATTGAGGGCATCTACTTCTTTGATCATAATGCATCCAAGTTATATCATTCTATGATCATTTTCCATTGTCATGTTTGGACTTATATACTTACACATAACTTTATTCATGCTTATATCTTTTGAAGTGTACTTGATATGATATGTACTTAACATTTTTTGCTAACACATATCCAAGGACTAATATGATATGTTGATGTTGATTTCTTATGTTCCATGCTTTCCATTTATGCACTTCCTTGAGTGTCTTATTTTGCATTGTATTACTTGTTTGAGCATTTGAATATGCTCCATTGATTATGGCCCTTGGTCCTATGTGTACCTATTGTGACATTTGAATATGTCATAGTTTGTCGATGTTGACATTTAATTTTATTATTTATATGTTTTATGGATATTTGACTAAGTCATGTCCCTTCAATTATGTAGAATTTAAATATGCCCCTTATTTGAGGTCTCTTTTGATTTGATTTTGAGTGCTCTTGTGTGTGTGCTTGATTTCATGTTGAGATTGTATTTTTACTATCTATATGTTGTCATGATTCACATCATGCATCTAAATATTTTATGTGATCGCATACTATGTACCCCATTGCTACATCTACCTAGACATGCTACTATTATATGTTACATGATACATTCATAGATTATACAATTATCTTATCCTTTTGAGGTAAGGTGACTTGTAGTTTCTAATTTACCTCACCTCAAAGTGGAGGCATATTAGTGGGGGAATGTTATAGAGGAATGGCTTTCATACATTCATAGTTTCTAATTTTAGTAGGGGCATGCAAAAAAGACATGACTTCCACACTTATTCAGTAGTCAATATTTTCAGATTAAAGTGGGGGCATGTTATTTAAACATGTTCTTTACACTCATGAATTTTTAGTTTAGATTTAAATGGGGGCATGTCATGGGAACATTTATTTCACATTATATAATTTTTAAATTGGCCAAATTACACAATTATATAATTTAGATACACATTTTTGGCATCATTCTATACATTAGGATCATTATTATACCCAGGTTTCACCTTGAGACATATATGAGGTGTATATGCCATGCAAAGGAACACTTTAAATTATAAAATCAATTTAGTTTTTAAATTTCAAATACTTCTATAGACTTTAGCCTACATCAAGATGGACTTTTATAGATTGTTATTGAGCTAATCTATTATAGTAGTTGGTTCACTTTTGTCAAGGTTGAGGTGATTACATCACTCAATCTTACCAAATTTTTAGGATTGAGTGATAAAATCATCCACCCACATCATATTTATAATTTATTTGACTTAGATCACTCACGCTCACTAGATTATAAATATGATTAGCTTGTATGGTTGAGTTAAACTCAATTGTCAAGTGGAAACTCACCTTTTCTCTAAGGTTGGGGTCAAGTTTCCCTCCAATATTTATATATTTTTTCACTTATAGGTTTTTAAATTGTCCTAATATTGGCTCTAATACAATATATTACACAGACCTAACAACTCACAAGGTAACATACCAAAAGCACTCAATCAAGCATTCAAGTAAACAAAGCTTCCCTATTATTTCCTATTTCAATATTAATCATAGGGACAACCCATATATAAGTGTAAAGTAATCAAGGATAGTTCCATGAGCCATATTTTTAAAATTAAAATCTAAGTCACTTTATATACTTACTTATCACATGTTTCATCTCGATACACATATAAGCCAACACATAGGAGAGAACTATATAAGTATTATTCCCTCTTCAAAGTATTTGCTAAATAGGCAATGCCCATTGACATAGGATCCTTAGGGAAACTTAACATCATGTGCCCACTAACCCATTTCTTCCAAAGTCACCCCAAGGGTAAGGAATCTAGGGTTTTATCATTTGACAAAGAGAAATAACCTATGCATAAGATCTGAACACACCATAGTAAAAGTGACAGAAAACCTAAAAGTTTATAGTTGGTTGCACCTAGATACAATTGATATTCCTTACTAGAAACTATGTCCAATTAAGATAATAGCATCAACAAAACTATCCAAATTTGATGCAAGCATCCAAGGCCACATATTGAAAATTTATAGATTATGAGAACTATTCCAAGATCTTGATCCAGTCTAATTCTAGCATGTTTTAACCCATATTTGCATGCACATAATAAACCAAGTATTATTATTTTTTATTTATTTAAATATCAATTAATAGTTATTCTTTCCAGTTTTGGCATATTTTAGTATTATAAATTCAAAACATTGTTTATTTAAGTTTTGAAAATTAATTGGCCTACTATAGATATATTTATCACCCTCGTGCTTATTCATTTCTATATTCTTGGCATTATATTATATTGACCCATCCCAATTTAGGGTTAAAAATCCTTAATAGGTGTTATGTCTATCCACTCATAGGCCCCAATGTCCTCTATTTCACCAATATCCACACCTTTCTAGTAAGGTTTCATATGCTCATACACCCCACACATGAGTGTTGCATGGTTGATAGATAGGGAAACTAACAGATTGACATTATAGAGATCTTTATAACTCATAGATAATATGTATTAACCCTAGGTAAACATTATAATACACTCCTTGATGTTCTTCACTATAGGATCCCATCTATATAATAATATATTTGTCCCCTTATATCCTACTAACTAGGAGGAAAGGATCATAATAATCACCTTGCAAAGGTTTAGGATCATTATGTAATCAACCTATACCAGTATCACACCCTACTTAGCACCCACATTAGGTGCATTATGATATATGAATTAATCCACCAAACCATGGGCCTTAGCCTTGTTAATGGAATCCCTCTGAGCCACAACCTTACCCATAGTTGCCATGTTGAGAATCCTATAAACATCTATAAGAGTGATGGTCCACTCTCCTAAAGCATGTAATAACTGTAAAGTGTTTCATTAAACATATTAGTAGGTAAACATGTCACAAATAAAATTTATCATTGGGGAAAAAATCCCCACTTATGTATTATTGAGTATGTTAGCTTTATCTAGAATGACTAACTCATTAATTGTCAAGGACCTCAAAACCCACAAAAGCCACTCCTGATCTTTAGCCCTATTACATAAAGTATACGCACCCTATTAACATAAATAAAACAACATGAATTATTATTATACCCTCTGAAAAACCTCAAAAATACTTCAAAAACTCTTATATGGTGAAATTATCACTTCACACAGGCGATGATTATGCAACTATCACAAACGGCTAATGATTGTTTAATTATTATGATGGTTATGTAACTATGGGAATGGAAGCATAAATTTCAATATGTGAATGTTTTTACTTCCACCATACGATTGGTGGTTCCACCTATCATGCCTTCTTACCTAAAAACCCTACAAAATTATCAAATTTTTATCAAAATACACAAAAATCAGACAGTTTCCTAGCTTATACACTACAAAAAATTCTCATGTGTAATTTTTTTAAGAAAATATTACCCCTAAAAAAAATTTTAAAATGAATTTAAAATATATGGATATGGTAGAAAAATCAAGATAACTTACCCATGCCAACACACCACCCAATGCCACTGGTAACCCTATCATCCTCTCATCACCCTCTTCGATTTGACTACTCTCTAGCATGATTCCATCATAGGAATCTCAGAGCTCAAGATTCTCAAAACTCATAATGCACAAATTATTATAAATTTATAAGTTTTTTCATTATGTAGTTTAATTTTCTAGCCATTTTATTTCAAAAAGTTTATACTTTTAGTATTTTTACTTCAAAAATTACATTTTTCACATATTATGATGTATTCATGAGTTTTTTAGCGTTGAAATAATATTAGACAACTCAAACATTAAAAATTTTAGTGTTTCATTTTTCATAATTTTATTATAAAACATGTCATTTTTCATTTTAGTCTTACAGGTTGACATTACCTCACATCGCATTAAACTCAATCCCCTGATGGGAAGGTTCAAATAGTACTTTCATCCCTGCATAAATAGTAAGTAATGTTTGTTCATGTTTTGATCAATTAGTATATTTTTAACTTTTATTATAAAATTGTACTTGATTCCCTTTTATTACTTTTAGGTTACAAAGGTCTCTCAGTTGGCTTTGTTATGTCGCACATGTAAGTGATGTAAGTTTCTTAATCCTTTTCCTTCAAGTGCACCACTACTTTAAGAAAACACCCTTGCCAACTCATGATGAAGTGTCTCCTCGATCAAGAAATATGTACACACTAAAATTTTTCATGGTGTAATATTTCCTAAATTTGATGATGATGTAAATATCTCCCCAATTAAAACATGCTCAAATATGGTCCTCTCCCTTCTCTCTTGTCATTTTCCACTTTTGTGGCCCTTTTAAACTTTAAATTTTTCACTTTGTAGGTATTTTACCTTCAAAATTTTATGTCTTTCATGGCATGGTGAAACCATGTGACATTTTATGTAACCACCCTATTAATTAAGTGAAATGTTGTGATAATTTCAATAATTGTCGCTTGTATAAAGTGGTAGTTTTACCACTGTAGGATGGTCTTTACAAAAACTCCCATGACACACATTTTGACATATTTTGCATGATTTTTTTTTATGTTTTTATCCTTTTATATTTCAATCACATTATTAGTGCTCCAATACACTCTTACTCATGATCAAGTCAATCTTAGCTACCTCTAAGTTAACTCTGACAAGCTCCCAGTCAAGCTTCAGTTAACTCCTACATGTACACTCCTCTTCTTCCTTACAAGTAACTCATTATTTGTTTAATTTTACATATAAAAATTACATTAGAGATTATAATATACAAGATTTAGAGATCCACAGTCTACCTTTTATTGATTTTAAAGAACTCATTCCAAGTTTTACATTAATATTTTGGTCACTAATACAAGTTGGAGAAAGATACCTACAATTTTGTAGATAGTATTCTATCATTCATGAGTAAATAGATATCATTTAGTTGTCTCTTCCTTCCATTTTTTATTTTGTGTCCTCTTTGTTTTTTCTCTTTTTGGAGAGTTATTGGGTCACTCATTAAGAAATATACATGGAGCGAGCTACCTAGGGATTGAATAATTCCACCAAACTCTTATTTTCTGTCTAATCTTTGCTTTGGTTAGGTTGGAGGACATATTTTATTTGTTAGTTTTTTTATTAGATTATATTTATTTTTTATTAGATTCATTTGCATTTAAAAATATTTATTCATAAAATCTTTAGAAAAAAATTCTCTCTCCCTTATCTCTTTACATTAAAAAGTTATTTAACCATTCTATTTGCATCCATATATTGTAGATCTCAAAAAATATTAGCTTCCATATTAGATAAAAATTATATAGGTAAAATTTTCATTTAGATACATCCAATAACAAAAAAAATCAAAGGATACAATTTCACACACTCAACACAAACAAACAACTTGCACATAAAAGTTATAAAATTTTCAAAATAAAAACTTGCACCTATAATTGTTTTACTTTCTTGCATGCTAAGAAAATTCATTAAAATAAATAAATCAAATTAATATATAAAAATTCATTTAATTTCATATCAAACTTAGTTTCACATAAATCTCATACAATAATCTAAAATTAAAACTTTGCATATTAGCGTTTCATGCACAAACTAGATCTTAAAATTCAAACATTGCATTATACACATATTGTAGGTTTAGTTTTCTATTTGTATATTTATGATTCATAGTACATGTTATATTCTAATTTCATATATATTAAAACATTAAAATTTAAAAAACATTCATTTTAGAACAAATAAAAAAATTGCACTCTTAAAATCAATAAAAAACTAAAAATCAGCAATTGTATTGTTCAATTTAAATTCAGTTTTGATTAGCATTTGTTACATAAAATTGTAAGATTTCTTTAATTAAAATAATATTTTATTTATTTTTATTTTATTAATTTATTTTTAGTAGTAGAATAGTTTTATTTTCATTTTTAAAAGCCTTGTTTTAAGCATGAACGAGCCCAACCAAAGCCTTGTCAAAATGAGAACAAGTCCAAACTTTGATAAAACACAACATTTAACTTTAAAATCAGAAATTAAAATTTCTAAAAATAAAATAAAATCAGTTACATATCAAGCATAAAAAAAAAAACAAGCATGCTTCCAAAATTTCAAACAAACATTTGCCTCACTCTTGGATGATGCTTCCAGAACAAGCTCATTTACACATAGTAAGAATGTTTCCTAGAGTATTAACCCTCTTACTAGTGAATAATATACAAAGTGAAAAAAACCCATAGATTTTATTATAAGTCTTTCTTTGCACTCATTTTCCCAACCTCATTATTATCTAACTAGATGGTCTTGATGAGCAATCCCACCTAGTAGAAGCTAAAATAGTAAGGCCATTCCATTTTCTATCCCGCCAAGCCAAAAAGTTACAAATTTGAACCTTCTCTTCTTATCCCAAGGTCTAGCCTCATCATATTTTATTCACTTTATGAATGTTTATTTTTGGGTAAACCTAAATTGATAAAGCAAACCAAATCCATAGATTCATTTAACCTAACTTTGCTTGATTCCCAAAGCCTAACATAGATCAAGAGATTTGATACCTTGTCTTTATCCATTTAAAAGGTTATTTGAATGCTATTACATCCCAATTTATTACCCTTAACTATAAATATGATGTAAGTGAACTATTTTGGTATAGACACAAGCATCATTTGCCATATGTTGTTTAAACCTCTAAGCCAGTAGCCCATCCTAACAAACCATACCTTCTAGCTTTTCCCATCTAAATTCCTTAACAAACTAACCCAACAAACCAATCTAGTAGACCACCCATTACATCATCCTCTTCATAGGTTGTCTTAGCCAGATCTTGAGAAGTCAAGTACATAAATGTTAGTGTTTTGTTTTTCATATGTATAGGAAACAAACTCCCTTAGCAAGAATTAAAATGTCAAACAAGGAGGAAAGGTTAGGGATAGGACATGGGCATATTAAAAAGTGGGAGAGGTCAATAGAATCTTATCCCCACTAATTACTAATGACTCACTAGAGATACTGATATTATCAAAGATAACCATCCTTTACTCAAGAAAAATGCAAATAAAGTCCCAAATGAAGATCTCATTATAAAAGGATTTTAACTCCTTTAAGATAGAGTAATATTTTCACCTAGAATGTGTAGGAATGTTACACTAAATTTTGAACCTGAATTTTGTATTATCTACACCAAAGGCTTGATCTAAAGGTCCAACACCGCTAGAATCTCTAGTGGGGTTGGTTGTCCAACCTACGTACATGTCGACATAAAACTCATAACTAGTGTAAATTATGTCTATGGAGACAATGGTCTTGCCTTCATGGTTCTTTACTTCATCTTGAAATAGAGATAAGGAATAATTACTAAAAAAGGTTGAAAATTGAGAAGATGAGTGCCTAGCTATGGTTAGGGAAAATCTCCTTGAAAGCATCTAACTTGTGGTTAAGCACATCAACTGGAAATTCTTGAGGAGAAGATGCCTTAGTGTTATATTTATGTGTATCACTTTATTTTTTTCAATTCCCCCTCAGCTAGTATGCATGAGCTAAGATGACCATTATAATAATCTTCTTTCTCTATATAGACTATGATATAAATAAAAGATCATAACATAGAGCCTGGGTATACTTAGATGGTATAATAAAAATACGCAGGGTGGCCATAGATTTAGTATAGGTTAATCCAAATTAAATATCAAGGGTCTACGGTTCCAAATCCTAAGCCTAAGATATGCACGATGGGACTAAATAGATATCAAGTTAAATCATTGATATAACAATGGGAAAAAAAAGGGGTATCAATGATATAATAATGAAATTGCATGCAAGTAACTGATGAATAAGGGTATCTTATATCCAACATAGAAAATAATACTAAACTAAAAATAAGATAGGTGGAGTAATTACATATTATAACTATAGTTTTTGCATCTTATATTGGTAATGAAAAACTTAAGCACACCATACTATACCATATTATTTGGTATAAGGAGAACTTAAGTAAGGATAACAACATACATGCTAATATAACAATAAATAAATTAGATCTATCTACTAAGTAAATAAAGGAAATAGATTAGGGATAGATATTCTTAACTTTGGATTAACTTGTTGGTGTATCAATATCCCCTTGGCTCTAGTGTCACTTTGCAAGAGATGTTGTAGAATGAAGACTTCAAATGGGATGGATGATGACCTAGATGTTGTAGTTGGGGAGTAAAAATACTATGGGCCACCTCCTCAATTTAACTCCTCCTATTGAGCTTCAAAGGCATTGAAAAATAATTGACCTCTAATCATAAGACTTTAACCTCTAATTACTCTTTCTACTATTTAAAGGCATAAATGTGAGAATAAGTAGAGCATATGAGTGTTGTTTGTATTAGGAATGATAAATATGGCCCCTATATATGAATCCAAGCCCATAAATCACTTGAAATTCTAACCCAAAAGTATCAACCAAAATGATACAATTATATGTGTGTCACTTGACTCAAAACTATATTGACCCAGTGAATACAATAGAAAAGTAAGAGACAAACTCAAAATGTATCAACCTAGGTATAAATAGGTAGGAAATAAACTATATAAACTAGGTTGATATAATATGAATATAGGGTGGCTAGGATATTTTGAGAGAAAGGAGATTGATAAGGAAGATAGAAAGAGAATAAGAGGAGGTCATATGGATAGTAGTGAAGGCAAGACAAAATAACATGCAAACATATCTTACAAAATACCATGAGCTAACTCAACCCATTTCTTGGTTCAATATTTATAATGTACACTCAAGGAGATTGCTAGACTTATGAGTCTTATAATATAAATTGTCATTAAATTGATAAAGATGAAAAATATTAGGTGTATGCACATATCATGATTGTTTTAGTACTTGGTTGGAACATAAGGATATAGATCATATTCCTATATTTTCCCTTTTTAGAATCATTCTTAAATAGGGCATTAACCTCTCAGTCATCCTTATTGTCCTTATCTAACATAGAATCAATGACACCATCACCTATCACATTATTGTTACGATCATGAGAGGAAAATGAATTTTGTCTAGGAGGCGGTAAGACACTAACCGAAATATATATAGTTTCAATCCTGAGACACTCATTAACAACCTCTTCATAGGAAATAAGTTAATGTTTGTGTATCTCAATGTGAGTCTCTCACCTTAATGCTCAGGTGAACATATCAAATAGTTTATCATATAGGAATCTTATCCTAAAATCATAGATAATTAAGCACCATCTACTAAAAAAATCAAATTTTGACTCTCTCTTATACTACATCATAGAGGTGACTAACTAGATGTCAAGGTTAAAAATTCTATAAATATTGAATAATTTGAAGAAATCATCCTAGAGAAGCTTTAAACTAATGTGAAAATATAGTAACATATTCTAGAACCAAACCAAGACCTCAATCTGTAGAGTATGAGCAAAGTGCTTAATCATAATCTCATTTTCATATTCCTAATCCATACATGCCATAATGAATGATGTGATATGCTCTAAAAGACTCGTGTCATTTTTTTCAATCAACTTAAACATTTTAGGCAAAGGATTAGAAAGGGTAATGGTGTATTACTATAGGGATAGAGGGTTCCTAACAAATATTCATAAGAATGGCTAATGATTTGGAGACAAATACCACCTACATAGGGGTCATTAATATCTATATATTGATTACAATAGTAGGGGTCTACATGTTCCCATGTCTACTAATATAAACCTAAAGTTGGGTTCCTAGGTTGAAGTTGATCAAATCAAGCTTTTGTCTAAACATGGGTCAGTGATGACCATAGAGGGAAACATATTAAAGAGGATTTTCTTTATGTTGAATAATCAAGTGCATCCTAGGAGGAGAAAGATCATAGTGTGTGTATTAATATATGTTGTAGTCATCCCAAATATTCTTAGTCCTAAAGTGGTGGTCAAAATCAACATCGATAACATAAACCTTGAAGTAAATAGTAGAAGGAAGAGATGGTATCTCACGTTATGAGTGATAACTTGATCTTAGAACTAGTGGTCTACACAAGGATCCTGATGGGGAATCAACATTTGGGAATTTGAAATTAAATAAATTTGACTCCTAAAAAAAATAAAATACACACTCAATTGAGAGTGGGTGCTAACTCTATCACTATATACTAAACACCTATGGCTCCTATGGGAATAATGATGATTTGTGTGAACATTAATATCCTAAAGTTGTCTTTTTCAACCTTATATGATTGTATATGGCACCTCTAGGATATAGATAACAAGACGATCTCCTAAATTATAGGTAGGATAAGATGGAGAGGTTTGAATTCATGAGATATCCACCTCAGATTAAGAAAAATCTAAAGGCTAAAAGGGTGAATGATCCTGATGGTTCTACAACTACCTTTCTTACTTGAAAATAAAGCCAAGAGGCTAGTTTTATAATGTTAAGAGATAAGATCTTCCTTCTCTCTAGATTTTTCCCATTATTCCATAATAATATATGTATGAGATAAATTCACCACAGGTGTTCACCCTAAATGAGTCGAGAGTGTCATCCCAAAGGATGGAGATAAGACATCTGATCTATGAAGCATTAAAAAATGGGAATGTATTAGAAGATGAAAACTATAAGGAACCTTGTAGGTAGAATTAAAATGAGCCAAACTAATACTAAAAAACCTAAAATAGAAACAAATTGAAGCTATAAATAGAGTCTTACAACCCTGTCATAATTTTTTAGGAAAAATTAATGGCCTACAACACTAGACACTATGAGTTCAAAGAGAAAGTCGCAACCTAAAGCAGATAAGTCTTAAACACTCTAAATTTAGCTTGAAGTAATTTTAAACTAGAATAAACTCATAAATAAATGGGGATAAAACCTATTATTTCCCACTAGGCATGCCATATTGTAGCTCTAATAATCCATAAGGGTTTGATAAAGGGTTAAAAATTAAAACACTTAGTATTTGGTGAAAAAACAAGGATTCTAAAGTTGATATCCAATTTTTTATCTTGTATGGACTAAAGGATGGATTCAACAAAAACTGGGAAAGGGCTAAAAAAAAACCTAATGTCCTAAAAGTAGATGAAGTAGATATATCTAGTGTTTTAGCCACATAATTAAAAGTAAAGATGATTTATAAATGAAAATCATGTTATTTTAAAGAAAATAAATGTTGTATACCAAAGCAATATATGATTCCATAAATGAAATAATGATTTAGAAATACAGGTGTGTTATTTGTAAATGTGCATGTTACTTCAAAATAAAATTTATATTTATAAAATAAATTTAAATTGCATGCAAATCTAATCTTACAATAATATCAAAGCTTAAGAATAATATTTTCACCTCACTATCAATGTGATCTCATATCATTTATTTTAATAATGCAAATAAGTCTACCAATATTTAATCCAAGCATGTCTGGTTTGGTATAAAATGACTAAGGGTTTTCAACTTGGAAGTGGGCAAACATTTATCTCTTGAATTAAATCCCTCTCCAATCATATGCATATAACAACCCAAAGAGAATGTTAAAAATTTGGGGAAAGGTGATGATTGTCAATAAGACATATCAACAATAAAGAGTGAAAATCAAATGCAGTGATCTAGGTAATTATAGCATAAAAGTGCAGTAATTGCATGGGAAAATGATTATATGATAGACACTAAATGAAAAAATGATAAATAAGAAGTAATGGAGGCTGAGTGGTCAGGTATAGAGGTAAAAAATGGAATAAAGTATTGCCAATAGAGTCATGTATTACTATTGAAAACCCTCACAAGTGTCTAACTAGTAAAAACTACCATGTTATGGTTAGGAAAAAAGTTTTGAAGAAACACACGGCTAGCCTATGAATTTATTTATAAACATCACACTCATATATAAACATTATCCTCTTTCTTTTCATCAGATTTGTATCTATTCTTTTTGTGTAAGGTATGGCCACTCTTAGTGGATGAGAAGTGTGTAGGGGACCTGAAAGAGTATGTGTTTGGAGATAAATCACTCTATGACACATTCTTTATCCACGTCTTATATAGTTACTTCTAGCTCCAGTGATGATCGCCTAGCTATCAATGTTCACATCAAGGAAAACAAATTGATTGTGTACCATTATGAACAAATAATTGTTTTATATTTGTATATATATTAAAAATATGTATTCTTAGATGTATTGCTAAAAATTATTTAATTTTTAGAACTAAAAATGTTGATGTAACAAGATATTTGTGTATAATAATAATTATTTTAGATTTGTACCTTTGAACATGAATAAAAGAGAATATTGATTCATGATTGTTTAATTTCTTTATTGCAATTGGATAACTACTTTATTTAAGGAAATAATATATGGCACCAAAATGTGTACTCGATTTGATAGTGAAATAAATTGGTAGTGAATGTTGAACTTAATCAATAAATGGAATTAGAGGGATTATTTTGCACTTCCACATTTACTTCATATTAACTATAATAGTTATTATTAAGCATGTTGAAATTATGATTCATTAAGAATTCTTCAAAATGAAATTTTATAATTACAAATAAAAATTAAAAAATAAGCATTTTAAATATTTTTCAAAGGGGTTTTTACATAAATTTAACCCTAATTTATGCACACAAGTTAAGGAGGATGTTAATAAGTTGCTAGAAGCAGGATTTATTTACCGAGTGCAAAAATATGATTAGATAAGCCTGATGGTCATAAACATAAAAAAGGATGGTAAAATTCAAATATCTATTGATTATATCATGTTAAATTATGCATTAATTTAGGACCCTTTCCCTAACCCATTTAGTGAGGAAGTTTTGTAGGGGGTATCTTATCAAAAAGTTTGCACTTTCATTTATTGGTTTTTTGGATACTATCAAGTTTAGATCATGAAAGAAGATAAAGCAAAGATTGTGTTTTTAACTATGTGGGGATATTTTTCTTATATTTGTATTAAAAAATGCATTGATGGTATTTTATATATTATGGTAGAGGCATGTAAGGATTTTATTCACAATTTCATATAAGTTGGGTGATTGAACTGTCTATGGACTGGTTAATGACCATTATCAGAATTTGCACCTTGTGTCTGAAAGGTACAAGCAATTATAAATATCTCTTAATTTGAAGAAATTTATGTTTGTCATGTCATTTGAAATTTTATTTGGCCATGTAATTTACAAATAAGGCATATTGGTAGACCCAACCGAGATTTAAATAATATTATAATTAGAATCACCACATGACTAGAAGGATGTTTTTACATTTCTAAGGCATTTATAGTATTAATAGAATTTTATTAGGAGATATCATATATAGAAGGGTTGTTATAATAAATTGTACAAAAATATAATCTATTTATATGGATATACAAATAATAAAAATTATTTGAGATACTTAAATAAAAGATGTCAAGCATACCAAATTTACAATTCCCATATTCGAAGAGGCAATTTCAAAGTCATCAGTTATCCAAAGTTGAAATAAATTACATAACGACTAAAATATATGGGTTATCCATGGTATATGCATTTAAAAAGTTTAAATAATATCTATTAGCTATAAAATTTATTTTTCCACTGACCATAAAGTGTTGAATTATCTCGTAAATAAACCAATATTACATGGATAAATTTTTTGGTGGATTGTGATGTTTAGAATATTTATGTTTCCAGTGATGGTCACACTTGGAGAGATTGAATGTAGGATCAAATCACTTATCACACATAAATATAAGGGAAGTTATGTATTCTATTTAGGGTCATATCCATGATGCATAGTTATACAAAATTAAGATTTTTTTAGAAGAGATTGTAGAAATAACAAATTTTTGACATCTAGGTTATCTCCATAAGGGTGGAATAACAAGTAGAAGAAATGATTTGTAATAAAGGAAATAACATATCAATTGTTTGAAAAATAATTATATAAATTGGGCAGAGATAAGGTTTTTTTTATGTGTTAAATCATGAATATGCCAAAGTATTGTGTAAGTGTCACAAAGGCACAACAGAGGATGCTACATGGTGGAAGAAACCACACATAACATTATTTTATCCAAGATTTGGTTGTCAAAATTACATAAGGACATAAAGGATTATGCACAAAAGTGTGACATTTGTCAAAGGGTAGGTAAACCAAATCAAAGGGATAAAAAATTGTTAATTCCTATAACGACACATGAGCCATTTGCAAAGTGGATGATCGATTTCATATGACCAATCAACCTAATCACATGAAAAATTCATGCATTTTACATAATTTAATTCACTCACTATTTAACACATTGGGTTGAGGCTACACACATGAAAAAATTCATGACAACAAGGTTCTTATGGGAGAACATAATATCAAGGTTTGGTTATTCAATTAGTCTTATAATTCATAAAATAATTCATGTCCTTTATGAAAAATGCATGTTTTATTATAATAATTTGTGTTCATGCATCATAAAATAACCCCATATCACCAACATGCTAATGGATATGTCAAAGTGTCGATAAAGCTCTAAGAACCACATTCACTAATATATGTGATGTGGGTAGACATGATTAGGAGAATAGAGTATCATTAATGTTGTGGGCATAAAGAACTACTTACAAATATTTAAATAGATACATGTTATTCTAATTGGTGTATGGTAGGAAAGTAGTACTACCAATCAAATTCCTAGTTCTATCCTTGTAAGCTATGCTTATAGGAAATGAAAAATCTATTAAATAATAATTATTCAAATTAAATAATCTAGATGAGAAGAGGTTATTAGACAAATATATCTAAGGGGTGTAGAAAGACAAACAAAAATTATGGCATGACAAACATATAAAAAACAAGGTTTTATGTATAGGGGTAAAGGTGATACTTTATAACTAAAAATATTCTAATCACTCAAGGAAGTTACATATAAAGTGGATGGGACTATACATAATCCACAATATATTAGATATTGTAGCATGTAAACTACACAAATTATATGGGTAGTTGATCCAAGGAAAATATAACAGGAAAGGTTAAAATACCACTTCGAGTGATCATGCATACTGTCAATGTGTAAAATAGGCTACTGAGTTGAGATATTTTTTACATAGTTTTTTTTTGGTTTTGTGTAGGTTTTTATCACTAATTCATAATTTACTTTGTGTTAATAAGCATAGACTATTCTATAAATCCAATTGGGCAATTTGAACTAGGAAATTAATTAAAATAATTGTATGTTATATGTCTATGTACCTAATAATGATTGTTCAAAAGATAATTTTATAAATCTATCTAGGTAAGTCAATAAATGGGTAACTTGGGATTCTTATACCAAATGTATAAGTACCCAGGAGGAATAGTTTTGTGCGTGTATGGAATTATACATAATTAAGTTTTCTCAAAGGTAAAAAGACAAGTCAAGACAACCATCTTAATGAAAGGATGCACAAGAGGAATTCACAAATTATTGAAACTAGAGGAAGAAAAGTATGGTGGTTGGTTATTTGACAAAGACTGAAATGGAATGAAAATATTCTCAAAGGTAGTAAATGAAATTCACACAAATTTTGTACATGAATATATAATGACAAAAATAATTTCACATAGATTATAATATTACAAGTAATAAATGAGAAATACGAGAAGAAGATCTGTGTCTTGTATAAGGAATACAAATTTTGAAAAAAACATAAAATAAAAATATGAATCTATTCATTCAACACGTTGGTAGAAGACAACTTATTAAATGAGCATGGGTAAGTAGAGCATTTAATGCAAAAAATTATATAAAGGAAATATGGTGGGGGACAAAGGGATTGTTTGCACACTTGAGATTTGAGAGCCAACATGAAATTACAGTGAGAGGATATCTAATAAACAAATAAAAGTGGTTTGTAGATAAGTTAAAACTAGTTTAGGGTTGACAATTAGAATTTTAATGGTAAATATGTTGTAGAATAAATTACAAGGAAAAATAATTATAATAAATAAGGTTTGTGAGATTGGAAGATTGATTACCAACAAGAACAATAAATTATGAAGAAAATTTAAGGTGATTTCAAATAAACTATGAATGGTGTGAGTAAGGGAGAACGTAAATGAGATAGGTAGATAAGAATAAATGACTATATACAAGAATTCAAAGATTTTTAATTTGAGCCGCAAGGCAGTGAAGCACTATGCACTAATGAGGAAGAGATGGAGAGAAAAAAGGGTGCAAGTTCAAAGAAATTGAGGGGAAATACAAAGAATGTAGCACAGATATCCACCCTACATAAATATTAACCACTAGTATTAGTGAATTTTATGAAGGTCCTAGAAACAAAATTAGCATGAAGAGACACTGTCAACATGCTTAGGGATGTGCACTATTTAAGACTTTAACCATAATAAATTGGAATCCAAAACACTAATAAAAAATATGTAAAATATATGTTGATAGGAGTAATGACAAGAGATCGCATAAATAAAATGTATATTGTGGTTATATGAATTTCCATGTTTTGGTAAACCAAATGAATTGGTAAGATGTTTGATTGCACACACCCATGAAGGGTGCATACATTTTTTAGGAAGGGAATAAAAAATTGTCTGACATAGATTGGTAAATTAGTGGGTCTTACTAATGAAGAATTTAAAATTTGTAAGGATATGCCAAAGACTAGTGATGTAAATAAGGTGAAAGATGTATTGGGGTTAGTATGAGGATGGTATACATTGATACTCAATAGAATCACCAACTCAATAATCAAGGTTGTTAAATGACTAATCTATGTAAAGTTAACCACTATAGGTAGATGGAATGCAGTGTCAAATAAGGTCATTAATGTAATATATCAAGCTAGATTGATGGATGTAAATTCCAATTTTATGTGATATATTTCATAAGAGATAACCTTTATAGTTGAAAAGGTGCATTTTCATAGAGAAATCTTTATATGGTAGTCAATTATGACTTTTTATTAATCAAAATTGTTATATTTCTAGAAGGAAAATAATTGAGGGCATTAGAATATTGTGACTCATGACATTATATATATGAAGGGTATACATGCACAAAACATATGAACAACCACTAAAAGGAGCAGATAGAAGAATGGTATCATACCATTACATATGTGCTAGTAAATGATAGGAGTATTATGTGTGCAATGGTAGAGGTATATAAAAACCAAGAATTTTTTATGTGATGGTGAGATTTCCACTAGTGAGAATCAAAGACTTGTATAGACAAATGACCTAATGGAGAAAATTATTATACACGGTAACCATGTGTTACATGGAGGTCACACTTAGACAAATAGGATAACATCCCATGAGCTAAGGTGCATGTAAATATATTAGACACATATATCCTCGTGTAATTTAAAAATTATGATATTACTTCAAGATACAAATGTAGAGTAAGGATATTCAGATGATGGCTTGTTAGATATTGATTCAACATTATTTTTTAAGTTATGCACAAGTAAATTTAATATCAACAAGAAGATGAAGCCATTGAATGGAAAGGTGAATATTCTACCAAAATGGGATAAATTAAGAAAAATATACAAGGTTTACCTCATTTTTACTTTGAATCAAGATTGATGAAGGTGTTACTAAAAAAAGGATGGAGTAAGATAACAAGATGAAAGTAGAAGATGATAAGACAACTAGAAAAGAAAGGCAAAATTAAAATATATTGACTCATGAATAAAAAGATTTAAAGTTTTCAACATCAAATGAATAAATAAATACAAAGGGTATAAGTCCCCAAAAAATATTTCCCAACAAGGAGGAAGTCTATGACTAAAGACAACACAATTAGTTTTGTGGATTTGGTGCATGGTGGACTAGGAGCACTAAAGTTAATTACTTCAATGATAATGAGGAAGCCATCACTAAAATCTATGGAATAAAAAATTATATAAAAACATGTAGAAGGAGATGGTGTGAAAAAATATGAAATGACGTATCAATGAAAATAAGGAAAATAAAAGGGAAAATCAAGAGGTACAAGAGGAAAAGGTTGTTTGTAAGTCTGGGAGGAAAGAGGAACAAGGTAGAAGGAGGAATCTTAACAAGAATTCCATAATAAAGTGAGGAAATAAATAATAAAATATGCATAAAAGAGGAATAATATACAAGCATATATGGGGAATAAAACCTTGTAAATAAATAAATAAGCCCCAAGGGTTAGCTCGAGTGGATAAGATCAATGACTTTAGTCACCTAGGTCTCAAGTTCAATTCCTATTGAGTACTTTGTGATGCATTGAGGGTTAGGGATAGATGCACACTTACATTGTAAAGCAGTCATGGGGACACCTTGACATATGGGTCAAAATTTTCCATGTGTTTCACCTAAATCATAGTGGGGTGATTGGATGTGGATCACTTGGCATACATTATGGATCCAAGCCCACCACCATTAATCTTTAGATGTAGATTAAATTTACCAATGAGATGTGGGTGAATTGGTAAAGTGACTTGGTTATTTTATGGACCACCTAGGTTCAAATCTTAGTTTGGTATTTGAGGTAGAATGTCACCGATCATTAAGTATTCATGGGTTAGTTGTGGTCAATCATTGGTATTCTTGGGCTAGTAGTAGTTGATCATTGGTATTTTTGGGTTAGATATGGTCAATCATTGGTATTTTTGGGTTGGTTATGGTCATTGATGGTATTCTCATGCCAGTTGTGGTTGTTTATTGGTATTCTCTTGGGGATTTGGGCCCCTAATTGTATCCCAAACTGATTGGAGCTCTGGTCAAAAGTGAATGGGACAGGGACCCCTCAACCCTAAGCACCAATCTAAAAAAATTTGTAAATAAATAATGAACATAAATTTTATAGATACAAAAGGACCAAAGGAAGATAATCTAGCACAAACAAAGATCAATGAAGGAAAAAGGAAAACAAAGAAGAGAAGTTAAATGAATATGAGAAGAAACATGAAAGAATAAAAAGATAAGAAGAATGGAAAATAAGATAAGATCGAAGAATATGAAGACAATACATAGGACAAGGCAAAAAAATGACAATGTGGTAAGTGTGCACTCATCATCGAGTGAGTCAGTATTGAATGACTCTTAGAAAGAGATACAATCTTTATACATGTAAAAAGGTGGATTCAAGAAACTACAAAAGATTCTAGATGACCTTAACAAGAACACCATATTTGAATTTCCAATTAATGTATTAATGAATCCATGATTGGAACAAACTGGCACAAGTGCAAAAAAACAAGAAGGAAATATAGTTGGAGATGTGCACAAGTGCACCATTGAACATTCAATACTAACATTGTTGAAAATGGAAACAAAATTTTCAATGTGTCATACATTACAAGGTGAAATCAAATGAAGAGAAAACTAAGAGGGTGGAGGATCTAGAAAAAATAAATACATCCATTAAAAAAATTAAATTAGAAAATCATGCATAGAGTTATGTGAACCTCAATGAAGTGAAATAACCGAGAATATATGGAGAGGAAGATGTTAGTAGGATGGAAAATATGATCGAATTGGGAGTAGAAATCAAGAATATTTTAACATTGATAACATCATCAAAGGGTCAAAGTAAAGAGATAATATGCATAGAGAAGGTCCAAAAAAAAAGGTAGAATAGGACGACCAAGTGGAATATTTAAATAACCAAATAAATTCATTCAAATCTAAGAAGGAATGGATGGGGAAATTTTTTTCAAATATTAGAGAGACTCGTTATTTTTTTAAGAAGAGAATAGTAGGGGAGAATGATAAGTATGAATAAAATATGAAAAACACATGTATGCAGAAAGATAAAACCAAACATTAGTAAGAAACTGGTAAGGCCAAGACTTAAAAAAATTCTATTGATAAAAAGTATTAGGAATTGGACACCCTATTTCAATAGCTCTAGGATGAGACTTAGGATACGAGTGAAGGAATTTAAATAGAGGCTTGAGAAGGAAGTTCAAGATATGGTTAATAAGTATAACTTGGATTCAAAAATAACAATGTTATTAGATGAGTTAACAGATAAGGCAATGGAAATGAAAATAAAGGTACCATAATTAGTATAATAATGGGAATAGTTCAAGAATAAACTTGAAGAAAATGTTACTAAAGTTTTAGTTCCACAAGAGGATTTATGTAAAAGGATAGTGAAGAAGAGGTAGAAAAATAAGGGCTAGTTTGAGAACAATTTTTTTGTTAAGTATGGAGAAATGTTGGCCCCAAAAATATACATAAGGAGAAGATAAATATAGTTTAGTTAATTAGGGTGTATACGTAGGTTTTGTATAATTATGTAGGCTTATCTAATTATGTAGGTTTTGTCTAATTATGTAGGTTTTATCTAATTATGCATAAATTTTATAGAAGATATGCACAATTCTATAACAAGGGTGTGCAAAATAAAATACACACACATAAATGGATAAAGGAAAAGGACAATCATGTATAAGGGAACATATAAGATAGATTCAACATATAAGTATCATGAAAGAAACTAAGCAAATTATCAATAAGTACATGAATTAGGAATCTATTGTAGGCTCCATGGGAACTTCTAAAGTATTATAGAAAGAATCTAATTTCATTCAATTGTCATGAGTAGGTCAGTTTGATAATTTTATAAATATGACCCTAGACCTATCATTAGAGAAATCTTGAAAGTGAATTTTTATGGGAGTTTCATAAGGTTAAGTTTTGATGCAAGCTTGTATAGCTATTTATAATTTTTTTGTAGATGTTCATGACATAATGTATATGCAAAATGGTTGTATAGTTTATGTAATTTTTTTTATAAGATTTATTTATGAATTAATAAAAAGATTTAATGAATGCTATAATGGGTTATGTGTCTTGTAATTTAATTAGTATAAGAATGGGAATAGTTCAAGAATAAACTTGAAGAAAAGGTTACTAAATTTGTAGTTCCACAAGAGGATTGATGTAAAAGGATAGTGAAGAAGAGATAGAAAAATAAGGGCTACTTTGAGAACAATTTTTATGTTAAGTATGGAGGAATTTTGGCCCCAAGAATGTACATAAGGAGAAGATAAATATAGTTTAGTTAAGTAGGGTATATCCGTAGGTTTTGTCTAATTATGTAGGATTATATAATTATGTAGGTTTTGTCTAATTATGTAGATTTTATCTAATTATGCATAAGTTTTATAGAATATATGCACAACTCTATAACAAGGGTGTGCAAAAGAAAATACACACACATAAATGGACAAAGGAAAAGGACAATCATGTATAAGGGAACATAAAAGATAGATTCGACATATAAGTATCATGAAAGAAACTAAGCAAATTATCAATAAGTACATGAACTAGGAATCTATTGTAGGCTCCATGGGATCTTCTAAAGTATTATAGAAAGAATCTAATTTCATTCAATTGTCATAAGTAGGTCAGTTTGATAATTTTATAAATATGACCCTAGACCTCTCATTAGAGAAATCTTGATAGTGAATTTTTATGGGAGTTTCATAAGGTTAAGTTTTGATGCAAGCTTGTATAGCTATTTTTAATTTATTTGTAGATGTTCATGACATAATGTATATGTAGAATGGTTGTATAGTTTATGTAATTTTTTGTATAAGATTTATTTATGAATTAATAAAAATATTTAATAGATGCTATAATGGGTTATGTGTCTTGTAATTTAAATAAAAGTTCGAGTGTGAATGCTTACTTAAGCACATTATGTAATGTTTTCCTTCAATATTTGTAATATTTTTAATAGTGGGGCTCTTGGTGTCTTATATGCTTTGGGTGAGTGCTTAGACACAATTTTAAGTAATATGTCAACATATTGGAGTTTGTTAAGTGTTTTTATTGAATAGGGTTTGGTGAAGTAGATCTTTATTAAAATAGTTCAACATGTGGAGTTTTCCATTCTTCGACTACCTTGATCTTCTTTAGATATACATGGATACATGTTTGATCAATGATGTAGCCCATGTATTTAATTTTTAAAGCATAAAATGTACAAATTTATAAATGATATTTGAAATTATGTTTGTGCAAAGTATCTAACACACATGAGGTGTGTTCCACATTCTCCTCCCAAATCTTGATAAATAGGATGATGTCATCCAAGTAGACAATGATGAAAGATTTGAGGAAGGAAATAAGAAGGTCATCCATCAAGCTCATGAATATTGTTGGAATATTGGTGAAGTTAAAATTCATAGCCATCTAATCCTTAAATCCTTCTCATGGTTTTAATGTTGTCTTCCACACATCTTCAATAAGGACGAGTGCCTAATGATCACCTAAATTAAGGTTTATCTTGGTGAAGAATTGTGGACCTCATAGCTAGTCTAAGAGGTCATCAAGGCATAATATTTGGGTAATGATTATTCATTTTTATCTTGTTGATTTCAAGGTAGTTAATGCATAAGTTCCATGTACCATATTTCTTTATCACTAGGACTATTAGGCTTCCACAAGGATAGGAGCTTGAAATGATCTTGCCTTGATCAAAGAGCTTATGTATTTGGTGTCAAGATTTCATAATTCTCCCAAAAAACATGTGATATAATGGGTAGTTTGGAAGATGGGATCTAGGAACTAAATCAATGTGATGTTTTACTGCTCATGTGTTGGTAGACCCTTTGGCTCTTCAAAGATGTATCCATATTGTTATAGTATATTAATGAGTTTTTAAATGTTATGGTAGTTTTTATGCATTTTGGAATACTATTAATGTGTGGTTACCATGTTGCATATGTTATTTTAATAAAATCATGAGTCACAAAAAATTTTGCATGTGCGAGATGAGTTTGTGAAATTGTTTGGCAAAAACCAAAGTGATTTTTTATCATTCGAGGTGACTCTAAGTGGTTGAAAAAATGATCTTGGAAATGAATAGTCCACCATTATAGTTTGATTTGATATGTAACATTGTGATGATATAATTATGACCTTTCAATTAAAACAAACCTCAAGTGGCACGACATCACTTATGACTATGTCCTTCAGGATCTTGACTTTGTATTGGAAAGTGAATTACTTATGGACTTAAATATATTTAAAATAATGAATCCAACCCAAAGAGTATCGTTTAGGATGTGATTTAGTGGTGAGGCATAGGTATTCGGTTAGTGTTTACACAATGATGTTATTCTAGCTCCCATCGTCAATGATGACATAAAAAGGTTGACCCTGCACCCAAAAATTGGTGTGAAAGAGACACTCTCATTACTTAGAAGTGTTTATGGTAGTGGTTTTGGTGCTTAGAAAGTGGCATATGGGTTAGTGTCATTATTTGGTGCAAGACCTAATGTAGACTATAAAATCAAAGATTATTATGCATGGTATTCATAATAATTATATGACCTTATACGTTGTTGTAATGAAATTACTTATATGTTTGCATAATAGATTATTAAATCATAAAAATAAGAGTAGAATATGTAGATCCAAAATAATAATTGATAGAAGAGCATAATGCTTGATAAATGTAGTTGAGCTACTTTAAGGGGATAACTTTCATAACAATGTAATAAGAATAAAATTTGCAATATGATGATCAAATACTAACCACTACCTATTATATATACTCCACTTAGCCATGGTTATTCCATAGGCTAACTTTAATAAGAACATAGAGAGATGTGACAAGATAATATAAGAGGTATTTAAGCCAAAAGTCAGCCACACATATCCCTAAACACATCATAGGTTAAGGACATAGCATGGCCTCCCCTTCAGAATAATTTTATCCTTGATGTTGAATCAAACTATGATGTTACAAGAATTATTCATCCTCCCATGTTACATCTTCAGAATTTAGATTCTTCCATTTTATCAAATATTCCTTAATCGCTCTAGTCCACAATTTCTTAGTGCACATGTGAAGGATCTCTTCAAGATCCAGATTGACTCAGACTTCATCCAATTTAAGTAACTCAGTCTAAGTAGAAACTCTATGTCTAATTACCTTCTTCAGGCAAGAGACACGAAATATCATATGTATACAAGTGGATAGGGGAAATTATATCTTGTAGGCCATATTACTAATTTTTTGAAAGATCTAATAAGGGCCATAATACTTAGGGGACAACTTGTTATCCTTTTTTATTGCTTCAAAAACATCTACTTATATGGTTTTAAACATGTAAAGACCTAATCACCTATGTCAAAATTTCACTCACTATGATGTTGATTCACTTGTTGCTTCATTCTATTGTCATTATTAAATTCTCTCACAAACTAGCAAGAACCTCTTGTTGATATTAAATATGTTACTCAACATATCAAACCTTGGGATGTACCTTCAAGGTTGAAGTGATGGATGGGGGGTGATACCCATACACGGTGACAAAAAGAGACATTTGGAAGAACTGTGAAAATAAGTGTTATACCACCATTTGGTAAGTGGCAGCGAATGAACCCATTTGTCCTATTTGTCAGAAACAAAATAATGAAGATACCTTCTAAACATTTTTTGACTACTTTTATTTGTCCACCAGATTGAGGATGATAGGATGAGTTATGATCTAATTGGGTTCCTAAACACACAAATAATTTAGTCCAAAAATTACTAGTAAATATAAGATGTTGGTCACTTACAATGATGTTTGGAGTACAAAGAAATTTCTACATATATTAAGAAAAGTAGAAGCTATTGTACTAGTGACAAATGATTATGATAAGGAACAAAAATGATCATACTTGGTGAGTTAATCCAAAATTTCCATGATAACATTTTTATCCTCATAATGTGATAACCCAACAATGAAATCCATGAAAACCTCTTCCCACTTCTGGTTAGGGATGGAAAAAGGCTATAAAATACCTAAGGTCTTAATGGCTTCACCTTTGTTTTACTAACATACCATGCATTCAGCTACATATTTATAGGCATACCCCTTGAGTCTTTCCAAAAATAAATCTTGCTTGATTCTATGATACGTTTTTAAAAATCTTGAATGACCTCCTATTGGAGATGCATGAAGTTCCTAAAGGATTTTATGTTTGAGGAGATAATTATTACAATGGTACAATTGATATTTATACCATAATGCATTCCACTTCCATGTAAATTTTTCAAACCCCCCAGAACTAAGCTAAAGATTCTGAATCAAATTCTAGGTATCCTTATCATTCTCCCATTCTGATATTGCTTCCTCTAACCAATTTGCTTGCCAAATGGTCATTACACATAATAATGTCTCAACTAATTCATCTCACATAGATAGTGCATTTCCCACCACATTCTATTTTCATTTCTTATAAACTATTGCAAAATCATATCCTTACATTTTAGTCACCTGTTTCTATTATTCTTTTTATGACAATCATTGTTCCAAAAAATATTTGAGGCTATCATAATCAGTCTTTACTTAAAAGTATCGACCCATTAGATATAGTCTCCTTCGCTTGACTGCATGCATAATAGCCATCATCTCTTTCTCATAGATTGGATTGAGCTTGTTTTCTCCCTTCAGTTCATGACTCTCAAATTCAGGTGGTTTACCTTCTTGTATGAGTATAGCCCCCATGCCATTTCTTGATGTATCACATTCAATAAAAAAAATTATAAAAATTAGGGGTAGCCAAAATTGGAGTGGTGCACATAGCCATTTTTAGTTATTTGAATGCCTTAGAAGTTGTTTCTATCCATTGTAATGAGTCTTTATTCAAAAAGTATGTAAGTGGGTTGTGATGCTACCATAATTTTTGACAAATATGTGATAGTAACTTGTTAGCCCCAAAAATCCATAAAGTTTTTTGAGGGTCCTAGGCACTTGCCACTACATCATCACTTAGATATTCTTAGGATTAATTTTCACGCCTTCATTGGAAATAAGATAACCCAATTACTCCACCTCCATGATGCCAAAAACACATTTGAAAGGTTTGGTATAAATTTGATGTTGTACCTGAACCAAAAGTACCTTTTTTGCGTACTTCAAATTGTCTTCCCAATTTTTGTTGTAAATGAGGATGCCATAAAAAAACACCAACACAAAATTTATCTAAAATGGCCTAAAAATAGTATTCATCAAACTTTTAAATGTAGATGGTGTATTTGTGAGACCAAAAGGCATGACCATAAAATCATAATGACCTTCATGAGTTCATAAAGTTGTTTTAAGTATGTCCTTTTCATGTATTTGAATCTGATGATACCTAGATGAAGACCTAATTTGGTAAAATAAACAACACCATGTAATTTATATATCAAATCATAAATTACTTGAAAAATACTATTTTAGATAATATGGACTTATCAATAGTCCAAATTTTTGAAAACTATCATAAATAAATTGGATTGTATGAATATTAAGTTAGACTTATTACGAATAAATCACATCTATCTAATGTATTTGTAATAAATCCAAATTATTTAAAATGATAAGAAATAATTAGTAGTTGAAAATTATCATAAATAAATTGGACTTCATCAAGAATTAGTTGGACTTCTTACAAATAAATCACATCTATATAATGTATTTGTAATAAGTCCAAATTATTTAAAATAACCAAAAACAATTAATAATCATTTTTTTGAAAACTATCAAAAATAAATTGGACTTTATCATGAACTTATTAGATTTTTCAAGAATTAGTTGGACTTATTACAAATAAATCATATCTATCTAATGTACTTGAAATAAGTCCAGCTTATTTTTCAAAAAATAGTAATCAATTTTTTGAAAACTATATCAAGATTTAGTTAGACATATTATAAATAAATCACATCTATCTAATGTATTTAAATCACATCTATCTAAACTATGTATTTTGTAATAAGTCCAAATTATTTTAAAATATTACAAACAATTAAATTTATAATATACATCTTTTTCACCTCAGCAAAAATAAATTGAGCTTTATGAATAATTAAATGGACTTATCAAAAATTACTTAGACTTATTACAAATAAATCACATCTATCTAAATGTGCAAAACAATCAGAAGGCCCATGGTCTTTATAATATCTTAAATTGAATTTATATGGCCATTCAAACTAGCTCATAGACCATTCATTTATAGATAATAAACATGGATATTTTATTTCTAAAGGAAAAATAATTCATACATCAATCAGGTGCTTGGGCGACATGTGATTTAAATCACTTGGGATGCCATGTGTCAGCAATTAATTGGATCATGAACTATTTTATTAATATTTAGGTGACATCTTCATGATCGTCAAAGTTTATCTTGTATTTGTGCACATGCCATGTTTTTATGGCTTAGAAACTAGTTCTCCCATGTTGACTTTGGTGTTTAGGATAGAGTCCCTAAGATTGTGCTAAGTGGCCTGATCATGGGTGTCCAATTCATTGGGCACCTCTTTGATGTTTATATTATTAATATAATGTCTCACATAATTGATTTATTGAGATTGTGATGCATGTCATAATCTCAGGTGCTCACATTATTTGACACTTTTTTTTGGATTGGTCATCCTTCCACATAGTTGAGTCATCGAGATTATGCCATGTGGCACAATCACGAGTGCTATTAGCATATTATTGTAATACCTTAGGATATTTTCTAAGGTATATTCCCTATGCATGTATTTATAGTGGTTTTAACCACTTAGATAAATAGGTTACACGAGCCTAACTATATTATGCTACCCAATGTTTATGATTCCACCCACCTCCTTATTTTTTGGGTGTTTCTTTTATGCCTATATAATAGGCTTGTATGTACACTGGTTAATTCATTTCTTCATCTCTTTATTGAATCTAATATGGTAATTAGAGTTTTCAATTTAGGAATCTTATAAATAAGCCTGTGAAGCAAGAGATGATGGTCTTGTCAAGGAGGAGCATGAAGCCCCTGGTGAAGAGCCATGAGAGGAAAAAATTTATTTTTTTCCTGTGACCAAAAATTCAACTTGGAGGAAAATCCTAAAAAAATATTTGAGCACTATTTTTTATGATTCTCATTTCTATAAAATTCTCTAGCCTGAAATTCTTCTACTGGATCAAATGGAATTAAATTTTGTTGAGGATTTTGTCTGAAAATTACATTTGAAGTTTACTAGTTGGTCATTTCCATACAATTTGGAGAAGAGACCATATTTTAATTTGAGCACTATTTTTGGCACATGAGGGCTCTAAAAATTTATATTTTCTGAGATAAGCTCATTAGATTTGATGGCATCTGATTTGGTTGAGTAGTTTGTCCAGAATCTACATCTAAAGTTTTACAGGTTGGCCAATTTGCATAGGTCATTATTGATTGGTTGATTTTTTATCATGCAAGCTTTTATGCTAAGTTTTATTCTAGCCAATCAAAAATAAGGTGTATTTTTTTTAAATTGGAAAAATCAAATTATTTTTTCAAACTTTAGAAATTGATTTTTACCGAAGGTTTTACCTGGAGGAACACATTTAATTATGTTGGGAGATAACCATAAAGCCAAATCGGTTGAAAATTTCACCATTTTCTAGATTTTGTATCTGGATGTTGATAGAGAAGAAATTTATAAAATTATATTTGTATATCTCCTGATTTAATTGTTTTTGTCTATTTTTTAGTTTTTTTAAATATGAAAAGTTTAAATTTCTCAAATGATGTTGAGTTTTTTGTTGAAAACTGGAGGTATTGACCAATTTGTGATTTGAATTAGTGGGTAGGAGGAATTTTATGTAAATTCGTTATATTTTTTTTGTATTTGTATTTTTTATAAAAACTAGGTCAAAATGGCTAGTTTACAACACCACTTGTGGCTAGATTCACAAAAATTGACAAGTAAAAAATTTAGTCTATGGAGTCACAAGGTTTTGACTATATGTGAATATCGATATCTTGAACAAATAGTGATCAGTAAAGAGTAAAGCCCTACCACTAATAATGATGACTATGATAAATGCCATCGTGTGGCTCTTATGTTGTTAAAACTATCAGTAGTAGATAATTTAATCTTAGAGGTTAGAAATATGACCAGTACATCAATTTTGAGGACTAATCTTACTTATAAATATCAAGCTTCTAAAGCTAGTAGGGTATTGTATTTGAAAAAATATTGTTTTCCAATAAGATGTAGGAACATGGCTCTATTTTTGAGTTTTTATTACAGATCAAGGACATCAGTGATCAGTTGAAGGCTATGTAGAAGCTTGTTGAAGAGTAAGATTTGATTGCTCTAGTTATGCAAAATTTTCCACCTTCATTTGAGTCATTTTTGGAGTCCTTACATATGATTTTTGAGACATACGCTTTGGACTTTGAAAAAATTTCCATATTGCTATTGCAGAAGGAGAGACAGTAGGAGCAAATAGTGTTCTCTACATCTACTTCTACAGAGAGTGCATTCTTCATCAAGGGAAATGGTAAGAAGTTTTGTAAAACTACTAGTTCTCTGACATAAACTTCATAAGTGGTTCTAATAAGAGATCAAAGTGGAAATGTTTTTATTGTAAGTAACTTGGTCATCTTAAGAAAGATTGCAAGAAAAGACAACAAGATATGGCTAACCCTAGAAAGAAAGCTCATCATGTGGATATAGTTGAAGGTGAAGGTGAAAAAACATCTCTTAATTTTGTTTTCATGGCTTCCAGTGGTAATTCTATGGTTGATTGAGCTTGGTACTTTGATTCAGGGGAATTTAACCATTATACATGTCATAAGGATTGATATGTGTATTTTGTTGAAAATGATAGTAGTAATAAATATGTATCTTTGGAAGATGGTAGAACTCATTTTGTGAAGGGATATGCTAATGTTCAAATCAATTTTAATGGTGTATTTTGATATACATTTAAGAATGTTAGGTATGTTCCTAATATGCACAAAAATCTACTTTTAACTAGTGAGATCACTGCAAAATATGATTTTGTTGTAAATTTTTAAAAATAATAATGCTTAGTCACTACTAGAGATAATAAGATTATTATTATTGGGATTGATAAGAAAGGCTTGAATAAGCTTGCAGATCCACAGAGGGCAAAGGAAAGTGCACTTACAGTGGTTGATATCATAAGTTCACTATGGCATGAAAGGTTTAGGCATTTGAATTTTCAGTATTTGAATACATTGAGAAAGACTAAGATAGTTAAGGGGATTCCTTCTATTTAGGATAGTCATCGTGTATATACTAGATGTTAGTTGGGGAAGTAAGTTACACATTAATTTGATGTTGGTAAAGCTTTTGGAGCTAAGGGAGTGTTGGATTTGGTACATGTGGATTTGCATGGTCTAATGTAGAAACCTGCCCCTTCTAGAGCCCATTATTTTTGTTGTTGGTCGATGATTTCTCTAAAAAAAAGTGGGTATACTTTTTAGTGAATAAATCTGATTATTTTTATAATTTCCTTACTTAGAAATCTATGGTTGAAAAATAGGTAGGATGGTCAGTGAAATCTCTTAAAATTGATAATAGGGGTGAGTTCATCTCAAAATAGTTCAAGGAGTTTTGTGACACTAAAGGCATACACAGACAATACACTACCCCTTATACTCCATAGCAAAATGAAGTTGTGAAAAGGTGAAATAAGATGGTGATGGACATGGCTCGCTATATGGTTCAAAGCAAAAATATCTCATAAAGATATTGGGTAGAAGTAGTGAATATGTTAGTGTACATCCTTAATAGAAGTCTTACAAAAGCATTGGAAAATATGACTCCATAGAAGGTTGGGTCAGGTCGAACTCTAGATTCAAGTGCTTTTAATTTTTTTGGTTTTGTAGCTTTTATAGTTATTCCTAGTCAAAAGAGAAGTAACTTAGATGCCAAAGGAAAGCATACATGTTTATTGGGTACAGTGACCAATCAAATGCCTATACATTACTTGATGTTTCTACTAACAAAGTTGTGGTAAATAGAAATGTCATAGTAAATGAACAGATGTCATACATCACAGCAACTGGTACAATTTCATATATTGAGTCATTATTTTCTTCTAATGATTCTATTATAAGTTGTGATGTGAAAGTTAAGTAGGATTCTAGTTCATCAGTGGAATCACATTCTAGGGAGGGAATTGTTATAGGTCATTGTGAGGTTCCAACAAAACAACCAAATAAGCCAAAGTGGTACTCTACCACAATAGAAGCACTAAAGGAAGGAGACTTGCCACAAGGTGTGGAAAGAAGAAGATTGAAATTAGGAAAGCAGTTTGGTAATAGAGGTGATCATGACAATTTTTCTCTAATAATTTATATTTCACATGTATTTGAGCCTAATTATTTTTCAAATGCCAAAGGTAAGCATGAGTGGGAATCAATCATGCAATTATAATATGAGTCCCTGATGAAAAACAAGAGTCAGGAGCTCACAGAGCTACCATTAGGAAATAAATCCATTGGTTATAAATGGATATCCAAGGTAAAATTCAAAGTAGATGGTTCCTTGGACAAACACAAAGCTAGACTTGTTGCAAAAGGTTATGAAGAAGAGGAAGGGGTTGATTATGAAGAGATTTTTCTCTACTAAAAAGATGGTAACTTTTATTTTGATTTTTGTTATTGCTACTTAGTTTGGATGGCAGATGCACCAAATGGATGTCAAGATTTCTTTCTTGAATGGAGATCTAGAGGAGGAAGTCTAGATGGTTCAGCCATAGGTTTTTCAAGTTATTGGTAAGGATCATATTGTTTTCAGGTTGATCAAGTCCTTGTATGGACTTAAGTAGGCTCCTTGAGCCTAGTATATGAAGATAGATTTATACCTTAGGGATTTTGGTTTCAAAAGGTGTAATTCTAAACCAACTCTCTATGTAAAGGTGTCTAGTGATGATATATTGATTCTCATTGTATATGTCGATGATATAGACATTATTGGGAGTAGTTCTAGTCTCATTCAGCAAATGAAGGCTGATATTTGTTGTACTTTTGACATGATAGACTTAGGACTACTAAAATATTGTTTAGGTGTTGAGTTTTGCCAAGGGGATTATGTTGTATTCATTTCATAGAATAAGTATGTTAGATCATTGTTGGAAAGGTTTAAAATGATGGATTGTAATCCAAATCACACACCTATGGAAGTTGGAGCTAAAATTTCAACTGACACTACTTCACCTTTGGTCAATGAAATATTGCATTGACAGCTAATGGATAGTCTCATTTACCTCACTACCACTAGACTAGATATTTATTTTGCAATGAGTTTTTTATATCGCTTCATGTCTAAACCATAGGAAGTACATTGGTTAGCTATAAAATAGGTATTAAGATATGTCAAAGGTACCCTTGACTTTGGCATACTGTATAACAAGTTTGTGTATTTTGAGCTTTCAAGATATTTTGACTCTAATTGGGTAGGATCAGTAGATTCAATAAAATCTACAATGGGCTATGTATTCACTCTTAGTTTAGGGGTTTTCTCATGGTAGAGAAAACTAAAAACTATAGTGGCATTATCTTCAATAGAAGTGGAGTATAAATTTGTGTTCAATTCAGGCTATGAAATTATGTGGATAAAGAAAATTTTGGAGGATCTTTAGTTTGAGTCCTCAAAACCTACTCTATTTTTTTGTGAAAACTAGAGTGTTCTAAAGATGGTGAAGAATATAGTATTCCATGATCGGACCAAACACATTGAGGTTCACCATCATTACATCAAATATTGGGTTAAAAATGAAGACATTAGTCTCTTCTATTACCCCACTACAGAGTAGCTAGCTGATATCATGACCAAACCACTTGGTTCAGACAAGTTCATTAAATTCAGGGACAAACTTGGTCTTATTTATAATTTAGTCATTAAGGGAGGGTATTATCATATTATTGTAATACCTTAGGCTAATTTTTAAGCTATAATCCCTATGCATGTGGTTCTAGTTTTTTTAACAACTTAGGTAAATAGGTTACATGAGGCTACTTATTTTATGCTACCTGACGTTTATGGTTCCACCCACCTCCTTATTTTTTGAGTGTTTATTTTATGCCTATACAATATGCTTCTATGTATTGTTTATGTATAATGGTTAATTCATTTCTTCATCTCTTTTTTGAATCTAATAAGTGCTTGGCCAAAGTGTAATTTTAAAAATTAAAAACCCAAAGACCATTTGTCAATACGCAAATGTCAAAGAATAAATCTTGATGTGTAAATGCCGAAGTGGGACATTCTGAGGCATAAACCCTAAAGACCTTTTCACAAACACAGTAATGTCAAAGTGTATTTTTTAATGCATAAAATATAAAGTGTAAATTCCAATGTGCAAATTGCAATTATCATTTACCGAAGACCATTTTGAAGGATGCAAAATGCAAAGTTTAATTTGAAAAACTAAAAATCCAAAGAGGTTTTCATGATTCATAAAATGTGATCTTGCTATTTGGAATACACAAAATTCGAAGACTATTTTGAAACACAAAAATATAAAGTGGAGGTTTCAAGATTTAAATACCATTAAATAGATGTAAAATTATCAAAATACTAAATTTTCATAGTAGAAAATATAAAACACAAATGCCGAAGTGTATTTCCAAGACCCAAAATGTGAAGTGCCACTAGAAATAAATATAAATAAATAAAATAATAAAAAATTATACATTCTCAAAAATGGACAAAATTTTAAAAAAAAAACATTCATATTTCTCATTCCAAAATTAAGGAAACACCATTTCAAATTTGCCAATGTCACAAAATAAAACAATAGTTCCCAATCCTTTATCACTATTTTTGAAAGTGCCTAGTGGGATGATGCATTCAAATAGTCTGTTGCAATGCCTTTCAAAAAATTAGTGAGAACAAGTGTATGACCTTTCTAATTTTTATTTGGTTTCCAAGCATAGATGATACTATCTATGAGTATCGATGGTAAAGATGTGTCAGTTGGGTTTGACTTCCATTTCTTGTCCAAATAGCCTAAATAAATTTATGCTTCTTTTGCTTCTTTTTCCCTGCATAAACTAGGATGAACCAAGGTATTTTTACCCTTTGATCTATATCTTCATTTGCTTTTAATATCTCAATATTGATTTCATCTCTAGCAACCCATATTATGTAGTTCAACCCTATAGAATCATCAAGTCTAACAAATAACATATCTCCATTTTTCACATCTTGAGTTGGATCAAATGAATTTTTTGTTCTTTTGCTTCTTGGACCAACATATGCATTTATAGATGCCACTCCAAAATCAAAGGTTCTATCATGAACCATATTTTGTAGATATATATGCAAAATTATGTCATGGCAAGTTCTAGGCCAAAAATATCCTATACATTAAACTTCAGAAGGGAACATGTCTTCTTTCATTATGTCATGAATGTTTTATACGTAATATGTTATATCCTTCCACTTACTATTTCTGGTCAAACCAAATTTATTGAATTATTGTACATACTTAATCAAGTTATATTTAATTTTTTTTCACTATTTTTTCTACTTCTATCTAAGACTTTTGTAACAATGGAATCTTGTAACTTTTCTCTATTTTTTAAGTCTTTGAAAAATATTTTTGTTAGATTAAATTCCGGAACATTTGGCTCACCATTTTATTTTGTTCCCCATAATGAAATCAAGTGGGGCCAATTTCTATCTCTTATAGATTTTTTATAATACATAATGGGCTAACCTTTCTACATGCTTATAATAAAGTATTAACCTTTTGTCAAGCTTACTATTTTTTTCTTCCCTTCAACTGGTAACTATTAACATAGCCTTTAAAATATACTACTTCTTTAATCAAATGTGGTGCGAAGTTTCTTGTATTTTCACATATCCTATTACTATCCATCATCTCTACCACACTCCATACATATTTCCTTTTTATATATTCAAACAAGTTTCCAAATGTGCCATCGATGTCCTCATGGTTATGTCCTATAAGGAGAAATCCAACCTCAACGTTGGGGAAAACACCTTTGTATACAAGGAGAGATAAATATTGCAACATAAACTTATACAACAAAACATGATTTTGTGAATTTGTAAATGTAATATTAGTTTGATATAAGGTTCGACAATTTTTAATATAATAATATATGAAAGCAAGTACCTGCTCTTATTGTCCCCACAATAGTTGTATAGTTGAAGGTATAGCCTAGAAAGAAGTTTCTTGAAAGCGCTAATTGATTTTGTTTCTTCTATGTATTTATTACATTTAGGGTAGTAGTTATTTGATAAAAGTGCATCATACAATGGATATTTTGAAGATCTAGGTTTATATAGTAAAGATCCATAAGTATATGGCATTATTGTTTCTATATCCTTAAATCACTTGTTCAATGAGGTGATAGTAAAGTTAGAACCTCCAAGAACATATGGTAAAAAAATTCCCATAACCACCTGCACCATGACCATGTGTTATAACCCCTGCCATTGACAACTATACTATTATATTGATAACTACTTTACTTTTTGTCATTATCCTTGGGATAAAAAAATTTTGATGTTCCACCTTGTCATAAATGACACTAAGGTATTCTTCAAGGTATTGCTCAGGCATTCATTTATGTGTGTAATAAATATTTTTTTAAAAAATTATTTGATTTGAATGCATCATGAATTCTTGATCGATCCGATCTTCCTAATCTCTAGAGAGGGACCCAGAGCATTTTTTTTGAGTCAACAAGATACATGTTTTACACCAAGTGGAGTTATCAGACTTGGAAATGGTCACATCATGAAAATTATTTCTCTATATGTTATTAGATTTTGGCTGGGATGTTGGATCATATTCCATATCTGCTAGTTGTGTATTGATGTGACACCTCATAAATTCTTGAGTGAAAGATATTGGAAGATGTCAAACATTTTATCATGAGCCATCTATATCTACGTGACATGTTAGTAATGGAGAAACATATGCAAAATCATACACCAATTTGTCCAAGAAATCTTTATCTATCATTATCTTCTTTTGTGGATTTTTTCAAAACCTCCTTGCATGAAATGCATTTTATTCCCCATTTTTTTGACAATTTTGAATGTCAAAAAATCTACTTCTCTTCAATCCATATATTTTAAGCCAAGCTTCCAAATAAATTTGTGTACCCTAAAAATCAATTTTTCTTAAACAAACCAATAAAAAGGCATCCAAGACATGTTGCCTCCTATCTATTATGTTGGAATCAAGAAAATTTATCCTTGTATATTTTAGCATCTCAAATAATAATTCTGACTGAAAACATTTTTTGGTACAATATTTATCTGCATATATTATTTTAATCTCACTATCTATGCTTTCATCAAACTCCACTTGGCTAAGTGAAGTGTTTGGTTGATTTATTTTTCAACTCGAGTAGTTGTAGGCATGAATTAATTTTTTTGGATGCCTTTGCACTAAGAATGTCATGAAAGGAATGACTTCATATCCACTACTTCCCAAATGTTTCTAATTTATTTCTCCTTTGGTGTCATATATGGTAAATTGATTACTCTATATTTAAAGTCCACTATCTTGTTGTAAGGCCATCTAACAATAGATGTTTCAATTACCTCTGTACTGCAAGTCTCACAATGTTTTAGAATGGGCCTTATGTAAATTCTCAATTCATTTTATAGCATTGGGACAAGAATGCAACCAAAAATATCCCCCAGTTGTGAAAATTCAACATAACTAAAATCAATCTTTTCATCATTTACAAGAGTTGTACATTTGTGCAACAAAAATACCCTTTCCCCAATAAAATTATTATTTAGGATATGAAATGTGGTAGTATCATCGATATATCGAACCAATGAATCGAAGCCAGGGTTTTCTTATTGTAAAATTTGTATATGCAAAACTAAACTAAAATAATTTTGTCTTTCTTTCATATCATTCTCTATAGAAAACTTGTTTGTGACGTGTTGCATCATTCTTGTGATCCATATAGTAAAATTATAAACTATATCCCCCAAATTATCCATCAAAGATATAGTAAATGGAAGTGGTAGAGTCAGATCAAAAGCTTTAGTCACATTAACACTTAAACATTCAATAGGTATTTCCTCATTGTGACATGTGGAAGTGAGATTTATGGATTCCAGAGGGTCAGCATCTAGACCTGGAGCTTTTTGTATTCCTTTTTTACCAATAGTCTTACCATTATTTATGAGAGAAACATAGTCTCCACATTGGAAAGCCATTGATGTATGATTTTTTAGCATAGACATTTGCAAAAGACATGAGCAGAGTTATTAATCAGGTTATTTATAAAATTAGTCCAATTATACCTATATGTAGGTGATAAAACTCTATTTATACCATAACATAAGCATGGAGATATGTTAAAACCTAAAAATGTTAAAAAGGTAATGCATAACTCTTTTTTTAATGACATGGTTAGCTTTTAATATCATATACTACATATTTAAATCCTTATTTCATCCTAATTTGAAGGTATCTCCTAGGAGATATCTTTCAAACATGCATAAGAGCGGAATAACCACGTAGAGAAAAAAAGCTAATTAAGTCAACATTCAACCATGTATTTTATTAGTTTAAAAAATGATACTGAGCAATGTGAATTTTGAGAAAAAATATGGAAAATAATTAGCTACTTATATTTTGGGATCATGTATGTGATTTGAACCTCTGTGGTGAACCCAAGAGTTTAAAGGTGTGAACGAGGAATTTGACGATGAAGGGGAGATTAGTATCATGTTATTAGATAAATCAAATCAAAAGTGCACTAAATTAACACCTTCATGCCTAGTTACTAGGGTGAGCTTAATAACAAAAAAAAATGAAAAGCAAAATTAAAAAGTAAGGAAAAACAATAATCTTTCACCTTCCTTGGATGCTCCAAATGCTTGTTGTAATGGCTTGCTCAATTTGTGCTCATGAAGTATGCATTAATGGAAGGTTAGCTACCTCCACCTCTCCTTGGAACCTTGCTTAGCTTTGGATTAGCTTGGCTTGGCTAAATATTTTGGCATCATAACACTAATTTTCATGAGGATTGGGAATTAATTATGCATTATAACTTTGCACAAATTAAGCTTAAAATTCATGTAGCAAGACCTCTTATTTATAGATTTTTGTAAATGGCTAGAATCAACATGAACCATCCATCTCAAGATTAAGATGTGTGGCTAAGGATTAATCCAATTTTTAAATTAAAATTCATAAATAGGCTCATCAATATTTAGGATAGAGGGGAATTAACTAGGTATGGTAGAGCTTTGATGAGGCATGGGGTGGCTTGATTCAGATATTTATGGCATTTATGGCCTAGAGATGCCTTTCCAATAAATGAGGTCATATGATGATGTAGTTATATAATATTCATTCTAAAAATAAGTATTCAACAAGTTTCTATGGAATTATTCATTAGGCTCTAATTTGGCTTAATTAGCTCTTAAGCATGATTAAACACTCTGTGCACAAATTACTCAAATTGATCAAAATGACTTGCTATTGGTCTAAAATTTGACTGGATTGGAATTGGAACTTGATGTCAGATGCATTAGATATATTATCCCATTTAGGATGTTGTAAACACAAAATAACAAAGGCATATGTCTTATGTAAGATATTTGATAGAAAAGAGCAATCCAAAACACCCAGGTGTGAAATTGGCATTTTGACTCGAAATGAACTGATCAAAGTTAATTAGCCCATAAATTGCATTATCCCATTTAATGATACCTTGGCCAAAATTGGCACTTGAATATATCAATTTCAACTCATTTAATGTGTTTTAGTGTTTTTAGGCCAAATTGTGCATTTGGGTAAGAATTGGTCAAACGTTGGGTTGGAGGTTATTGGTGGCCAGATTTAGGTGTCTACAGTTTGCCCTTGTTTGGGAAGGTATTGTAAGCTATAGGCATAGTAACTCTTATTAAATAATGAAAAGGTCATGTATACTTATAACTAAAATGATGATGAACTAACTATATGATGCTCCCTCAAGGGAATGATTGGCATAAGGAAAGGTCAGCAAGTGATCCCTTGAAAAGAAGCAAAATGAGGGGACTAAAGAAAGGAAGATGATGAGGTGAAAACATAATGATATTTAAAAATTAGTCAAAATCATTGATAATACAAGTGGGATGGTGTATAATGGTTTGCCTAAAGGCGATTATAAACATTATACCTTGATAGTGGCAATATGGTATAAAAACACAATGATTTGCCCAAAGGTGGTTATAATCATTGAGAAGATGGAACTATCCCAGTTAGGATAGACCAAAAAGTTAACAACATGCCCTTGTATGGGTATAAAAAAGTAAAAAGGTGACAACACAATAATTTTCCCAAAGATGATCATAATAATTAAGAAATACAGGTGGGACAGTGTGCAATGATTTGCCCATAGGTGGTTATAATCAGTGGACCCCGATTATGACAAACATTATTGATTGGTTGATTGATGATTATACTTAGATATAGAGAATAAGGATGAATTGGAATAACCTACTAGTAGGGAGATGCTCATTTGAACTAAACAAAGGTTAAAATTCTTTCATTGTGTAATTACTCTGTTTGGGATATGATTGGGATTAAATCAAGATGCCCATGCTGAAGAGATGTCGATATCACCATTATTGAATAGACTTCCTGAAGCTGAGGTTTTTTTTGGAATGTGTTAGTAGGCATCATGGTAGAACATCATGAAGACTTGGTCATAATATGCATAATAACTAACTCCCCTAATCTAATACTCAATAGAAAATAATGCATCAATGATAGAAACCATGATGCTAATACAGATGTATGAATATGGATTGATTTAAGTGAAAGTGCGGGCAAGGAATTACCCAATGAATGCATATAGACTGAATTAAGGCAACAATACTAAAAGTAAACAAATAGGCACACCAACAACACAATAAAGAAACAAACAATCTAATTTAAGCCATACAAATATTGCTCCTAGAAAATAGGTGAAAACTTAACAAACTAATAGAATGGAAAAAGGAAATAAAAGGAAGGAGGTGATCGAGTTGTCTCCATATGCACTAGGCAAGTGTATGTTTCCTACATAGTTCTATGAATGTAATATCTAACAAACACTTTAGGCTAAATGTCGTTCTCCCAGGAAATGGGAAGAAAATGATAACTAATGAAAACAACATAATGGATGTAATAGAAGAATAAGAATGGTCTTGTAAAATGGCAAGTGTGTGGGATAAAAGGCCAAAAAATATGAGGAAACTAAGGAACAAGTGATTTACTTGTGACTTAGTAAGGGTTCCCAGAATCCTTAAAGTAAAGAAGGGGTCAATGTTTTTGGTCTTTTCTAATAGTTTTACAAGTGTTTTTGGAATGTTGGAGTATCTCAACTTGATTGAGAATGATGAGACACTAAAATGGTTTAACCTCATAAAGTGGTGAGAGTGTGGCTTAGATTTCTCATAAAATAAAAAAGCATGGCTTAGAAAGGGTGACTGAGTTGACCTCAACAAGTATCAAGCACTGCCTACATAGTCCTAGAGTAGGACATCAAGCCACTATAGTTCTACCCTTCAGCGGAGGAACCTAACTAGTGTAACAGCCAATTTAAACAAAATAGGCATAATTAGTATAAAGGCATAGTATGGCATAGGAAATGGCAAGTTGGTATGGTCAAGGCACAATGAACAAGTGTTGCCCCTATTTTTCCATAGGTGATTATAACTAGGACACAATGTCATAGATTGATGGTACTAATTTGCCTATAGGTGGTTATAACTAGTAACAAGACCAGTGACAAGAAAGGAACAATCAAAAAAAGAATGTAATTACCTTAAATTTTGTCATACTGCTCTAAAATACTACTTTTGTCTAGAATACTTGAAATAACTACCAAAACTAATCAGATTCACTAATGTTGAATATGTACAAGCAATGTCAAAACCAAGGTCAAATGGGCTAGGTAAAAATAGGATGCAAAAAAATTTGGGTTGATAGAATAAAATGGTAAACGGATAAGTAATAGGCCAAGGGGAGTGATAAGAATGATAGTCATACTAAGAAGAATAGTGATAAAGTGACACAACTAAAATGGTCCTTATAGATAATACACCATAGTGCTCAATCATAGTATCACTTGAGGTGAATAATATTCATCGGCTCAAGAAGTTCATCTCCATCTAGTGTGGTGAGCCTGTATGCCCCTGATCCATAATTTACAGTAATGATGAAAGGATCTATCTAATTTTATTTGAATTTACCCTTATGCTTCTTCTCAATCGTGGTATTCTTTTGGTTTTCTTTAAGAACAAGATCACCAAGTTCAAATGTTTTATGTTTGACACACTGATTGTAGTGGATTTTGAGTTAGTTTTGATATGCCTAAAGATTGTTGAGTGCAGTTGTGCATTTTTCATCAAGTAGGTCTAGCTCTTGCAGGTGAGCTATGCGATATTCATGATCATCTAAGACATGCTTGAAATATATACACAATGAAGGTAACTCAACCTCAATAGGAAGGATGGATTCAGTACCATACACAAGTGAGTATGGAGTGGCTCTTATGGGGGTATGGTGATTGGTACAGTATGCCCAAAGGGCATGAAATATCAAAAGGTGCCAATCGTGACCAGAATTATTAACAATCTTTTTGAACATATTAACAATTGTTTTGTTGGATGCCTCAACCTGACCATTACCTTGAGGGTAATATGCCGTATAAAAATTTTGTGTGATGTTGTATTTGGCACATAGCTTATTGACATCCTTATTTTTGAATGATCCTCCATTATCATATATAATGTCAAAAGGGATACTATAGCAATAGATGAGATGCTTAAAAATGAACTTGGAAATTTGCTTTTTAGTCATGTGAGGGGTATAGCTTCAACCTACTTAGTGAAATATTTGTTGGTAGTAAGGATATGTTTATGGTCATCTAAAGATGTAATATTGATTTTCCCAATGAGGTCGAGTCCCCTTGTAGCAAATGGCCATGGTGTCAACATTGGTTTCAGAGTCTTAGCTAGGGCATGAATCAGATTGGCATGTCATTGACATTTGTCACACTTTTTTATATATGTAACTACATATGCATCTATCATGGGCCAATAACAACCAATATGCAAAAGCTTTTTGGATAGGACTACCCTGCTAGAGTGGACTCCAAATACTCCTTCAATTACTTCTCATAATGCTAGTGTAGATTCTATTGAAGTTAAACAACTAAGCAGAGTTCCATCAAAACTATGGTTGTAGAGGGTGGATCCCAGTAAGGTATAGCGAGTGGTTTGGTGAATGAAGGCTTTAGTTTTTTTTCAAGATAATTCAAATGGTAGAACTTGGTCATGAAGATAGCTATAAAGGTCAAAATACCAAATAGAATTAGGACCAATAATATCACAAATCATTGCAATAGTTGAAGGTTCATGAGCTAGTGCAAACAAATTCTCTTTGAGGAACTGATACTCTCCATCTTTATCTATTTGTTAAATCAGAGAGCCATTAGTAGCCATGGCATCTGTATTTATATTATTAACCCTTGGTATATGCTCAAACTGGATATTTGTAATATATTGTTTGAGAGTGTCAACCATGGCCTTGTATGGAACTAGCTCGTCAAATTTGGTCTGGAAATGGTTTGTGACTTGATTAATGATTAACTAAGAATCATCATAAACCTTTAGATGAGATACATTCCATTTTACTACCTACTGAAGCCCTACAACAAGTGCTTCATATTTGACCATGTTGTTGGTACAAAGAAAATTGATTCAAAATGATTTAGGGATTAGATCCCCCTATGATTTAATAAATAAGAGGCTTACCCCTGATCCATGTGTAGTAAACAATCCATTAAATTATAGCTTACAGTGTTTCTCCTCAAGAGGTGTGTCAATGAAAGTCATTATGGATTCATTGAGAAATTGGAATATGAATGGTGCTCTATCTGTAAGGGGTGCTTCAGCAAGCTAATATGCAAGGACCTATCCCTTAATTATCTTTTGATTGACATAATTTACATCAAATTCACTAAGAATCATGATCCACTTGGCCATTCTACCTTATAAAGTTATTTTATATAGTATATACTTAATCACATCTACTTTTGAGATGACCATGGTCTTATTGTTCAACATGTAGTGTCATAATTTTTGAGCTGTGAAGGCCATGGGTAGACTAGATTTTTTGATAGACGTATAGTTATGTTCGAACATATGTGACCAAGGTATGAATTAAATAGTATATTGCATTCTCTTTTAAATTTTCATCATATTGATCCAAAATTACCCCCAAGGCATTATCGATAGCTGATAGATATAATAAAAATGGTTTTTTTGGCATAGGGGGTAATAAAATAGGCAGATTTGCTAGGTAATATGTTATCTACTAAAAAGTTGTTTGGCAAATATTATCCTAGTAGAATGCAACTCCCTTCTTTAGAAGATGTTTAAATCAATGGCACTTGTCTGCTAACTAAGATATAAAGCGTTGGATTGACTGGATCTTGCCCTATAAATTATGGAGTTACTTCAAATTGGTTGGTGGTGACATCTCTATTATAGCTTAGACCTTTTTTGGATTGACTTAAATACCCCTATGACACACAATGAAGCTAAGTAACATTCTTAATGTTACTCTAAACACACATTTCTTTGGATTGAGTCTGAATTTGTACTCTTGCAGTCTTTCAAATATCCTACATAGAACTACTGGATGGTTGGCCATGGTCTTGGATTTGCCTAATATGTCATTTGTTATAGCTTAGACCTTTGTTGGATTGACTTCAATGCCCCTATGAGACACAATAAATCCAAGTAACTTTCTTGATGTTACTCCAAACACACATTTATTTGGATTGAGTCTGACTTTATACTCTTACAGTCTGTCAAATATCCTACGTAGAACTGTTGGATGGTCGGCCCTAGTCTTGGATTTGCCTAATATGTCATCGACATAGTCTTCAATAATATCATGCATCATATCATGGAATATTATGGTCATGAACCTTTGATATGTAGCTCTAGAATTTTTAAGACCAAATGGCATTACCTGATAACAGAATGTTCCCCATGGTGTGGTGAACATTGTTTTATGTTGGTCTTCTGGTGCTATTATGATCTAGTTGTATTCTGAAAAGCCATCCATAAGTGAAAGTATTTCATAACCTGCCATGGAGTCAATGATCATGTCAATATTAGGCAATGTAAAGTCATCCTTTGGGAAAGCTTTATTTATGTTTCAAAAATTAATATAGATTCTAATTCCTTCAAGTTTTTTACTACCAGGTACAACATTAGATATCCATTCTGAGTAGTCAATAGATTGAACACATCCTACTTTTAAGAGTTTTTCCAACTCTTTCTTTACTAATATAGCAATGTGAGGATTTATCTTGTATAACTTTTGTTTAACTGGTTTGGCACTAGGATTTACCATAAGGTGATGTAAAACCAAGGTGGGGTCCAAACCTAGAATATCAGAATAAGTCCATACAAAGATATCTACAAATTCTCTCAATAGAGTTATAAAGACTTTACATTCCTCCTTAGTAAGGGACATGCCTAATTTTATCCATTTTAGGTCTAATGGAATCTTGATGTTTACCTCCATTGTATCTTTGACTAGAAGGGTTGAACAATATTCTATGATAGTAGGTAAAAACTTGAACTATCTGGTTATATCAAGGTCCTCTGTTAGGACTTACTCTTCAAATTCTCCTAAGCATGATGAATATGAGTCCCCTAATGGAAGGTCTATTCATGTGATAAAATATTCAAAAATTCTTAAATAATTTTATCAAACACTTGTTTTTTTTCAAAACTAAACTCAGATCCATAGGCAAGTTCATCATTGGAAGTCTCCTAGTCTAAATTCAAAGAATAATGAACACCCCCATCTAATGGCACCTAAAATAGATTTTTACCACTAGACTAGCCCTTATCTTTACTTTTCCCCTATTCAAAAAGTTCCTTAAAAATGTCTTCACTTTGGGACGTTTATTTATTTATTTTTGGCTAACGGTGTTTACCTGCTCTCTAAAATAGGTTTCAGGATCCAATGTAATTGAGAATCCTGATTTATAATCTCCCAACTAAACATTATCTTGAAGCCCTAAAAATTCATAGAATGCATCATCATTTTGAAACACATCAATCAAAAAATTATATTCTTGTTTGTCCCAATCTATCACTTAGGGATAGTATAATGGCAATGGGTTATGATGAATGACTAAGGTAAGGGTACAATTGGCATTGTTATCAAACAAGTTAATCTCAGCTAGGTCATCAAAGGTGAGGCTATGAGCAAACTTTGCTTCACTATCAACATTATCATCACTAGCCACTGATGATGGAACTTGAATATGATATGTGGGGTCACCCCCATGCGGTTTAAATCCAAGTCTATAAGGCATTTTATACTTGGTCATGGAAATTGTCTCTAGTGTTCCTTGTTGATTCGATCTAAGGCCTCATCCTTCATAGTCATGATTCTTCATGATCCTATTGGGTATAGGACACTTTGCACTTTATAACAATCAACTTAGTTATCATTATATAACCATGATCCATCCCCTTCAATAGGGTCTGGTTCTAGGCCAGATGTCGGTACAAACATGAAAGGTCCCTTATCTTTGTTTTTTGTTGTTAATGCATGCATGGAATAACTTTAGGTCTTCCAAAGGTCTTTAGATTCTGAGGAAGATTGGAAATATGAAGGGTATCATGAGTCACATATTCGTCTGGGCCATTATCTAAAATGGTGAAATGATTACAAACTTTAGGAGGTGGCATGTGGGAAATAAAATCTAGGGTATTGGGGTCTATGCAATTATCCTTTAGGAATAAATAAGTATGGCCTTTCCTTTATCTTATTTGAAACTTGGACTCATGTTTTATTGGTAATTGTAGCTTTGAAACTCAACCTCGAGATGTTTGTAGTGCTCATATGGGTGCAAATCTCTTAGGATATTCACCTCCATCCTTGAGTGGGAGAACTTGATACATTGGTGCAATGTTAATAGGACTGCATGAATCTCATGTTACCAAGGCCTACCTAGAAGCATATTATATGACAAATCAATATCAAGCACATGGAAAAGTGTATCATTGGTCAAAGGCCCAATGATAACTAGCAGGTTAATGGTGTCTTGTGATTCTCTCTCCTAATTATCATAGGCTTTGATAGTTTCATTTCTAGTTGGAGCTTTGCTATCATGTACCCAAGAAGCTTGATGAGCTTTAGAGACACTATGTTGAGGCCTAATCCATTGTCTATAAGGACATGTTTCACTTTGTGCCTTTTTATATAAACTTTTATGTATAAAAAATTATTATGGAGTGGGCCAAGGGAAGACATATCACTTTGGTTGAATGTGACTTGTTAGGCTGGAGCTAGGTGTCCAACCAAAGCTTGAAATTTATCTGGGATATGTCACTGGGAATGGTGGATTGGGTTAAGAACTCATTCAAAATGTTCTTGTGGATTATCAATGTTTGCAACAAATCTAAAATAGAAATTTATGTTGGTGTCTTCTACAATTGTTCGATAATATCAAACTTCTTATCTTGATTAATGGTAAATGATTTATTCTAAGGCTAAATGATTGGTTGGATAATGGGTGAAGTGGCAAATGGCTATGGGCCTAGACTGGTAATCCATGACCTCTGAGTTATGATTGCATAATCAAGATTAGATGTTAGACAATGATTGTTAATAAATGATGGTGATGGTGTAGGACTAGATAGGACAAGTCTCGATTGTCGATGCACTTGTATGTGGTCATGTGGTAAGGGCGAGTTGTCGGTATAAGGTCCAAAAGTGGAAGTCTTGATTTTTTGGTTCACTTATGTGTGGCCTTAGTCAGAGAAGGATTATCCATGTAATTTGTTTGAGTGATATTGTTTAGCAATGGTCTATCTTTATTAGTGCTTAGTCTAGGATCAATAGAGATGGTATTAATGCTACCCCCTGTAATATGACATATAACCTTATTGTAGTCATGTGAAATTGCATGGTAAGTTTATTGGTTTTTACCATTTTGACCTTAGTTTTATCCATTATTTTGATGTTGTGGGTTTTTTTATTGATTCTGTTAGTTTGGCCTTTGATTTTGATATTGTTGATTTTTTTGTTGCATTAGTCGTGGTTGTTTCTATTGTTGTTATTGTTGTTATTATTTTTGTTGTTGGTTATGTTATGGAAAATGGTTTTGATAGATGCCAAGATTTTGATTGGAGGTGGAAGCATCATTATCCATTGTTATCTCCCCATTTTCCAACATATTCTCAATCAAATTCTTGATTTGCACACATCTTCGTAAATTGTGCCCATTTACCCAATGATATTCATAGAATTCATTTTCATGGTACCAATCAGGATAGGGAATATCTTGTAGATAATACTTTGGTATAGGCCAACTAATCAAATTAGTGGTGGCAGGTTTATGAAAAATAGACTCAATAGGTTCACCAAGGTCACTAAAGACATGATGTGTAGGTACCATTCTCCTTGGAGGATGAACTTGCAATGATAAAAGTTGTTGTATTTATTGTGTGGGTCTAGGTTGTTGTGCTTACGATGTTGGTTGGAGAGGTTGTCAGGTAGGAGTAAGATAAAAAGGTGGAGTGGGATGAGCAAATTATATTTGCACTATTTAGACATGGTGTGACTTGGTTACTCCATTTCCCACAACATTCCTATTATGATTAAATGGCTTTGGTCTATCTTGATTATTGACCTATGTTGGTTGTCATACTTACACTTAGATTGGATGTTGATTTTGGTTCCTTCCTTGATTAGTTCCTTGGTTCTAATTATTTGAGTTAAGCTTGATGACTCCTTTATTGATAAGAACTCACTCAATCAACAAACCCTTATCAATGGTCTCTTTGAAGGTATGCACACACTGCAATTCCAGATGATAAGTTATCTCACTATGCAAGTTTTTAGTGAACACAGTGGCTAATAATTTATTTGGTAGATAATGATTGAATTAGCTTTCAAGTGTTCTCCATCACTGTAGATAGCTTGTAAAAATTTCACTGGATTTTTATTTAGCTTGTGTCAAATCAACCAAAGAAATATCATGCTTGAGATTATACGAAAAGTGTTGCACAAACTTATCTAAAAGATCATTAAAATTAGTTACCAAATTCTTTGGCAATTTTAAAAACCACTCCAAGGCTTGTCCAGCTAAGCTCATTAGAAACAACAACAAAAGGTATATATCACTATATGCTACTGGCTAGCATGTGACAAAGAACGCAGTTAAATCGGCTTTGGGGTCACCTTTCCCCTTGTATTTATCAAACTTTTGTGGCTCATATCCTAGAGGGAATGAAATCTATAAGTACTCCATATTGAAAGGATAGGAACACACATCATCCAACTTAAAAAATTTAACTTCTTTACCCACTTGGATGGCTACAATTGCATCCTTTATTTGTTGTAATTCTTGTGATATAAAACTAGAGGGAACATTGGTTTGAGGGGGAACATTAATCTGGGTAGATGTTTGAGTAGTCATAAGTGGAGTATTTTGACTAGGGTATGATGGGGGTATTTGGTAAATGTTGGATTGCTTAGGAAATGAACCAAGAATATGCATACGTGGATTAGGATGTACTTGTTGAAATTTCATGTTTGGTTATGTGATATTCTGGATTGGGTTGGCAATAAAGGTTTGAATTGGAGGATTTTGAGGTTGGGATGGAGGGATATAATTATATTGTGCCTATTATGGTTAAATAGGGATCTGTTGTTGACTACTTGAGCCTTGTTGTTGAGTAGGAACCTATGAACCAAGACCCTACCTCTATATGAGTGCACATCTTGAACAAAAGGCAATTATTGCCTTATGGGTACTTGAGAAACATTAGAACCTCCTTATTGCACAAATCCCTATTAGGAAGTAGATACTTGTTAGGGATTTGGCACCTATTATTGACCAATATGAATACATTTTTGACTAAACATTGATTGGTTTTGAATTGGCATGTTGATATGCGAGGAAGAAGGTATGTTTGCTACTACTTGATGAGTTAGAACATTAGTTTCCCCTTGTTGAGGTGGCAATATGTTTGGCCTCTACTATGTTGGTATATTCATTTGTGCTTTTTGTTTTGGAATACTACCCATCACCTATTGAGGAGTAGAATTCATTAAAAAAATTTATTAAGGCATGACATTTTTTTGTTGTTGTGTTGTTTGTTGGTTACTTGATCTCATTGGTTATATGTTTGAAGAAGTAGCTAGTTGAGGACTAGAAGTAGTTTATTGAGGTTGTGGTGTAGAAGCTCTCATTCCTAGGTTGACAGATCCACTCATGGTATTAACTCAAGACACATGTTGTTGACTAGTTGTTTGTGCATTAGTATCACTTGGATTTGGATTAGATGTTGCTTATGCATTATCCACTATATTTTTATCATTATTCCTTCATAGAAGTAGAAGAAACTTATTCAATAATTGGCATACGTGGCAAGTTATCCCCTGAAGCATTTTGCATGAATGGCTCTATACCTCAATTCTCTTATTTGATTAACTCTATCACAACTCTTATTGAAGGAACTAAGTCAATAAGAGGTTTATTACCATGGTCATCTGATTAAATTTGTGTGCTAGGTTCAAATAGGTTTGGTACATGGTTTGCATTTAATTTAAGTGATCTTCCATGAGGTTTTATCCTTTTTTAGGCATATTAGGATCTTGATATGTCATTTGGACTAGATTCAAAGGATTGCTACAAGAATCATGTTGACTATACAATATGTTGTGAGGAATTATTACTAGACTTGGTAAACTTTCATGAGGGAAGTCCATTGGAAACTTAGCCCCTACTTCTATGGCTCTAACTAAAATCTCATCTTTGTTTTCCAAAAAATGATGCTTAAACAAAAATGGATCATATGTGGAAGACGTATTAGTAGAGTAGGATTGTTGAGGAACCAGTTCTTCAGCTATGGGCATCATAGCTAGGTATTGTGAAGTTTTTTCTTGGTCCTATTCTAAATATGGTGGTGTATTAACCAAATAGTTAACCAATATATCTTGGTTTTGTGCCCCTATTTGAGTATTATAAGAGGGATAAGAATCTATCTCATAAGCAATATTATTTGTGTAGGGGTCTTGCACCATTTCTTCTTGCACAGCCACATTACTAATCCCTAGATTGTACATGAGTCCACTACAAGTGTAGGAATACATGTTGGTATCCATAGTGAATTTTTTACAATAGAAATGGAAGACAGTTATACAAACTCTAAAAAGACAATGTCTAAAAGATGATGTTCAAACTTGGTCTAGATTTGTCAAAAGGATGGAAATGTTTATGCAATGATTTGCTATAAAATAAGCTAACATTAAGTATCTAACATTATACATCTTATACAAAAAATATTAAGTAAATAGACCAAAAATTGAAATGCCAAACTCTAAGGTCAAAGTGTTTCAAACTAGTCTAATCTAGGAAATAAACAATTGCTAGGTCTTTTGACCAAATGTGGCATCAAAAGATAGGCTCAAACAAGGCATGTGATAATACTCTTAGCCAAATGATGTCAAAATATAGACTTTGAAAAAAGATGAGATTTTAATTTAACGGACTTGAAACACTTCTAAAAAAACTAGGCATTAGACTCTTGGACATGAACTCAATGAAATAGGTATAAGATATGACACAAAAGGCACTTTATAGATACTTTGTTTTCTCATAAATGAAGGTTTAAAACTTGGTTCCTTTGACAAATAGGCTATACAAATGTGAATGGTGTAATTATGCTAGACAAAGGTATACTTTGATTTGCTTGAAAAATGTGCACAAATTTGAACTCTATGCAAGAAGGTCTATGAAAAAATGTTTGAAATGATTTGGGTAGCATAACCATGTTGAACTACTTAAAAGATGGCACAAAATTCTTGCTTCAAAAAATTCCGAAGACAAAGATGGTTTCATACAAATTTGAAAGCATAATACTACCTTTCTTAACTTAAAATGTTGTAGTGCATAGACTCAAAGTTCAAGGGTTTAGCACAAAATGACTTAAGTCTATCAGTGGCGATAAGTGTGATTAGGAGTCTATAAAATGACCTTCAATCTAAATGAGAAATTGAACCCAAGTCAAAACAAGTTTAGAGTGCAAATGTCAAACCTAATTTTTACACACCAACCCTTAGAACTTAGAAAGGTCTAATTTCAAATGTGAATTATCAATGAAGAACTTTAAAAAATTTAGGCAAAAGGTCTAGACTCAAAAATGGGAAGCATAACTATGCCAAAGTTGATGATATGACTCCAAGCTTTTATGATGAATTTTGAACAAGGAAAAATGAAGATTTATGTGGGTAGCATAACGCATCTTGTTTAAACAAAATTTGGGGCCATGTGTTTGGTTTTTATCATTTGTTAACACCAAGTTTTAACCCAAAGCAAGACCTTAAATGAAGACAAAACTAACTAATTAATCGCTCTAAGTCCTAAACTGACAAGGTTGCTTTATATTTTTAGAATCTCTCAATATACATCATTTGAGAGGCTTTTAGTGTTCATCCAAAAATTAAAATTGTGCATTATATAGTAGGGTTTTTACACCCCCTATCTCAAATGATAGTACTATGACATGGACCTTAAGGTGTATCTTGCACCAACAACACTTCCATGGCAATTGGGGATTTGTCTAAGATCTACAAAGTTTTAAATGTCTAGGGGAATCAATTACACAATGAATTTCATGACACGATGCAAAAGAAAATCACATAATTAGGTGTTCACAGCACTTGTATTATTGCAAAAAAGTCTAGCCCTTTTTTCAACCACTACATCCTACTATTTGCTTAGTGTAGTGCAATGTCCAAAGTGCAGATATGTCTCATGTACACTCCAACACTAGAAGGTGGCTTAACCATTCAAACCTCCAATCCTAGTGGGAAAAATTTGAAGTTAGTGTCAGGAGATGAAACCCCAGGTCAAAGCTTCCCTAAATAACTCATGGGAGGTGATGAAGTCCCCCTCATAAGCTAAGTTGCATAAAAATAAATGACATAAAAAGAAAGACTTTAGGGTCATTTTCAGGATCACCCAAACTATGATGAGTTTTTTGGGAGTGCTTTAGATGACATTCTTTCTATGCCTTGGACTAGGCATGTTTGCAACAAGGATGGTGCTTTTATTTCTAAGGGTTCCCTAAAGGGGACAAATGGAAGAGCATACACGTGCAAACTTTCTTTTTGCCAATCAAGTTCTAACTAAACAACCATTGAAAATAAAAATTGACAAGTGTGTTCAATTTTAATAGCCAAATGAAAGATGAGGTGGTGTTCTTTTGACCCCTTGGTCTTAAGTTGTAACTTTGAAAGTCTAACTATCAAACATTTATCTTAAGTACCTAAATGTTTCATTAAGCACTAAAACAAAGTTCCTAGTTCATTTTTAAAGCATGCAAAAGATGGTCTAAAACATGTTTTATCAAATTCCCAAGCTTAATCCTCCAATAAAAATGTTAGGGTATCCTTTAGCTTTGAAGCTAATTTGAAAATGGAAGGAGCAAATTTGAAATTTGAGGTCTCTATTACAAAATCAAAATTACCCAGTCAATATCATTATTTCCAGTAAAATCACCACTGTCAAATTAAAAAAACATAAAAAATTCAATATCACTGTTATGCGAAATCATTGCCCAAAATTATGAAATTGCTGCTCCAAAGAGCGATATCACTGCTCAAGACAATATCACTTCTTCTCAAATAGAAAAACATAGAAAAGATGATCTACTTCAAAATCACTGCATGGAATGAGGATATCATAGTTTTGCAAAATTACTGCCCAGAAGGATAAAATCATTGTTCTATAGAATAAAATCATTGCCAAAAAGAATGATATCACTACCCATAAGGACAATATCATTGTTTATGATGATTAAATCACTACTTATGTCCATGAAATTTTTGTTTTGGAAATAGTGATTTTGTTGACACAAAATTGTGACTGTGTAATAGCGATATCATTCTAGAGAACAAAACTGAGCTTTATAGGATCAAAAATGTTGTTATAAAAAGAGAAATTTAACTTGAAATTTTTAATCTTGTGAACCTCCCACTCCAAGATCCTACATGAAAAGGATTAATAGGTTGCTTGGAGAGGCTTTGTAAGCAAATTTGTGGAGAAATGTCCCACTGGGCATGTCATTATGTGAACTAGGAATTTGATGACAAAGGGGAGATTAATATCATGTTAGTGGACAAATCAAATCAAAATCACACTAAACTAACACCTTCATGCCTATTTACTAGGGTGAGCTTGATAACAAAAATAAATGAAAATCACAACTTAAAAGTAAGGAAAAATAAGAATCCTTCGCCTTCCTTGGATGCTCTAAATGCTTGTTGTAGTGGCTTGCTCGATTTTTGCTCATGAAATCTGCATCAATGAAAGGTTAGATACCTCCACCTTTCCTTGCTACCTTGCTTGGCTTTGGCTTGGCTTGGCTTGGTTAGGCTCAATATTTTGGCATCATAACACTAATTTTCATGAGGATTGGGAATTAATTATTCATTATAACTTTGCACAAATTAAACTTAAAATTCATGTGGCAAGTCCTCTTATTTATAGATTTTTACAAATGGATAGAATCAACCTGAATCGTCCATCTCAAGGTTGAGATGTGTGGCTAAGGATTAATCCAATTTTGAAATTAAAATTCATAAATAGGCTCATCAATATTTGGGATAGAGGGGCATTAACTAGGCATGAGAGAGCTTTGATGAGGCATGGGGTGGCTTGATTTAGATAATTGTGGCATTTATGGCCTAGAGATGCCTTCCCAAGAAATGAGGTCACCTAATGATGCAGTTATTTAATATTCATTTCTAACAACAAGTATTCAAAAAATTTCCATGTAATTTTTAATTAGGCTCTAATTTGGTTTAATTATATCTTAAGCATGATTAAGCACTTTGTGCACAAATCACTCAAATTGATCAGAATGCCTTGTTATTGATCTAAAATTTGACTAGATTGGAATTATAAGTTGATGTCAGATGCATTGGATCTATTATCCCATTTAGGATGCTTTCAATAGAAAATAATAAAGGTATATGTCTCATGTAAGAGATTTGACAAAAAAGAGCAATCTAAATCACCTAGGTGTAAAATTGGCATTTTAACTTGAATAAACTGATCAAAGTTAGTTGGCCCATAAATTGCATTATCCCATTTAGTGATACCCTAGCCAAAATTGGCACTTGAATATATCAATTTCAACTCATTTAATGTGTTTTAGTGATTTTAGGCAAAATTGTGCATTTGGGTAAGAATTGGTCAAAATCTTGGTTGGAGGTTATTGGTGGCAAGATTTAGGTGTCTATAAAAGGTATCTCCTAGGAGATACCTTTCAAACATGCATAAGGGTACCCTTAAAGGTATTATAAGGCCCTTTAAGATCTATTTGAAGGTAGTATTGGGTTATAACTTGAAGGACCTTGTAATACCTTCAAGGGTACCCTTATGAATGTTTGAAATGTATTTCCAAGTAGACACCTTCAAGGTACATTTATGCATGTTTGCCTTTTGTTTTACATAGGAGGTCTGACACTTTTTTATTCTCTCCCTTGGGAACTTAACAACTCATTAGGATATGCTATGTGGCATCTACCCACTCAGTTAAATCCCCTAGAAATAAACAAAGTAATCTTAAGACTTCATTTCTCAATAGTTAAGGGCAAGTGGCATGCACCCGCGAACCTGTGACATTTCAACACTCAAAAAATATTCTAGGTTCCTTGGGTGAGTGAATCTATAATATTATGCCAAGTGTCTCCATCCCATTTACTCAGAGACTAAAATATTGAACTTAATGTCTCAAAATACCTGAGTAGGTAGGCAAATGAGATCATGCCAAACGTCATCATCATGTTCACCCAAAGACTGACTCTATTAAAGTCAATATACAAAATCTCCCAAGCAAGTGACTCAGTGTGATAATGTAAAATGTCACCATCCTATAATTTAGGTGAAATTTAAATATAAAAATTAAAGGCTATTTATATTTTGGGATCTTGTATGTGATTTGAACCTCTATGGGGAACCCAAGAGTTTAAAGGTATCTCCTAGGAGATACCTTTCAAGCATGCATAAGGGTACCCTTGAAGGTATTACAAGGACCTTCAATATATGTTTGAAGGCCATATTAGGTGATACTTTTAAGGGCCTTTTAATACATTCAAGGATACCCTTATACATGTTTGATAGTTATTTCTAAGGAGACACCTTCAAGGTACCCTTATGCGTGTTTACCTTTTGTTTTATACAAGAGGTCTAATGCTTTTTCATTCTTTCCCCAGGCACTTCCCAACTCTTCAAGATATGCCACATGGAATCCACCACTCACTTGGAGCCCCTAGAAACAAATAAATAAAGTTTAAGACTTCATTTTTCAATATTCAAGGACATGTGGCATACACCCACAAACCCGTAACATTTTAACACTTGAAACATATTTCAAATTATCTGGGTGAGTAACTCTCTGATATTATGCCAAGTGCCTCCATCCCATTTACTTGGAGACTGATAGATTAAACTTAATGTATAAAATCCTTGGGCAGGCAGGCAAGTGAGATCATGCTAAATGTCATCATCCTGATCACCTAGAGACTAACTCATTGAAAGGCATTATATGAAATCTCCCAGGCAAGTGACTTAGCATAATTCTACAAAGTGGCACCACCATATGAGTTCAACATAATCAAAGTGTCACCATCCCATGAGTTCAATGCAATCAAAGTGTCACCATCCCATGTGTCAGGTGAAATTAAAATATAAAAAATAAAATAAAGGAGCCAAAGCTATTGACACCATTAATTCACATGAATTGAACAACTTTACATTCAATTAGGCAAATCTAGTGAATCTAAAGGTAATATATGTAATTTTTAGAGCTAATTACAGTCATATTGCCATTGAACTAACAAATTACAATCTTGACTTTGAACCCTTGAAAACTATAAGTTTCACATTCACATAACCATGGTCTCCTCATCTCAAAGTTTACCTCCTCCATCTGATTATAGGACCAATATAATATACTGACATAGTGTTTGATGAAGTTACCCTTAAACATGAATTTAAGCACTTGTCTTCTATTTAGGAAGAAGTCAACCAAGCCAAACCTTGTAATTCAGAAGACCAACTCTCTACATTCTCATCGAGGTACCTAAATGACCTATTGGAAATCAAGATAGTGGGTCTACATAATGTCACAGCTAAACCTAAGGTAATGCCCTGCATTGACTTATTGTTTAATTTATTTAAAAATGGTAAAACTTATAGAAAACTCTTGAAATTTTACCAAAATAGCACACCAATGGCCCACCTTAGTGGCAGAGCATTCAAAAGGTACTATAAGCTACTTACCCATGAGATAAAATACAACCAAACCCTTGTGAATACCTGGATACATGAAAATAACATAGATACCAATCTACAAGAATTGGCCCATGACCTCAGTACTTTTACAATCATAGGCCTTATTTTTGCTATCCCTATAGCCACTTTCTAACCTAGAATCATAATTTCCATGGCCCTATTAAATATAATCTATAGTTTCCCCAAAATGACTTATGTCAACAAGGTGTGGATTCCACTGCTCAACCTTATTCTCACCTCCAAAAGGATAATATCCATAGGAAAAATTGTCAATTCCAACATCATCAACACAATAATCAATCTGAATAACTCCCTAAATCTCAACTTCTATATGATGTCCTATGTGGTGGATGTTATAATCAAAACCATCCATGAATCTTTCAATGAGCCTTGGGAGCTTTTCGAAGAGTACCCTAAGAGCAGGATATGTTAAAGGTTCAACATCCTCCACATTCACAAGTTCAAGAGGAACATGAGCAAGATTACTAAGACCTTATACCTAATGGTATACTAGGCCATCTATGGAAAAGATATGCCCAAACACTCAGATCAAATCAGCAAGAGTATAGGCAAGATGGGGAATTATTGGCTCTATTTAGACTATACCATAATTAGGATAGAGGGCACCAGAGCCTACCCTATATATCTACCCAGGATGGTCCCAAACAAAGTTTTAGAATAAGAAATCATTGCCTAATTAGATGACTTGATCTATGTTCAACTAAGAAATAAGAGGCAAGGAGTTATGCACCAAACTCCCCTTATTATTGGTAGGATTTAATACACCAAATGGGAACACTTCCAGCTGGTGGAAAAAACTTGAACCCATTATTATTTCAAGTGGGCACCCTAAAAAGAATGGGACCCCAAGGATAATTTGAGGAAACACTTAAAGAGACTCTGAGAAAGGGTAAATATTGACTATGGGCACGTCCACATTTGACATGATGAGGTGTTTATGAATTATTTGAATGATGCAAATTTCCACACCATGATGAATAAGGTCACCATGTCAATGGTGGTGGCTAAGAACATATAGTATAATACTAAAACTACCAAAGAGTAGGCCAAGAATATTGAAAAGAAGTATTGGGTTTTAGAGCCTCCCAAGGGGGCCCTTTCACAAATGGGAACACAAGAGCAGGCACCCCCTCAGGCATCTCTTCAAGCCTTGCCACCCTCTATTTCCATCATATAAACTATTGCAGTGGTAACAATCCTTTCTCCACCCTTTGTAGCACAAGACACCACAAATGTTATGGGTAGTGGTGGAGTTTTCCATATGTTATTTTTTCCTCCACTCACCATAGTTTAGGAATTTTGTCTTCCTTCCTTCCTCTCCTCAGTCAATTCTCCTCTCCAACCTTCACCTCTAATTCTTGTAGCAGCCACCATTGTGGGGACCAATGGAGAATTCTCTATATTTCCCTTTCCTCCACTCATCACAACACAAGAAGTTCTTCTTCCTTCTTTCCTCATCTCAGCTACTAGTTTATTTCCATCCACTCTTCACTCATCTCCACCCAATATCATAATGGTTTAATCATTTGTTACTCAATTTCCCTCCACACAAAATTTCACCCTCAGGATAGAGCCTATTATATACAAAAGGAAGCTCAGGACTCATCTAAACTCATCATAGGGTGAGCCTATCCAAGAGGCACCTATTGAGGGATTAAGGGGATGCTTGAAGGGAAGGAAAGGTTCTAGAATAATAGAACCCCTAGATGTATTGGATAGTGATGAGGAATTAAATAAATTGCCCTTAGATGAAGGATAATGGGAAGGTGAATTTGAGATATCACTCTCAGTATCTATCAATGAGACTATTGAGAGTGATCCTAAGAATAAATGGCTTGAAGAAGAAGAGGCCCATTTAAAGGATATAAATATTTGGGGGACTAGTTCAGTTTCCACTGAGATACTTCTAGAAGAAGGAGACACCAAGGATGAAGTAGATTCAAGGCCCCTAGCTTCCACAAGTGTACAATCTATGAGAGTGTCTTTGGGTCCTTCATCCACTAAGACAATAATGATAACTACTAAAATAGTTCCCCTAGTTGGTTTTATGTAACATGTAAGTACCTCAACTCACTATTCTTTATCTTTAGCTTATATAATTTCTATTGTAGTAGCAACTAGTATTGTAGTTCCCTCTCCTTTGAATGATATTTAGGTTAGTCAATTCTTTAATTCACCTACTACCACTATTTTTGGGCTCATATTTTCCTTAGCCATTGAGTACTTATAAAATTTCTTTAGTACTCCCTCCACATACTTCTACTTTAGCATAACTAACCCTTCTCAACTATAGAAATGAGTCCCATTTGAGACCCTAATCTTTGCCTCCATTTTTGATTCACTTATTGCCCCATCTCAACCATCCACCAAAATGGGGATGTCAATAACCCAGCTTACTCAGACCTATAATGTTGTGGTGATAACCCAAAAGGATCTAGAAAAGGGTAAATTGGTTTTGTATACACTACCCCTTAAAAAGGTCACTAATTAGAGGTAGGCAATCCCACCTTTCCCACAAATATAACCCTCTTAACCTAAGCTCATGCTTCCTTTAGGAAAGCCTCAATCCTTCACTATAATAAAGCCTATAAATTATAATAAGTATTCAAAAACCTTGAACATACAAAAATAGCTACAAAATTTATAATAGGTAGAAGAGGGTAGGGGAAATTATTGGCCAATTTTAGCCTACATAAAAAAAATTGCCTAGATGCATCGGTATTCTAAAGGTCCTGATGTGGAGTGAGAAGATAAGAAGGGTTATTTTTGATTGAGTAATCCAATTGTGGAATTAATAAACCACATTCCACTTTCAAGCTTTTGAAACACTTTAAGCAAGCTTAAAGTGTGATTTGATGATTTCTTGGGAAGCAGGCTTGGAAGAAGTTTTAGAATTTCAAGTGAAAGGGTCCAATAGGTTTTCATGGTGTTCATGGAACTAGAAGGAATGAATTAGGTTTGATCAAAGTCTCATTATTTCATCAAATCTTTGAAGGGAGAAAGATGACTTGCACCAGCCTAAAAGAACCAGACCATCATAGCACATCATGTAGGCATGAATAGGTTAGTTTGGTTATGCATTTAATAAGTATACATAGGAGGCCCCTCAAAGAAAAAGGATCACATGGATATGATTTTTTCTCATGCCTTTAATATCCCCAAAAAAAATTGTGTCTTGATGAGTTTTATATCTCAAGATATAAGCCTAAAAATATGAACTAGTTGAGTGGGATATGCATAGGGACATTGAATTAAAACCAAGGAAAGTAGCCACATGAATTTAAATGTTTAAAAGGATCCTAAGGGTGAACACAGTGCTACCAAGTGTTAAAATACCACTTTATTAGAGTGTATATAAATGGCATGTGTATAATATCTTGAGTCATTGGGGTCATCAAGATCAATGACATGAGTTAGATCATGTAAATCAAGATCAATGGTGAGCTTGAGATCAACAAGTTAGAGGATCCTGAGATTGAATGTGGGGATGAAAAATATAATGATCATGGTGAATTAAAGGATCATATATGTGCATTTTATCAATCAAATAAATATCAATGGCATGCATTTAATCATGCCAAGGAAATTGACAGTGCATGTAAGGTCAAAAAATTAATGATCTAGATTACACACGAGGTCACCACATGATGTAAAAGTAGTAATAAAATGAATACTGGCATTAGAATCCATAGTTGGAATGTATGGTTTCTAAGTTTCATAATTTAGGAAGCCTAAATCAAGGATAAATAGAGCAAATTCAATCAAGTCCCAGACGGCACAAGATGGTGATGCATGTCTGAGTTTAAGATGGTCATAGTTTTAAATATGATAAAGAGCGTGGTAGGGATGACACATAAGAAAACACATTGAATCAAAATATTTCATCAACTAAGGTAGGAAAATTCATAAAAATATGACTAAATATATTAGGTTGAGCTAGAATAGATGTTTAAGGTTTGAGGGTCACCATTAAAGTTTAGCTTGGACCTCTAGTTAAATATTTATAACTTGCAGAGCTTATTTTTTGAGGTTGCAATGTTGTTTCAAAATTGTGTTCATATTTCTTAGAAAGGGATATATGTGTACAATGATTTATTGGCTTCCATAATTTTTAGGGATAAATTAGGCCTATTGAGACCTAATAAAGATCAAGAATGGAATTAAGCAGCCTGATGGGCTTTTCACTGAGGTCATGACTATATGAAAACCAATAAATGGGATTGGTTTTCACCTATAGTGAACCTATGTTCAGTGTTTGGAGAAGGGGAAGATATAAATGGGATATGGATGAGTTTCTTGTCCTTCAACATGGTCATAACCTCGACAAATAAGTGCCTACAGCCGCTTAAAAAAGACATAGTTGTGGCTACGTCAGGTCCATAGATATGAGGATTTTATCCTTATAATGAAGTCAAGTAGAAGATGGCGTAGATTTCCAAGGGATAGATTTGGGGATTGGAAAATTTAGATGGAATATTCAATACATTTTCATAGGGATTTAAAGTTTTTCCATCCCAATGGATCATGACTCATCATCTTCAAAACAAATTCTTATCTTCTAGTATATTTCTCAGCCAATAATAGGGTTCGGAGGCTATTGGGACAAATGAAGGTTGATTTGTCAATGAAGGACTAGTCTTGATTTGATTAAAATGTGGTTGAGAATTCATTGAAGGGTAGTGGAATATCATTTATTATTTCTTATGGCAGGCTCTCTCTCTCTCTCTTCACCCTTTCCCCTATATCTCTTAATTTTTCCCTCATATAGCTCGTCTCTAATTTTGGGACTCTCAGAAGGACTCTATAATTTTTGAAGAGTAGAAGACTCTCATTTGATAAGGCTAAACCCTATCAAAACTTGTAATAACTACTTCTTGATGAAATAAGATGATTTTTTACCTATTTCTTGCCTTTAACTAATGTTTAGTAAGGTTGTGCATGATGGCTTTGTGAAGGAGATTATTCCATATCCATTGTCATTCTTTCTTACCTCTTTTAATGTGTTTTCAAGCTATTTTTAGGTCTAAACTTGTGTTATTGTTGTCATCAATAGATGTTTAGTGTGAGTCTTATAATTCCTCTTTGCTTCCTTGATTGCTTAGTGAGCCTAGTTCATGAAATATTTGCGTAAAGAGCTAGTTTGTGAGGTTGAGTGAATAAAAATTATATTATGATGATCTATTGTTGGTTTCAAGATTATGTTAGTGTCTCATTTAATTTGGTGAATCACCTTTTACCTTCCTTAGTAACCCTATTCCCCCTTTCTAACCCTTTTCCCAGTAGAATATTTAGTCTAGGTGATCCATCAAGAGGAATTCAGCCCTCTCTAGAGGTTCAACCTCACTATAGGATACCCATAGCCTAAGCTTGTTCCCATTTTATAGCTTAGTTGGAGGGAGCCTGAATAACTTCCCATATGGGTGCAAATTAAGACCACAACAATTTTTGGCACACCTGATGGGACACGCTTTCAAAGAATATTAGTCAAGTTTGATGTTGTTTTGATCAATATGCATTAGTTATAGCTTTCATGTAACAATATTTGGTGACTCTGAGTAACACTCAACATTCAGTTATAGAGCAATAGCTATATTTCATGCCAAAGGTGACTACAAGTTTAAATTCTAGAGGTAATCCTTTTGAATTTGTTGAATTACATTTAAACTCAGTAAAAATGTTAAGGTTTGCTAATACAAATCCATATAAAGTAATCTTTCCTCATAAACCAATTTCTAAGTTCACCTCTACAAGAAGATCTTTGTTAGATCTTTTCATTGCCATGGTAGCCCCTAGAGCTTTCCCCTTTGTGGATTTCAATGGATAGAGTCCTTTAGACCTCTAGGAGTATGATCCTATCTTAGTAGAACCTCTCAAAAGTTTTCCTTATTTCACTGGAGACCAATCTACAACTCCTTCTAAGCACCTTAGAGATATAGCCAACTTCTGAAATATTCATGACATCATTGAGGAAAATGTAGCTATCATGTTATTGGCCATCTCTTTCAAGGGTAAAGCCATAGACTAGTATAAAAACCTTACTACTAACTCCATCACATCATGGGATCAGTTATGTGATGCCTTATGTAAAATATTTTAAGATAAAAGTGACCATTTGTCACTTGTATAGCAACTAACCACAATCAAGAGGGATCCTCATGAGGTTATGCAATATTTCAATACCAAGTTTCAAAACACATGGTACAGGATCCTGATCTTTATTAGGCCTACCCTAAACTTTGATTTCCTTTACTATTTGAAAGCTATAAATAGTGATATTATATTAAAGATTCAGTCTATGGGAGGAAACACACTACCGAATGATTATGAGGTGGCAATCAGAGTAAAAATTTGTCTAGTTCAGGCTGGTAATCTTACACCTAGGCCACCAATGCCTTTGTTTACTAAGATTCAACCACCTCATATCATAATTACTCCCATTTTTTTTATTTCCCCTATGCTAACACTTGATGCCATACCTATACCAAAGTAGGAAAAGGATTTAACTAGTCAATCTAGTGACTCCCAAGAAAACAAGAATTTCTAAGAGCTTAAGAGCATGTTCTAATCCTTTGGAAATGAGTTGGTAATTATGAAGAGGTAGCAAGCCTATTTTAATATACCTTATCAAGTTATATATCAGCCTCAGGAACAATCTTATCAAAAAAATAGGCCACCCTATAAAGGAAATTTCCAAGGACAAGGCCAAGGCCAAGGGCAGCCAAATTATGTTAGTCAAAACAATCATAATCCAAATGTTTCAAGCACCTCTACTTCTTTGGTCCCTACTTAGAACAAAATTACTCAATAAAGTGAGGGTACTATGCCTTAGAATTAATCTTTTGATCAATCCATTATCCCAAACACTGAGTTTAATAAAAAACATCCTTAACAAGGCCAATGGTCTAATGAGGGGCCAAGCCAGTTGCATGCTACAATGGTTAATTATGAGCAAGAAGAATGTTATGCATCTAATCAACAGGTTATTTCTAGTCAAGCACACATTCCAGTGGTAGCTAATATAAGATTCAAAATAGGGAATATAGATGGTAATCAGGAATTAGTCAAAGAGCTTCCTACCATTACTCCTTTACTGTTAAAGCCAAAGGAACCTATTGTTACTCTAAACGTTCCAATAGCTCCAAAGAATCAAAACCAAGGGACTGCCTTTATCCCCTAAAGCTCACAAGTTCAAATTATAGTTGTGGCTCTCAAAAAACAAGAAAAATTTGGTGGTTTACCCATCAATATTATTGAACAAATGAAGAAATCCAATGTAAGTGTCTCAATGTGGGATGTTCTTCTATGCCTAGTCAGCTGGGTATCCTTTAGGAGAGTTTATCAAAGATCAATGTTTTAGACAAGCCACCAAAGAAATAAAATATAGTTCTCACCAATGAAACCAAAGTTTATAATGAAGGATAATCAAATAAGGTGGTCAAACCTCCTCCTTTTTACATTTTTGTGATCATTAGTGACTCCTTAGTACATAATTTATTGGTAGACATTAGATCAAGTACTACAGTGATGCCAAAATCAATAGCAGATCAACTTGATTTGAAGTATTAACCCCAATCTAAGGGAGTGTTACATCTTGATGGATCTTCCACCAAACCATCTAGCATCATCAAAGGTCTAAACCTGACCCTGCATGATTATCCTAGTGTCTCAGTGGCTCAAGATGTGTTGATTCTAAATGTACCTCCTCATTTTGATTTATGTTTATCAAGAGACTTCACAACAAAAATTATGGGTTGCCTAGTAGTATATTAGTCTTACATGGCTTTTAAAACAAGGTATGGGACCGAGGTATCCATCGAAGCTGAGACTATTGCATAATTTCACATTAAGCCTTATGGGCCTTATAGCTCAAACATCAATTATACCATCCTAGATGAATATGAACACCTTGTTGGTCAAGAACTAAATACTCATCCTAAGGAGATACCTAATATGTTCTTTCATGATTTATGAAGTGAAAATTAGTTAATTTATCCTTTTCAAGGTATTGAAGAAAGAGACATGGGTGTTTATTACTTGCATGAGGAAAATGAGTCCATACCATCCCTCACTAGGACATAATAAGATGTTAGTGGTTTGTGGAAATTATTCTTTATTGGTTAAAGGAGTAAACATGGGGTAGGAATAGGTATAATGATAATGTCTCCCTCTAATGACAAGTACTTCTCTTCTTACAGGTTCCAATTTAGTTGTTCTTGTAATGCAACTGACTATGAGGGCCTTATCCATGGCATTTAGTGGGATAGTAAGAGATGAATCAAGCAGTTACAAGTATATGGGGATAGTGAGATGATAGTGTATCATGTTAGAGGCCAAAATATCATAAATAATCCCTTGATGAAATCTTACAAACACTGTGTGGGACATTCTTGAGGACTTTGAGGCCTTCAACATCCAAGTAGTGCCAAGGAACCAAAATTAACACATTGATAGGTTGGTAGCTGTGGGATCTCAATTTGACCTCCCAAATGAATTTAAAAATTCCAAAGTGTAGCCACATGTTAAAGTGTTAGTAATACCATCAGTGCCAGATAATGAAGCTCATTGGCAGTTCTTTAATAGTGACAAGTAGATTGCTTATTTCTTGCAGTAGGAAGTAGAGTTCTCATTTAATCAAGAAAAATTTCAACATCAATATGAGGATCAAATTTCTCAGCAAAATTATAACAAACTTCCTAAAGGGTTGGTTACCCTTGAAGTTTTTTTCCATGAGGGAGATCATATGAGGAGAGACAAGATAGTGGTGTTAACTTATGAGGATAACTATGAAAGGGTTCTTATCCTCAAAGATAAGCTCTGCAAGCTTGGAAAGGTAAGCACCAAGGCTAAAAAGCATGATTTCATTGAACTTTATTGAGAATATGTAGACATATTTGCTTGGGAATATAGTGACTTGAGAGGTTTTGATCCCAAGCTAGCAACACACTATAAAAATGGAGACTAATGCCAAGTCGGTGAGGTAAAAAAAAAGGCCTATCAACCTCAAAATTAAAGATCTTATGAGGAAAGAATTGACTAAATTTATTGAATCTAATATCATATTTCCCATCAAGCACTCCTCATAGGTATCCAACCTAGTACCTGTAAGGAATAAGAATGGGGAGATCATATTGTGTGTTGATTTTAGGGACCTAAACAAGGTCTCTTTGAAATATCATTACCCCTTACCATCCATGGAGAAACTCCTTTAGATAGTTGCTAGTTCAGAATGCTTCTCTCTTTTGGATGGGTACTCAGGATACAAATAGGTGCTAGTAAGAGAAGAACACCAATAAAATACTGCCTTCACCATAAAGTAGGGCACATATGCTTATCAGAAGATGTATTTTGGCTTGTCAAATGTTAGGGAAACCATTCAAATAGTAATGGACATGGCTTTCCAAGGATTGTTAAATAATATGGTGTTGGTCTACTTGGATGACATCATAATTTTATCCAATAAGGATAGTGATCACCTGGATCACCTAAGATTGATCTTTAAGAGATGCAGAGAATATGGGATCTTATTAAATCCCAATAAATGTGTGTTTTTTGTTCACAAAGGCAAAATCTTGGGACAAGTTATCTCAAAATAAGGACTAGCCATTAACCTTGATAGAATAAGTGTCATCTTAGTATTATCTTTACCAAAGCACAAGAAAGGACTCTAGAGCTTCCTTGGAAAAATAAACTTTTTGAGAAGGTTTATACCTAGTTTTGCAAACTTGGTCAAACCCATCACTGTTATGCTGAAGAAGAACCAAGTGTTCACTTAGTCAAATGAAGGTAAAGTAGCATTTGAGGTTATCAAGCAAGCCATTACCCAAGCACCCTCACTCATGAATCCTGAATTCTCAAGGGATTTCATATTGTACACCTTTGCCAATACTAAAAATATATCAGCTATGTTGATGCAAAAGAATGATGAAGGACTCGAGCAGCCAATTGCATTTTTTAGTCAAGGGCTAGAAGGGTATGAGGTAAGGTATACTTTTGTAGAAAATTAGGTTTTGATAGCTTTGAGAAGCCTAAATAATTTTAGATCAATACTCTCTAATATCAGGATTCATCTTATGGTGTCTCATCTTGGAGTGAGGGATTTTCTTCTTAATAAAGACTTGGGTTAGAGGAGCATTGGTTGGATTACCAAAGTCATGGAGTATGATGTAGAGATCAAGGTTAGTAAGCAAGTAAGAGGCAAAGGCTTATGTGATAATATGGTGGATGACCTTCAATAAAGTAAAGAGGTTTTCTTGGTGACACAAGACAAATCACAAACAAATGCACCTACATCTCACACTAGTTAGCTCCAAGATATGACACATTTCTTGCTAATAGGTGAGTGTCCTCAAGGTATGGATAGGATGAAAATAAGGTATTTTAGACTTTAATACATACCTTATGCATTAGTTGATAGGGTTATATTTATAAAATACCTCAATGAAGTGTTTCTTAGGTGCATTAACAATGACCAAGTGATAAGGCTTTTGGAGTAATTTTATGATGGGCCTACAGGAGGCCATTTTGCTCCAAGGACTACAACAACAAAAAGTAATGAGAGTTGGTTATTACTGGCCTAGCCTTTTGAATGATGCATATGCATGGGTCATAAAATGTTAAAGTTTTGTTCTTCTTTCAAGTAAGTAAAGATTGGTAGCCCTTCCCCTCAACCTAATTCAGGTGGAACAACCCTTCATGTAGTGGGGTTTAGACTTCATAGGAATGATCAATCCACCTACTAGTGGAGGACACAAATGAGTACTCACTACTATTTACTACTTCAACAGGTGGGTGGAAGAAATTGCCCTAAAATAAGCCAATGAAATAGCAATGTTGGACTTTTATGATAACATAGTCACCAAGTTTGGTATACCAGTAACAATAATTTTAGATAATGCTTTAGCATTTATTGGCATGAGGGAAAGTGAATGGGCACTTCAGATGGACATCTACCTTAGTACATCTTCAAATTACTACCCCTAAGGTAATTTACTAGTAGAGACCACAAATAATAACTTGATAAGGATTATCAAGAGGGCCATGGAAGAGAATTAGAGAGTATGACACACCAAGTTAAATACAACCTTATGGGTTGATAGAGTGACTCCCAAAGTTGCCATTAGAAATTCACCATATGTCATTATATATGGGAGATAATCCAAGTTACCCATCTCTCTTGAGCTACCTACCTTGGAGTTAGCCCATCATCTTGAGTTGATGGAGAGTGAACCTATGAGCATGAGGATGGTAGTGCTCGTGGAGCTTGAAGAAATCAAGGACCATACAATGAAGACACTAGAATCTCACTAAGCTCAAGTCAAGAAAGCCTTTGACAAGAGATAAATAGCAAGGGACTTCAAATAAGGGGATCTATTCCTTAAGTGGGATTCAAATAAGGCCAAGCCATACAACCATACCTATTTTGATATCTTGTGAAGTGGCCCTTATTTGATTCACGGATGCAAACAACATAATGTTTTTTAGCTTGCCCAAATAGATAGAGAGGTATTACCCATCCCAATTAATGGAATTCATTTAAATCTATGATATTAAAATATTTTACAACCATTGTATATATTAGAGTAGTTTTCATGTTTTCCTATAAATGCCTTGTGCACATTTCTTTTCAGTTGTGTGTTTCCATTCCATAAGTGCCTTGGGCACAGTCTTGTTTTATTTATTTGTATCCTTGTTGCTCCAAGAGAAGGTTTTAGAAAGGGATAGCTTCGTATTAGTTTCATATTAGCTAAGAGGAAAGACTTGAGACTCCATTCCCAATGGATAGGGTAAGGTTACTAGTCTCTTGCACAGTAGGCATGCAATCCTAAGATGTCACTAGAAATGTTAGCCAATTTTGGCTTATTTACAAAAATTTGCCTAGATGGATCAGTATTTTGAAGGTCCTGATGTGGAGTGAGAAGTTGAGTAGGGTTTTTGTTGATTGATTAATCCAATAGTGGAAGGAGGAAACCACATACCACTTTCAAGATTTTGAAACACTTTAATCAAGCTTAAAAGTGTGATTTGATGATTTCTTGGGAAGCAAGCTTGGAAGCAAGACTAGAATTACAAGTGAAAGATTTCATCAAGCTTATGTGGTGTTCATGGCACCTAGAGTTCATGAATCAGGTTTTCTCAAAGTCTTATTAGTTCATCATAGCTTTGAAGGGATAAAGATGACTTGCACTAACCTAAAAGAACCAAACTATCATAGAACATTACGTAGGAATGAACAGGTCAGTTTGGTTGTGCATTTAATAAGTGTACTTAGGAGGGCCCTTAAAGCCAAAGGATCACATGGAGATGATGTTTTTCATGCCTTGAATTTCCCCTACAAATTTGGTGTCTTTATGAGTTTTTTATCTCAAGATATAAGCGTGCAAAAATGAACTAGCAAAGTGGGATGTGTGTGGGGTCATTGAATTAAAACCATGAAAAGTAGCCATTTGAAATCAAATGTGTCAAATGATCCTAAAATTGAATGTAGTGCTACCAAGTGTCAAAATCTTGATTGATTGGATCATAAATCAATGGCACATTGATAATAGCTTGAGTCAATGGGGCCATCAAAATCAACGACACGAATTAGATCATGCAAGTCAAGATCAATGATGAGTTCGAGGTCAACAAGTTAGACGATCCTAAGATTGAATGTGAGGTTGAAAAATGGCATGATCATGATTAATTGAAGGACCCAATAGTGTATATTTGATCAAGTAAATCAAGATCAATGGCATGCATTTAATTGTGTTGAGGAAATTGATGGTGCACATAAGGTCAAAAAGTTAATGAGATAGATTACACATGAGGCCACCACATGGTAAAAAAGTAATAACCAGATGAAGACTAGTAGAAAAATATATAGATTTAATGTGGGGTTTCCAAGTGTCATAATTTGGGAATCTTGAATCAAGGATCGATGGAGCAAATTCAATCAAGTTCTAGAGGGCACAAGATGGTGACACATGTCCAAATTTAAAATGGTAATAGTTTTAAATATGATAAAGAGTGTGGTAAGGATGCCACATAAGTAGACACATCAGATCAAATTATTTCATGGATCAAGGAAGGAAAATGCATAGAACTATGATCCAAAGACATTAGGTTGAGCCAGAGTAAATGTTTCAAGTTCGAGGGCCACCATTAAGGTTTAGCTTGGACCTCTAGTTGAAGATTTATAACTTATAGGGATTATTTATTGAGGTTGTAATGTTGTTCCACAACTATTTTCATATTTATTATAAAGGAATCTGTGTGTACAATGAATTCTTGGCTTCCATGATGTTCAGGGATAGATTAGGCCTATTGAGACCTAATAAAGATTAAAAAAATGGAGTCAAGTAGCCCGATGGCTTTTTCACCAAGGTCATGACTATATGAAAACCAATAAATGGGATTGGTTTTCACCTATAGTGAACCTATGTTCAGGGTTTTGAGTAGGGTCAGATATAAATGGGATATGGATGAGTGTCTTGTCTTTTGACATGGTCATACCCTTGACAAATTGGTACCTATAGACACTTAAAACAAACATAGTCATGGCTCTGTCAGGTCCATAGATATGAGGATTTTATCCTTATAATGAAGTCAAGTAGAATATAGCATAGAGTTCAAGGGACAGATTTGGGGATTGGAAAATCCAATTGGATCATTCAATACATTTTTAGAGGGATTTAAAAAAATTTCCTTCCCAATGGATCATGAGTCATCATCTTCAAAACAAATTCTTGTCTTCTAGTATACTTCTTAGCTAATGATAGGGTTAGGAGGCTATTGGGACAAATGAAGGTTGATTTTTCAATGATGGACTAGTCATGATTTGATCAAATTTGGTTGAGAACTCATTGAAGGGTAGTGGCATATCATTTATTATTTGTTATGATGTGTTCTCTCTCTCTTTGCCCTTTCCCCTATATCTCTTATTTTCTCCCTCATATAGCTTATTCTCTAATTTTGGGACTCTCAGAAGGACTCTCTAATTTTTGAAGAGTAGGAGACTCTCATTTGACAAGGCTAAACCCTATAAAAAAATTTAATAACTACCTCTTGATGCAATAAGATGATTTTTTACCTATTTCTTGCCTTTAACTAGTGTTTATTAAGCTTGTGCATGATGACTTTATGAAGAAGATTATTCCATATACATTGTCCTTTATTTCCTCTTTTAATGTGTTTTCAAGATATTTGTAGGTCTGAACTTATGTTCTTTTTTCCCTCAATATATATTTGGTGTGAGTCTTAGAATTCCTTTTTGCTTCCTTGATTTCTTGGTGAGCCCAGTTCATGAAATACTTGTGCAATTAGCTAATTTGTGAGGTTGTGTAAACAAACATTATCTTATGTTGATCTAGTGTTGGTTTCAAGCTTATGTTAGTGTCTCATTTAATTTGGTGCATCACCTTTTAGCTTCCTTAGTAACCATATTCCCCCTTTTTAACCCTTTTCCTAGTAGAATCTTTAGTCTAGGTGATCCATCAAGAGGAATTCAGCCTTATCCAGAGGTTCAACCTCACTATAGGATACCCACAGGTTGAGGTTTCTCCCATTTTGTGGCTTAGTTAGAGGGATCATGAAGAACATCCCCCATGGGTGCAAATTAAGACCACAACAGAAGCCTGGTAGTCATTGAGCAACTAGTGGTCAAATTCCATTTTGATAAGGATATGAATACCATGAGGAGGGTTATAATAAATACCCTCATGGAAAAAGGGCAAGAGTTAGAATTGGAACAAAGGTAAAATATCTTATCTCTATCTAAAAGGAGAAAATGACATCCTTTTGATATGAGCTCTCTACCCTGGGAGGACATCTATACCATTATGGATTCTACAGGGGGTGATCAAGGAAATGTTCAAAGGATATGATCAAGCCATCAAATAATTACAAGGAAGAACCACCATACAACCCTGAATAGACATCATTGACAACATACAAGGGGCAGCAAGGAAGCTATACAATATCATCCAATTAATCAGAGTTGCAAAAGGGGATTCATATCCCCGACGAGGAGATGTGTATCCATAGCTAGAGAATATGAAGAAAATAGAGGCTAAACTAAATTTATGAGAAAATTAGCTAGGAACAAAGCTTATACCAATTTGAACCTAATATCAACCCTTGATGTTGTCTGGGCACATAACTGTGCAGCTACCAAGAGAGATGCCTTGCTTGAATGGCACCAAGACATGAAGTTTCTGGTTCTACAATTGATCGGTCAGGAGAGGCAAACTATGGCTATTTTGGGAGAAATAAGGATCAATAATATAGTCACTCCACAGATAGATTTGGTACATAGATCCATTTTTGAAGACCTTCTTTGTGAAGCTACCAATATTTTTAGAGCAAAGGTTGAGGGCACTATCTATAGAACAATTGATGAATTGTAATAACTAGTGAGTTTTGATAGAAGCAAGGTTCTTAGTGCAGAAACCCTTTATGTATAGTTTTGGGCATCACTAAAGATACACAAAAATTTGATGGATAAGCTTCCTCAACTTTTTAAAAGACCCATGTTGAACTTCAAGGTAGTGTAAATTGATTTCCAAGCTAGCCATACTCTCTACCTCAAACTTCAGGTGAGCAAGTAGGCCATGACATCCATGGTCACCCCACCAAAAAATGTAGTTACAATAATTGCTCCAACTATATCTCATATTCTAATTGCAATGGTCCCTTTAATGATAGTCCACACTATGATAACAACTTTAGCTACAGCGGTAATGATTTCATTTACAACTACAATAGTTGTTAGTGCACAAGTGCCACCATTTACAGTTTCCACCTCATAGGTAGCCCCTCTGATAACTCTAAGCCTTGGTTTAGAATCTTTCATATTGTAACTTTTTTTATCTCTAATGAGATGTTGAGTGTTACTTAAACTTTTCTTGAGAGTTGAGGCTGGCCCCATCCCAAGCCTATAAAAAGTGTATCACCCTCTTTTATCAGAGAGGAAAAATTTTGACATCAAATACAATAAAAAAATCTTTTGGGTTGTTCTACAAATTTATGTTGTATGGTGGTCTCTTCCATTTCTTGTCATTGATCTAGTATCTTGGTTGTTTGATATATGAAATAGTAGTTTTAAATGTTCTATTGTGAGTTACTTAAGTTCTGTTAATGAAGAATGTGTCATAGTAATTCTAGTTGTTATTTTGAGTTACTTAAGTTCTATTAATGAAGAATATGTCATAGTAATTCTACTTGATATATCTCGATGACTATTTATGTAATAAGATCTTGTTAAGATAATTTAGAATTTGGGAGATACCTTGAATTTTGTTCTAATACCTTCAAGGGTACCCTTATGCATGTTTGAAAGGTATCACCTAGGAGATACCTTCAAGGTACCCTTGAAGGTACTATGAAGCACTTCAAGGGTTCTCTTAGTAGATACATTGAACATACATATTATTGAAATTTTCTTTCAAGGGGTCTCTTAGGAAATACGTTGAAGGGCCTTATAGTACCTTCAAAGGGTCTCTTAGTAGATACCTTGAACATATACACGATTGGAATTTTCTTTCAAGGTGTCTCCTAGTAAATATCTTGAAGGGCCTTGTAATACATTCAAAGGTAACCTTATGCATGTTTAAAATGTATCTCTTAGGAGATACTTTCAAGGTACCCTTGAAGGTAATACAATACCCTTCAAGGTATCTTTTAGGATATACCTTGAAGGGTCTTGTAGTACCTTCAAGGGTTCTCCTAGTAGATACCTTGAAAATGCACATGATTGGAATTTTATTTCAAGGTATCTCTTAGGGGATACCTTGAATGGCCTTATAGTACAATCAATATTGATTGCAAAGGTTATTGCAAGAGATTTGATATATCCATGGCATGCAGGGGATAGTTGATTTATGGCTATATGAGTGAATATGCAGAGATATTCAAAAATAATAAACAAAACACCTTTAGTGGAAATGTAATTTCTATTCATCAAAGGTGAATTAATTATTTTAATACTTGTTAAAACATTGAATCTCCATTTTTTTTAGGTTTTGATCTCATCTTTATAGACCAATTTCACATATTGAGTCTCTAAAAATCATGAATGCACAATTTAGTGACATTTTTCACATAAACATCTCATTGGGTCCCAAATTTGATGTGTACTGAATCATGGTTCTTATGATGTTTAAATGCCTATAAAATTTGATCCCTTCTACAAAGAAAACACATGTCACACCAATATTTTTCCCCTTGGTACACCATGACTCAGAGTCAACCCAACCTGCAATCTTGGGGACATACAGGACACAGTCTAAGAGGGATATAAGATTCACTTTATTACAACCGGTATATGGTCTTGAGGTAGTTATGCCTATGGAGTATATTGTACCAAGTTTGCACATCGTAATGGTTATGTGACTTGGTTACCATGAGTCAGTAAAATAAATATTATTGGATTTAACTAAGATAGAAGATAATCAATGAAGGGCTTAATGGATACAGTAGATTAACAAACTAAGTCAAAGGGAATGACATGATTGCAAATTACAATCTAAAGAGTTTAATATAAAAATAGGTAGTGTTATTATATGATAGCAGGTTCAAATAATTTCTAGGGAAGTTGTGCACTAAATGGAAAGGACTCTACATTATTCAAGAAGTCTCATAACAGGGTACCATTATGCTAAAAACATTGTAGGGAACCATATTGCTAGGATGTATAAATGGTTGTAGGCTTAAGCCCTACCACCTTTAATTTCTATCAATCTACAAAAATTATGAGTGGGTGTTGAGTGGTACTAGGTAATTAATGTTGTGTGTTTTTGTTTTGTTGTTTTGTTTTGTTAGGTTAGAATGCTTGTACAGTGTGTTCATAGTCTCACATCATAACATCCAATAAGAGGTTGTGATCATACGGTGTGATCACATTCTAGTGATAGATCATCAAATACAGCTAGCCACAACTACATCAACCTCAATTAAGTATGTGAAAGTGGTGGTGAAAGGATAGGTATGGTAGAAGGACAGCTAAAAGTCATGCAATACCATTTAATAATGTGGTGTTTCAAAAGATTGCACTTGTTTGAGGTAAATCAAGTTGGGACACAACATGTGGATTCATTAAATAGAGTGGCTAGATGAAGTGACATAAGGTCACATCAAACACATGTTATGGGTTAAATTAAAGATTTGGGTGACAAAAAGTTCTCTATCAAATCTAAAATATTAAATATGAGGAAGAGCACTCATGTGCAGGCAGTCAGTTCATTTAAATAGGTTGGAAAGAGAAAATTGAGCACCAAAATCTATAAAATAAAGGGGATGAATAATGCAAAAACATTACAGACTTCAACAAACAAAATTATTCTACTATCTTCTCTCAATATACTCTTATATGCAAAAATCAAGACCCATATTTTGGTATAATAAATCAATCAAATATCACAGATTATAGGTACAGTCATGGATGGGAGCTATTTGTTGATCTTAGTCATAGATACACAAAAGGTAGGAATGAGGATTGGGCTATGTCTTCGACAAACCAAATATAATAAATTTTATCCCTTCAACTTTGTGGAAATGGCTGAAGTTACTCTCTTTTCCCCAACAACACAACTAGGTACATAAACAAGAGCTCTTGCACTTCAACATCCACTTCAAGGTTTTGATGCAAAAAGGCTAATCAAGTTATGTACATTTGATAAACTAGATGAGGTCATGCATACCTTGTTAAGTAGATACAAATAGGGGTTAGTCATTTGTCCCAAGATATCACCATATAGATCAATGTGCAGACCATGGCAAGAGCCATAAGCCTCCCAAATCATGGAAAATCCTTATTTCCATGCAAGTCCACCACACCACTAATTCATTCAATTATTCATGAGAATTCTCCCACTAGGGCAAGCAGAGGAACCCCAATTGACTCCATTGAGGATGTTATAGTGTATATTCTGGTAGAGTGTATAACAAAGAGGTTATGGTAGATAATGAAGTAGGCTAAGCAGGAAACAAAAGGAGTAATTGACATTGTGTATCGATACACCTAAATGATAACTTCAATTGGCTCAATTTTATCACATTCAATCTTACCACTAATATCGATAAGGTAATTTCAAGTAGCTCATAAAATTTCCAATATTAGTTTCTAGTTTTGTTTTTATGCTTCACCCAATGGAAGTCCCTACTAGGCCAAGTTAATGTTACTTCAAAATTTTGGCCTACTACTGCCCTCATAGACATCACTTAGACTAAGATAAGGCAATATTATGAGTAATGAGGGTGGTTTAAAACATGGTGGCTTGAGGCTCTAGCTTTGATCAAGTCACACCCTCAAATTCCATAAGATGTCATGTAATATTTAGGTCAGTATGTATCGGTAACTAATTTGTACAATGGTATTCAAATCAAGGTGTATGATTTGGCCATGCCAACTATGACTCCAATGCCTTCTTTCTTCACAATGGTTGAAGCACAAGCCAAAGTATGGAGGTAGAGAGCCCTAGATGCAAGGTTAGTATATTCTATTCAAACCATCCCTCTAGGTGCACAAAAACTCATTCAAGAATAAGCACAACCACAACTAGTTGTGAAACCACAAGCCTCACCACAGTAGTCCACAGCTCCCCCATAATAAGAAAAAGGCAAACAAAAGGGACCTATGCAGAGATCCTCACCACCACCAACCAAAAAGAGATCAAAGTAAACCAAGTCTTGGTTGGACAACTTATATGTGACAAGGATAGCTTATGAGTATGGTCTCAAAAGTTAGGGGTTGATGAATAGGAAGTTTTCAATGCATGATCGAAGACATCGACTAAAAGGTCTATGAAAAGAAGGATAAGGAATTATTTTTTTTAAAATTAGTACATACTTGCCAAGTGTGAAATAAGGTAAACAGAGACCTTTAGGTTAACATTATGCAACCCCCTCCCATTATTGTAGAAATTATAGGTCAAAAAAATCTTAGTGTAAACCTGAGGCATAAATTTTCCAAATAGATCCAACAACTGGTTCATCATATGTGTAGAGTGTAGATCCACCAGAGCAAAGGAGCCCGTTATGACCACTATTTTGAAAACACCATACACATCATTGAGCTAGGACTTCAACCATCATACAAAAATATATGGTATCTTTTAGAGAGCCAGCCATAAAAAGTAGTGCCCATCATGTGAAGTATAAGGACACAAGGATACACTTGTCCCTCTAGTTGATTCCAAAAATATTTTCATGTTGATGGGGAATCCAAAACAACACACCTATTCTGATCCCACTTGTTAGGATCTTGCTCCTCAAAAAGAGCACAATATGATTACCAAATACAAGAAATTAAACATGCGGAATTAACCAGAAGTACAAGTAACTAGAATTCACAAATAGCACAGAATATGAGAGACAATACACTATCTTGTATTAATACTCATTCAGAAAGAAAATACAATAAAGAAGATGCCACTTCTTCTTCCACCTCTCAGAGGCTTCCCACACCTCAAGGGCTCCCATTAATTCTCAATCAAGAGTTCACTCTCCTACCAAAAATGGTCCCAACACACAACTCACACACAGAATTGGTGTTCACCTCTCCAACCAGTCAGTAATAACCCTGCCAGTACACCAAGTACTCAAAGTACTTCAAGTAGATCTCCCATGAACCTGCAACCTACAATTCAACATACCATAATTACACATGTAGATCTCCTATGAGCTTGCAACAACCTGCAACTCAATGATCTTACAATGGAAGGATCTTCCTTGCCTTCCTTTCTAGCTCATAATTATAATACATGCCAATGGGTCTATAAATAGATCCCAGACTTAAACAATAACTTAGACTCTTAATTTACTAATAATAGACATGCAACTCAAGACTCAAAGTAGCCTTTACATGCAAATAATCAGTTCAACAAACTAACTATTTATGCAATGAATAGTTATGGAACACACAGGCGACCAACGTCGGTCCCTGTCTGACTGGGGGTGACCGACGTCGGCCGACTCCCTGTCGATGTGGGTTGCCTTCTGCACTGAATCTGACCGATGTCAGTCCCACTGCCGACGCTGGTATCCCTAGAACTCAGCAACCTCCTCCATGTCTACAATAAGTTAAAGTTTTTAGCTCCATAACCTAACAATCTCCCACTTGGAGATAAATAGTTATAACTGTACCTATACTTGTACATCATCTAGTTTGTTTCCTAGCACTGTATCCCTCTTCAAGATCACCCTTGAAGACCAACCACCACAAAACCTGTGGTGCATCTCCTATCATCCAAATCACCTGCCACATCTGCATCTACAAACCCATGTAGAAAAGAACTTGACCCTACATAGCATGTGCACCTACTGCTGGTCCCTCTCAAATACCTGAGAATCCACTAAACTGCCCTCCAGTGCTTCTTTCCCAGATTGCCTCCTAACTTTTTGACAACTCCCACTGCTTGGGAAAACTTAGGTTTAGTACACATGTACTCAACCTCATTATGTGAATCAAGACACTATTCATAGAACTGTCCAATCATCGACATGTTAACCGGTCTCACATAATCATCCTAAAACAAAGTCAACATGTGACTTTCCATGTCCCTAGAACACACTCATGCCAAAGAATCTTTCTACTCCCAGATTCCTCATGACATTCCTCTGAACTAGGTTTACCTTTAGTTTAGTAACTCCCTGTAAGTGTAACCCTGCTACAAGCACAACATACAATAATAGGATAATGTAGCTAATATTATCCAACCTAGTAAAGAGAAACACAATGGTCAAACCTCCATTGTCCTGCAGCTTATTCAAGACCATATACCCAAGCCTTCCATCTCACGTATCCATTCCCGCTCTTCTTCATCCTGAACATCCATTCATCTCTTAGTGCTTTCTTCCAGCTGGCAACTCCACCCAAAACTTCCATTTGGTTCTCCTCCAAGGAATCACATTCCTCATCCATGCCAAGCTCCCACTGTTTCCTGGATCTACCTGCTCTGCTTCTTTAACAACTTCCTGGTTCTTGACCATCAGTGAGCAACAAGTAGTGTAAAGAAGGGAAATGATGAATTTGAGGCTTCTTACCCTTTAAGTCCTCCATATGGGCACTTGAGACTCCTTGACAGCTTGTTGTCCACCCAAAATTTGTCTCAGTGACCGATGCTAGTCACATCTCAGTCTGCACCCGACTGACATTGTTTCCATGCGACTGCCTCACTGCCAACGTCGGTTCCCCCTGACTGACGCCAATGTTTATCTACCTTGAGTCACTAACGTCGGGCTACACATAGCCGACATCGGTCCCTGTCTGGATGTCGAGGTCAGTTTTCTAATCGACGTCGGTCTCTATGTTTTTCTTGTGAGAAATGACTTCTATTTGCGAGCTCCTTTTGGATCAAACCCTTGTCCAAATCACCCTTGCTATGCTCAGAATTATTTATCCCCTATGACTGATCTCTGTATGTCATCTTCTCCTTGAAAACCAAGGCTTTCCTGCTCTTGTCACGAACATCGGATTCCTCAAGAAACGTTACCTTCTTCTTCTGCATATAAAAATCTCAATTCATGCTTTTCAAATCTGAAAGCATACCCTTTGACTCAAGAACATGCATCTCCTTCTTATTCATGTGACCAAGCCTATTAAGCCACATCTTTGAATCTACAGCTAAAGTAGATAACCTAGAAAGAGAATCAGTAATACAAGTAGATAGATAAAGCATACCTACTTTCTTACCTCTTGCTACAACAAGTGCACCCTTGGTAACCTTCCAAGAGTCTGCTGTGAGAGTTACTGTGCAACCCTCATCACCCAAACTTCTTATAGAAATCAAATTCTGCTCCAAAACTGGGACATGCATGACCTCCTTCAACACCCATGTGTTACCTATCTGCAATTTCAGCTTCACTTTCCCTTTGCCAACCATTTGACAAGGCTTACCATCCCCTAAACAAATTTCTCCAAAGTCTCCCTGGACATACTCATGAAAAAATTCCCTATTTGGGGACGCATGAAAAGAGGCACCAAAATCTAAAACCCAAGATTCTACTTTATCCAATGAACATACCAAAGCATCCTATGCAACGAACTCTACAACATCTGCTTCTTCTTCATGTCCTTCATGTTGATCTTCAACCGACCTGTAATCTCTCTTTAAGTGCCCTTGCTTTCCACATTTCCAACAGGTTATTCTGCCATACCTGGACTTGGATCTCCTACCTATCTTGGACCTTGATCTCCCATGCTCTATCTTCTCTCTTTGCCTTCCCCTACTTTCAACACTCAAAGCATTCCCTGATGATTCACCTGTGTTTTTCCTGCATATATCTTCATTCAAGATTACACTCACAACATCATCCACTTTTAAGATTTTTGAAGCAGATGTAGTATTACTAACTGCCATTACCAAACTCTCCCAACTTTCAGGTAATGAGCATAAGATTAAGAGAGCCTTAATTTCATCATCAAAAACAATATTGACTGAATTTAACTGGTTTACCAAACCATGGAAATCACTAAGATGACTATGTACAGATCCACCTTCCAACATTTGCAAATTAAATAATTGCTTCATAAGAAATACCTTATTCGAAGCTAAGGGATTTTCATATAAATTTGCCAAAGATTCCATCAACTCTACCATTGTCTTAGCCTGTGATAAGTTGGAAATCACAGATGATGCAAGACTCAACCTTAAAGATCCCAGAGCCTTTCGATCAAGAACCTCCCATTCTTCATCCTTCATATCCCGGGGCTTGCAATCAACCCCACCCAACGGTAAGTACAAATATTTTTGATACAGATAATCTTCAATATACATCCTCCATATTTGATAGTTCTTGCCATTAAATTTCTCTATTCTTAGCTTACTATCTTCTGCCATTGCTCTACTCCCACTCAAACAAAAACCCCTGTGCGTAACCTGTAATAAACACACACTAACCAGATCTGATACAACCTATTAGTATCCCAACCAAAAGCTCTGATACCAGTTGATGGGGAATCTAGAACAACACACCTATTCTGATCCCACTTGTTAGGATCTTGCTCCTCAAAAAGAGCACAATATGATTACCAAATACAAGCAATTAAATATGCAGAATTAACCAAAAGTAAAAGTAACTAAAATTCACAAATAGCACAGAATATGAGAGACAATACACTATCTTGTATTGATACTCATTCAGAAAGAAAATACAATAAAGAAGATGCCACTTCTTCTTCCACCTCTTAGAGGCTTCCCACACCTCAAGGGCTCCCAGTAATTCTCAATCAAGAGTTCACTCTCCTACCAAAAATGGTCCCAACACACAACTCACACACAGAATTGGTGTTCACCTCTCCAACCAGTCAGTAATAACCCTGCCAATACACTAAGTACTCAAAGTACTTCAAGTAGATCTCCCATGAACCTACAACCTGCAATTCAACAGACCATACTTACACATGTAGATCTCTAATGAGCTTGCAACAACTTGCAACTCAATGATCTTACAATGGAAGGATCTTCCTTGCCTTCCTTTCTAGCTCATAATTACAATACATGCCAATGGGTCTATAAATATATCCCATACTTAAACAATAACTTAGATTCTTAATTTACTAATAATAGACATGTAGCTCAAGACTCGAAGTAGCCTTTACATGCAAACAATTAGTTCAACAAACTAACTGTTCATGCAACGAAAATTTTTGGAACATACAAGCGATCGACGTCGGTCCCTGTCTGACTGGGGGTGATCGACGTCGGCCGACTCCCTGCCGATGTCAGTTGCCTTCTGCACTGAATCTGACCAACATCAATCCCACTGCCGACGTTGGTATCCCTGGAACTCAACAACCTCCTCCATGTCTGCAACAAGTTGAAGCTTTTAGCTCCACAACCTAACACATGCATAGAGGTGTGGTTATAGAATCTGAATCTTCAAAGCACTCATAATTTGATATGAAAATAAATGATATAGATATAATGGAGGGACCTCTAGTTACTAATATGCCATATCCAATAGAAGAAATGAAAGCTATAAAGGTACCCTAGATCCTAAGGAAAAGTCTACAAAGAAACAAAAGAGGAAATAGAGAAAAGTAAAGAAAAACAAAAATAAGAAAGAGGCCATAAAACAAGTAGCTACGTAGGAAGCCCAACATGCGCAATAGAAAGCTACATAATAAGAATAATATAAACAATACACCGAGGAGGAATAATAACAAAAAAAGTCTAAAGAAGTTATGGTCAGGAAAAATAAGGTTGAAGAAGCTCAAGATGAGAGAAAGAAATTCAAGGAAGTAGAAGCCAAAAGGAAGAGAGTGAAAAAAGTGAATGTTGCACAGAGACAAGCTGAGGAATTACAGGCTCAATAAAAAAAGCCAAAGAAGTAGAGGCTAAGAAAAGGGATCAATAAGAGGTAGAATGCAAGGATCAAGAGGCATAACTTGTGCAATAAAAGAAAACAGAATAAGAGGCATGAGAGAAGGATGCCAAAGAATAATACCAAAAGGAGAAGGAAGCCAAGTGCAAAGTAGAGGCATAAGTTGCCTAGTAAAAAGTTGAGGCTGATGCCAAAGCTAAAGCAAAGGTTGATGCTAAAGCTAAGGCTAAGGTAGATGCCAAGGCCAAAATTATGACTAGAGCCAAGGCTGAGGACTCAGCTCGAATTCATGTTGAGGTTGCATCCAAGGCTCAATTTAATGTTGAGACATATATTGAAAAAGAAAAGGAAGCTACGGAAAAGGTAGAATCAAAACATGTAGTATCCCATAATGATATGACCCAATCAGGTGCACCAAAGGAGACTTCACTATCAAAGACTCACCCCTCTACCCAATGGCTATGGGATGTCCCTACCACATCATCTAATTATACCACTTTCTTGATTTTATTGGCTCAAATTATACCATCTCCTACCATAGTCAAAGTCATATCCACCATGCCTATAGTTTAATTGGGGTTTAGGCATTTATCTAGTTGTCCAAGTTAGCTCTAGACTTATTACAACTAGGCACAAACATGATACATTCCTGTAGTGCTCAACATTTATCACTCGACTGCACTAGCATCAATTCACATAAGGTGAAAACCTTATACGCTCACCCTAAGTGTAGCAAAGAAAAAACTAGGGCTTGTATCAGGTTAGTTGTGCCATGGCACATCTCATTCCTTATGATACTTGGTCATCTCAACAATGGCTTTGGTAGATTCAATGGTGCAAGTCATTTTTGGGCTAAGTCTGATGGTCTATAAGTACAAGCCTATATTAGGTAGTTTTATTATCTCAAGTGCACAAGCCTTTGTTTCACTAAGCTTATCATCATTCGACACTTTTAGAGGTCAATAGGATGCTTTAGATCACATTCATACTAGGATCATTCTTTATATAAGGTTAACATCACTGGGTAGGGGTTCTTATCTATACTTAGGTTATTTCTACAAAGTAGGCCAATATCATCTCTTACACAAGGATGTCATTAATGATCTGAACCACAAGATTGCCTAAACTTAACATTCATATATTAAAACTAAACCATTATAACTATTGCATTCAATACATAATTCAATAGTGAAACAAAATACATTCAATCAAAGGACACCATATATTACTGCAACCATTCTTCTTCATTACTTAAAGCTTCAAATACAGAGCATAGTTCATATTGTGTAAAACATAGTATATAAGATGGAGTACAAGATTTTCTCAACTAATTATCTACCTAGGGGCTCACATGTGAGCTTGGGCTTACACAAATGGAATTTTCATGGCATTCGAGATAGTCTTAATATTAATGGCATCCATTGCATTCAAAACTAAGTTTTTCAAAGCTTTTTTATCTTTCATTTGTGTCCCTATACTCACTAGTTTGATCTTGATTTTATAGGTTACAAGAGCACCTTCTACTAGGGTGGAGTTATGCACATTGGTTGTCAAGCTAGATCTTTTAGCAATCATTCTAACAGCTCCATTACCTTGCACCCTTCATGCTATGATTGCCATGTGTTGTCACTCCTTGAAGATACCCAATAAATCATTATATTAATTATCCATTTGCTAGTTGGTGTAAGGTGCATGTTGATTCTTCTAGATGGCACAAAATATATCAAAATAGTAATCATCCTAAAACATCATCTCACATTGATGTGTCTATTGAGTTTGCACATATCCATACTTAGTCAAAATAGGGATCCAATATTACCCCATAAAAAATTGCTAGTCCATTCTTGGACTAGGTTGTCAAAACTTTAGGTGCATAGAACTCAGGCATGCTCTCCCTTATCTCAACACTGAAGTCTTAAAATCCCTTAATATCAATATTTATTTCCTCCATGGTGTTGTATATCTATTTATAAGTGGCACTCAGTATTATCACATCAGTTCTATCTAACTCTTTTAAGGTTTCTAGCCTTTCTTTAGCCTTTTTGAATCCTCCATCTAGGATAACACCTTGGTCATAAGCCTTAATTTGCAAGGCATAGAAGAGTTATTTTAGGTTCTACCCCTGGTATTTTATCTATGCACTCAAAGCATTAATCCAACCCATTATTTATGGGCACTCTGCCCTACTTATAGATTATTCCTATGCCATCAACTCTTCCTTCTCTCCCTTTGCCTATTTGAGGTGCATGTCAATGACTAATGCTTGGTTGGATAAGTTTATGAATATGGTGTTGGTTGTATCTTTGCCTTCTTATAGCTTTACAAAGAGGTCTTCTACCTTTTTGATCTTGGTAGCTATCTCTTTTTGTAATGCGGTGTAGGGATCTTCTTCTTCTTGTGCCATCTTTAGTTTCATTTTTAGGAGCATCTGTTCCACTAGCACACTTATCTTATCAACCTCAAAGAGGTTGTATGTATCAACATTGACCAAAGGGATGGTTTGATGGCCTCTATGTGCTTGACTAGTTACTATAGTTTGAATTTTATGGCCTACACTTCTTTTTCAGCATCCTGGGCAATTTTCTTCCACTTTGATGCCCTAAAATCATTGATGATGTTCTTCCATGCTTCTAGATGAGTTCATTTGCTGACCTAACTGGGTTCATGGTACAAGGATTTATGAGAAGGGAGGCATGCCCTTCCTTAAGTTTATCTATGCGTAATATGGCCTTCTACAGCACCTCAAAGTGAGGCTCATCTATGTAGCTTTCAAACGCAAAGGAAAGTTGTTGACATGTCTTGGTGGTGGTGGATTCGAGGGTATGTATTCAAACATGTAAAAGTATTCATTTATCCACCCCTTATGCATCTTATCTCTGAGGCTCAACTCAATGCCTTATTCTTCTATGACAATTAACTTTATTTGTGCTTCTTCCTCTTCATCAACATAATCGCTTTCTTCAGTGTTTTCTTTAGACATTTCTTCTTCCTATTCTTGGATGGGTTCTTCTTCAAACTTGTCCCCTTTGTTTGCTTCTTCTTATCTCTTGACACCAACTTTGACCTCCTATTTTTGTTGTATCTCTTTGGTGCTCCTTGTCTATTATGTTTTCAAAGTGATGGCATCACCTTCCTTTTCTTTAGGCACCCCTTCATTACTTGGGTGCACTTGCTTTGTAGCTTAATCTACTTCACTAGTGGGGGTGTTATACACCTTCTCTATATCCTCCTCAGTAGGTTTCATGCTGGTGGCAACCTCTTTTTCCTTCTTTTCCTAGTCACCTTTCTCTTGGACCTCTCTTTTATGGCCTTTTCTTCCTCGATCACCTTTTCCTTAGCTTTAACTCTATCAATATGCTTCTGAGTCATGCCACCTACCTTCATGGCCTCTCTTTTCTTCTCTAACACCAGTGCCTTAAAAATTTATACTTCATTCATTCCTAACTTCCTCCACACCTTTCTCTTTTCCTCCTCAATTTACATAGCTTGTGTGGAGGTCCCTTTAGATGAGGTGCTTGTTGGCTTCTTCACTTCTCCAAGCATGATGATAGTGATACCTCGGAGAGCCTTCTAGACTTCCTTGATGCTAGGCTCCTCTCCCACTTCTTCTTGGATAATATAGATCTTTATCCCTTCTTCCTCTACCTCTTCCTCCATTTCCTATGTGTGGGTTTCTTCTACCTCCATTTTTTCCAAAGTTATTATTGACGTTATAATGGGCCCCTTAGACTTCTTTTTCTTTTCCTTCTTGCTGGGAGAAGCAGTCCTTGATGAGAAAGTTACACACTTTTTATTTGGAACTTGAGGGGGTTGTTTCTTCACCAGATGTGATCCTTAATCTAAGGCACTCTTAAATTACTTCAAGTTTCTCTCCCTACTTTTTTGGGGAGACTTCTTCTACACTACTAGTGTTGGTGTTACTTCTTTGTCAATCTAAAGGGGGTGATCATCATCCTTCTTAGGGTTGGCACCCTTCTTCCTTGACTTCATCTAGTAGTAAATATTGAAGATGTGCCCCATGATGAATTTTCTCTGAAGGGGATGGATGTTTGTGTGATCTAATTCATCTTCCTCATCTTTTTTAGTGTTCCCTCTTAGGTGTACGTACTAGCACCACAATCTACTCCTTTCCAAATCCATTATCTTCACTAAGATGTCTAGTTATTATGCATTAGGGATTCTCCTTAGTGCATCCCTAAAATATTTCATGTAAAATACGTAAGGGAGTTTGAGCCATCCTGAACAGTTATTATCTATGAGTGCCAGACATATTACATGAAGTGTTGCATGATGGTGAAGGTCATCATTCCAAATATTTTTTGGGGAAGCTCCTTGAGGATGCACCATTCCATCCTAAATGCCTCTATGTATTGGGTGTAGCACCCCATCACTCAAGTCTTGTATTTATGAGAGAAAGAAGGTGGGTAGGTAAAGTCCTGGTACTTCAATGTCAAGGAGTCTTTGTGTGCCATAAAGACCCAAAAGTTATCTTCGTCACCATTGGCTATGCCAATCTCCTATATGACTATTAATATTAATAATGATCCCCACTTAAAGGTCTCCCAAACCTTGTGACACTCAAGTGCATTCTTCACCATCTCTTCGGCAATGAATTTCACTATGTTGAATTTGACCCCTTGCGCCATGTGGTGAGTAATTCACAAGTAGGCCTTGTTAATGTCCATCCATTTTCCACTAGGGCAAACCTTAGATATCATGAGGTGCACCACATCCCTCAAGCTAAGGTCTTATATATCCTTTATTAGGAATTTAAATCCTCCCTTGTAAAACCTAAAGAGTTTCATGACCCTTTCTACTTCAACATCATCTACCATCATCTGATTGTGGTCTATGTTATAGTTTGGGAGCTTGGTGATTCTACCAATTAGGCATGCTAATATCTACATGTGCCTCCCTATAAATTAGAAGTGGTCTCCATAGACACATGAGAGGAGGAATTGCATGAGTTCTTCTAACTTTAAAAAATATAGCAACTCATAAAGCTAAGTTGCACTGGTGGTTGTAAGCTAGCCTTGAAAGGAGATGTCAAACAATGTTTTGTCTACCTCTATCTTTGCCCCTGTGTCAACTATCTAGTCTTATGCTAGCTATTGTACATTATTTAAGGTGTGGTGGTTGTATTCATTTAGCGTATAGGTTTGTATAAAGGACACCCAAGTTTCCTCAATTAAGACCTCTGGGGGAAACTACATTTTCCTATAGGACATTTTGGTGAGCACCTTGGAATCGACCTTGATGGTGTTAACCCCTTCCACTAGTTATACTTTCTTCTTTGCAATGGTTGTCTCCTCTATCATTTGTGCTCATTTGACATCCTTTTGCACTTATGGTGGACTAATATTCATACATTTCTTCCCTACTTTGAATCAAATAATGTTGAAGCATATTTTGTTGATTATGTCGAAGCCTCTAATGTTTTTTGGTATTTCTCATAGTCATAGGGTCTATGACTGTGAATTTAGCTCTCGAGTTTCATTCATCATTAATGGTAGCCTTGACATCTCTCAATTTTCTTACTATCTTGTTTTTTTGTAATTACCTCTCCCCATGCCTCTATTTCAATCTCAAATGAAATTCTATCTCCTTTTTTATCTAGTCATTCTCGTTTGATGACCATGGGTACTCAGGGTTTCACTTGGGTAGCATTTTTTAACTTTGACTCTGATTTGGTTCTAGTTTTGCTTTACATGTCTAGTTTAAATTAACTTAAGGTTTGTAACCTAAACCAATGCGATGTTGGCCTCTTTATACCTTAACCTTAGTTACCATTTTAATTGCAGGTGAGTAATGGTGTGATAGTGCCTAGATTCCTTAAAATCCACTAAACTCATGAAATCCATAAAAATATATTGCTACTTATGCATTTAATGCAGATATATGTGATTCTACCATCACCTCATTAAATTCTCTAAAGAGTATTTTTGGTGAAGTGATAGGTGTTTTCAAATAGTCACTTCCTACCTACCATTGGGTGGATGCTAGCTTGTCTTAACAATTTTGCTCCTACGCTTCATTCACCTTGGCACGACCTTCACCTTCGTTATGGTAACCTAGGTGCAGTGCCTCACATGCATGTGATTTAGCCTCCATGGTTCCATTTTCTCTCTTTATTGTTCTTCCTTCCAAGAACACTTCCATTTCTTTATTAATTTCTTGTGCTTTCATCTCTTGCCTTGCCCTATCCTACCCCATATAAATCCCTTATGTTGGTCTTCCAGAACTTCATTCTCTAGGTTTCTTTCACACTTGGCATCTTGTGCACCCTCTTTTTAGCTAATGCACACTAGTATCATGTGCACCTCCCTTTTTTCACTTGGTTCTCTTCAATTTTGGTGACCTTGCACAGAAAAATTTATGTGTCTAGCCTTTGGTATTAGAAGGCAACTATGTTTGACTCACTTGACTGGTATTATGCATGATAGTGCTAGAATAGTTCTCATACGGGCCTCAAAGTGTCACTTATTCACTCATCATCGACACAACATAAAATTACACAAAACATAAGGAAATTTTTGGATTACACCAAACTTTATTTTGGTCAGCATAACACAACCAACTTGTGACAGGGAAGTCAGTGTTCTGATGGTGCAAGCACCATCCTATTTCCTAGAAGGCTTTAGTCAATTACCATTGAAATAGCCAAGGAACATTTCACCTAACAAAGTGTATAGCTTACATGCACCTATCTCTAATATGATGTGGATGGCATAAGGACCCATCCACCTAATTTTTAGCTTGCTCAGGTACTTGAGGTACTTGGAGTTAGATTTGGACCAATGCTCCTTCAATCAGTACCTTATGCTTAATATGCTTGTCATGCTAGATCTTTTGGCATGCCTTCTCTATGTATTATCTCCACCTTACTTAGCCACACATCTCATCCAAGTTCTTCAAGTCATCTAACCTTGCACTTAATGATTATTGGTCATCCAAATGACCAATACATGTAATACACAATTATGGCACTATGAACTCTATTGGTAAAACTACCTCTGTGCCAAACACTAGTTGGAATGGTGTAGCCTTGTTTAAGCTCTTATAAGTTGTGTGATATGCCCATAGTATTGTTGATACTCAATCATCCCAATATTTTCAACCAATGTTGCATATCTTTGTGAGGCATGTTCCCAATATCTTATTAAAAACCTTAGTTGTGCCATTCACTTGTGGGTGATAAGGCATTGTCTTGTGGTACACCACAATGTATTTGATCAATAAAACCTGCACAGTTTCATTGATGAAGTGTGTGCCTTTGTCATTAGTCAAACCAAGTGGGCACCCCTAGTGACTTATGATGTTCTCCCATATGAACCTCATGGTGGTGGCAGATGTGCAATCTTTGGTTGGCACTACCTCAGCCCACTTGGTGAAATAATTGATGGCCATTAGAATATATCTTATGTCTATGTGTCTTATAATAGTATTGATCATCCCAATAAAATTAATTTCTCATTTTTCAAATGGCACTTGGGAAAGAATGGGGATGAGAGTCATCTCATCCCAATGGTTAGGTTTCCCTATGCACTGGCATATATCACATGCCTTAGCATAATCTTTTACATCTTATAATATACTTAGCCACCACAAGCTTGATTGTAACACCTTACATGCCATTGCATTTCCAACATAATGGACTCGTACTATCCCCATATGAACCTCTTGTAAGATAGAGTCCCTTTCATGTTCCATGAAACATCAATGCAGGACTTCATCATGATTTGATTTATATTTCTCCCTGTTGATGATATGAAAGGGGGTAACACAGACTGTGAGTTGCTTCTTCTATTTGGTTGTCATGGTCTGGGGTGCAGACCAGATGTTATAAAAGTGGCTATCTCTACCAAGTCTTTAAGGATGGGTTGGACCCTAAAGAGTTGTGCATCTAGCATGTCATCCTCAATGGGTACTACCACATTGCAAGAGTTGATGTGACACAAATGGTCTAGGCCTAAATTATATTTTTTAGGCTTCACTATAATTGAGAAATGGAATTCTTGAAACAAAACTATCCATCTATAGATGTGCCTATAGAGAATGGGCTCGTTCATTAGGTACTTAAGTGCCTAATATTAGTGAAAAAGATCAATGGGGTCACTAACAAGTATTGCCTAAATTTATGTAGGGTGTAAATCATGGCCAATGCCTCGCACTCGATTGTCATATAATTTTTCTCTACTTGGGTCAATTTTAGACATGCAAATAAGATAGGATGATCCATATTACCTTCGTTGGGATGCACCAATATGGTGCCAATGGTGGAGCCAGATGTGTTAACATGGGCATGGAATGGAGTTGTCCAGTCAGGAAATTATAAAATAGGTGTGCTAGCCAACTTAAACTTTAGAGTTTCAAAGGCATCCTCTTGCATTACACCCCAATAGAATGGGCCATCCTTACACAAGAGTTATTCTAGTAGCTCTATAATATTTGAGTATCTCCTTATGAATTTTATATAGTAGCCATAATATCCAAGAAAGGTGCAAATGTATTTCTATGTGGAAGTTGTTTGGAGCTATAGAATAATTGTAATCTTCATCAGATTGATGAGAAAACCATATTTACAGATGATGTGCCCAAATAAAGTGTCATGAAGATGCACTTCTTAAAATTCAAGGATATTTTCAATTTATTTCACCTTTTAAACATGAGGCACATGTTTTCATAATGATCCTTCACTAGTCCATACATATTCTAATCATTTAAATACACTTGGAGGAACTTGTGAATGAAATACTTAAACATGGTGATCATTACTCAAGAAAACATGACTAGTGCATTATTAAGCCTAAAGGGAATCACATTATATGAAAAATAACCCCATTCCATCACAAATATTGTATTGGGCTTGTCCTCCTCTATGATTTGGACTTGATGGTATCATGAGAACCCATCAGTGAAAATGTAAATCTCACAACCTGCAATGCCATCCAAGACTTCATCGATGAACCAAGTTGGGAAGGGGTCAATGATGTAGGTAGTATTAAATAGTCTATAATTGATGAAAATATGAATTCATCCATCCTTCTTGATGCTAATAACCATAGGGCTCACCCATTTGTATTCTTCCATAGGGTAAATGGCACCTACGTCTAGCATCCCATCAATCTCCACTTTGACTTTGGCATGGAGATTACGGTTCATTCTATAAGGGAAATTTTTGATAGGTCTCACACCACCCACTAGATTTATACTTATCTTCCCAAGGGATGGGTGGTGCCCTTCATGTATTGACAATTTTGAGGGAAATAGTCTTGGAACTTCTTTGAGAGTTCCACAATTCATGACAGCTCTTCATCAAACTAATATGCACCCAAAGTAGCCATCTTTGGTTCCCCTTCTAAGCTAATGTCTACTTAGGTAGTTTTGAGAAGTGTGTAGTAGGGCTCATTCCCTTCCTAATGTGAGTCCTCAACTTTCCTACTTCCCTCAATTGTTTCTATGTAAAGATGAGTAGGTCTTTTTCGTTAGGGGCTCTATCCTCCACTTGGCACATTATCTTCATTTTGCCTATCAAGGATATCTAATTATGTGCCTTCTAGATATTAGTATCTTTATCACTCAAGTCACTATTGAGCACTTTCTCCTTAAATAGATTTAAGAATGCCAATCCTTTCTCCCCAAACATATCTTTTAGTCATTCCTCTAGGATTATAGTGTCTTTGAGCACTACCCTTCGAATTACTTGTAATGGCTCGATTAATTCTAGGTTATGTTAGGAAAAGGAGAAGGTGTGCACAAACTTCTCATTAAGGACATCCCAACTAGATATCTCATGGCATGTTCATTGATAACATGCCATGCACACACCCACATCTTCAAGGTTCTATATAAGGCATGCACCCATAAGTTCTTTGGGGTATTTTCACCATAGTTAGTCCCTATTTCTTTGAATAAGTACACATGCACTATTGGTTCTAAATCATCAAAGTATGCATAAATGTCTATGTCTTCATTGATTTTATCAAATATAGTGCAAATGGCTTATTTTACATCTTTCTAAGTTGGAAATCTAGGCCTTTACATTACCCACTAATGAGCAGCAGTGCTTTTCAAAGTATACACCAATGTGCCTATCCTATCTACCTCCTTTGGGATGCATGACTCAAGGTTGTAGACATATTATTCCACAAGATTTCTCCCCTTATATCTTGGGATAATGGAAATTTTACCTTTGCTTAGTAAAGATGATCTCTTTCCCTTCTTTCTATTACAAGGGACCCATCTCTTCAAATGCGATCAATCTAGACCCAACCAGTCCTCATAGGTTTTGGCACCTTCACACTCACTAAGCAGCACCTCTAACCAATCATCTCATAAGCTTCTTTAACCCATCCATCACAGGCAACATCAATGGTATCTGAGGTTAAATATCCATTATCCCAAGAAAGAACTCCTTGGTCATTGGTATTGAGAATCTCAATGCCTTACATCATGATGTTGTAGATATGGTTGATCTCATCCTCAAAATCAACACTTTCTACATAAGGGGTCCTTGGTCACTTGAGAGGGGGATCACTACCCTCTCCTTTCCATTTTCAAAAGTCAAATATTGATTCTTGAAATAGATATCAACATTATTCATGTAGCACTATGGCCTTCCCAAGAGCATTGGATAATTATCTTATTCAGCCATCTCAATCACTTTGAAGTCAGTAAAAAACTTGGTACCCATTTTATCTATAATGGGGCATTTTATAATTTTGATTGGTTTCATCCTAGATTTTTTATCCATGAAAATTACATGAGGGGAAGGCCTTAATACTAGCCTACCCATCTTCTCTTATGCATTTTTTGTCAAGATATTGACCTCAATGCATGTGTCCATGAAGGCCTCGCATATAGATCATTCATCAATGGTGGAATTCACCAAGATTTTTTTATCATAATTTGAATTCTATGTATGCCTAACTTCTCACACCTTTTTCATGCATGGTGCAGTGACTTCAACTAGCTTCTACCATGCAAGCTCTAAAAGTAAGTTATTTAATAAGGGTAGTGTCCCTTATGTCTATAAGAGGCCCAAGATCTTTGTACCTTATCTTCTTAACCATCTTTCTTCTTGTGACAGGTGGTAGATTGTGCTTTTAGGTCTTATTCCAGTTGGATCTCCCCTTGTAGGTTCTAAATCACACTCATATCCTACTACAATACATCTTTCTAGCACGTAGGGTCTGGGTAAGGTACAAATTTTGGTTCAAGCCACATTATATGCTGAGTGTGGCTTTATTCCCCATATTATAGGTGTAACTCTAGTACTAGCGCAATGGGAAACTAAGTGGTGAATCCACTGTGAGTATTTGTACGTACTTTGATTGGTTCCATGTAGGTTGATTATGCCTTCAGAGTCCACTTCTCTATTTTTGGCTTACATCTAATCATTCATGTGCCCTTGTCTACACTAGGTCTACCTTGGGTCAATTTTTTTTACATGTTGGGGCATTCCTCAACCTTATGTATTCCTTGAAAATACCCACACATCGAATTTGTAAGCCAGTCACACTAATAATGCTCTATCAAACTGCACTTGTAACATGAGTGTCGTGGGAATCTTCCTCCATCGCATCCTCTACCTCACCCTCTAGTGCCTCTTTACATCCCATATCCTACATTATTTTGATCATAACCTTCATTTCCTTGGTTATTTTTCCCTTCAACTACTATAATTACTTATCATGCACCTCTTTCCATATTCTCATGTATCTCATTGATCACTCGATAGTCAACTATAGTATGAGTGTAGGTATCGCACAACTGGTAATAGATGGTTGTGTTAACCTGACTATCATGTTATAACAAAGAGTAATTGTGAACATCATGCACCTTATTACAAACCTCACAAATTAGAATCAATGTTTGTATATTCTTTGAGGGCAGTTATTCCTATTATGGCCTTCCATCTCATAGTCGATGTACCATAATCCACTTCAAGTGTCTTACACTAAACTAGCAGTCATATTTTAGATTTGGATAGCTATAGATGTAATTTGTGCCTCCATGGATGGGCTAATTCTAATTTTGGTGTTCCTAACTACCTTAGATCTAAGTGCAACTTCAAGTGCTTCACGAGGGTCGATGACTGTCTTCATGAAAAGTGTTCTTCAGAACATTACTAGCAATCCTCTAACAAACCATTGCACATGTTGAGAGGGGTAAATGTCATAAGGAAGTTTGAAAAGAAGCATTTTGAACCTGGTATCATATAGGCACACATTTTTTTATAGCCCTTGGTTAATCTCTTTGAGTGCTGTGATGTTTTATTATTCAAACTCAGGTATGTCAATTTCCTTTAGGAATGCTTCCTTCAAGGTGTCATAGTTAATAATAGCCTAGTTAGGATCAAATTTCCTATACCAAGTATGAGCATGATCAAGTAGAGTTGTTTTGAATTATGTTGCTTTATAATCTGATTGGGTTATATTCTGATCACAATATTGAAGTTCACATTTTAGCTTATGCTCTATGATATTTTCCATGTCATGATACTCTGGCAGGTACATAGCCATCTCATAGTAAATCTATTTTGGGGGCATAACTAACATCTAAGGCACTTTCCCCCATAGTTTTTGTCTTGGTGGTGATCCTCCAATACCCCTAACTATTAGATTAGGTGTTGATCTTGTTATTATTATTGGCATCATTGATGTCGAAGGTGTGGTATTACTTACTTGTGGCACTGGACCACTTTCAGTGGGTTGTTACTCGAACTGCACAACTAACATTAGTATAATTGGCATGTTTGTGTTGATGTTGTGTATGACTGAACTAGTACCTAAAGGTATCAAGGTATCCTTAGTCAATTCCTCATAAGGAATAATTTATTCAATCATAAAATGATACTCCAACTCTACAAAATGGTTAAAGTTAATGTTGATAATAGGGTCGGTTATCATTATTCTTTCTTCTTATGGGGGATCTAGTGCATGAGCTTGCACCACAGGTTCAAAGGGGTAGGTATATCTAGCACATATTCAGTGGTCAAATTCTATAGGAACCTAGAAAATTCTACACTTGTCAACTATTGAGCTTAATCTATGGCTTTAATATTTCTATCCTCTTAACACTATTTCAATTCAAGAGATCCTTCCCCATGCCCTTCCCACTCACTATGGATTCTCTTAGCACTTCTAGGTTCTAAATATTTTATCAATCTATGCCTTATCTTGTTATAAGTTTGTCTCTTAAGCTCTTGGGTGTCAATCTACTCTTTCCCTTCCATTGTGCTTCACCTATACATCCCCTTTTCCCCCTCTACACTGTGCATACGTGAATGAACTTTAGAATTCCATTCTCATGTTTTCAAATCCATAATCCACCATAAAATTCTTAAGCTCCATGCTAAACACTTTAACAAATGTACCTCTGGGTTTGCATAGAAATTCATACTCTACTTCCTCAGGGCAGGAGTATGTCAACACTGTAAACTAAAGAATGTAACTATTCAACATCCCTTGTCACCATTTGTCTACATCTCTAGTCCAAGTGGCATCTAGGTTCACAAGCCTCTCTAGGCACTCTTTCATCCACTCAAGGCATTGTCCATAACTTCATCTTATGTGGGTCACATAGGTAGCCAACCATTAGTACACATGCTTAGGTAGTTCACAAAATAAGACCTCATATAGAGCATCATACAAGTTTTTCTGGATCCACTTCCTTAGATTTTGTCCTTTACAGGATGGATGCTTTAGCATAAATCTATCTCCCACCTATTGTATCCAATGCTTGATGTTATCAAGGGGGAGTCAAAGCATTATTTTGTAGTACCATTAAAAAAATAAAATTCAACATGGGTCCTGACAATAGAACCAAAATATTATAGTTTAATTAGGGTTTAGGCGCTTATCTAATTGTCCAAGTCAGTTATAGACTTATTACAACTACGTAAACATGATACATTACCATAGCACTCAACATTTTTCACTCAATTACACTGGTATCAATTCACATAAGGTGCAAGCCTTATACACTCACCTAATTTGTAGTAGAGAAAGAACCAAGGCTCACATTAGGTTAGTTGTGCCATAGAACATCTCATTCCTTATGGGACTTAGTCATCTCAACAACAACTTTGGTAGATTCAATAGTGCAAGTTGTTTTTGGGCTAAATTTGATGGTCTATAAGTGTAAACCTATATTGGGTGGTTTTATTGTCTCAAGGGTGCAAGCCTTTGTTTCACTAAGCTTAGCATCGAGTGAGGTCAATAGGATGTTTTAGTTCATCTTCATACTAGGCTCGTGTTTTATGCAAAGATAACATCACTAGGCACAAGTTCTTTTCTATACTTAGGCCATTTTTACAAAGTAGGTTGATGTCATTTCTTACACATGGATGTCATTAATGATCTAAACCATAAGCTTTCCTAAACTTAACATTCATATATTAAAACAAAACCATTATAATTATTTCATTCATTGTGCAATTCAATAGCGAAGTGAAAGACATTCAATCAAAGGATACCATTTATTAATGCAACCATTCTTCTTCATTACTTAAAAATTCAAATATAGATCAAAGTTCATATTGCATAAAATAGAGTATATAAGATGGAGTACAAGATTTTCTAAACTAATTATCTACCTAGGGGCTCACATGCAAGCTTGGGATTACACAAACAAAGTCATCATGGCATTCGAGCTAGACCTAATATTAATGGTGGTCATTACATTCAGAACCAATTTATTTAGAGCTTCATTGCCTTTCATTCGCCTCCCTTTTTCTCACTAGTTTGAGCTTGATTTTATAGGTTATAGGATCACCTTTTATCAGGGTGAAGTTACACATGCTAGTTGTTGAGTTGGAGATTTTATAAATCATTCCATCAGCTCCATTACCTTGTACCTATTACACTATGATAGCCACATGCTATCACTCCTTTAAGATGCCCAAGAAATCATTACATTAGTTATCCACCTACCAGCTAGTACAAGGTGTGCATTGATTCCTCTATATGGCATAAAAGATATCAAAATAGCAATCATCTCAAATGATCACCTCGCACCGAGGTATCTATCAAGTTGGTATGGATCCATACTTAGCCAAAATAGGGACCCAACAATGCTTGATTCCATTTCCATGGAGACATATTTAGGTGTTTTGTATCTACCATTATCTAAGCAAATTGAAGGATCATTTGCATTCAAAGAATCCATTACACAAAACTCTTTAGACTTGGAACAAAATGTTTCTCGACTATGCGAGGAGAAAGCAGAAGCAAAAAATCAAATTGTTAAGGATAGGTAGTTCATCAATTCTACTTGTCCTACTCTAGTTATGAAAGTATTTGGTGACAAAGTAATGTCTAAGGACAAACAACTCACTGCATTGCTAACTCAAATAATAAAGGATTGGGTGAGCACACAAAAACTACTCACACTGCACACCCAAGGGTAGGCTATCCATGCTAAAATGGAAGGCATTTATGAATAACTAGAGGAATATGTATAGATCTTAGATACTACTATGCATTAGATTAATCATATATCCCAAGGAATTCTTGTTTGGAGGCATCACCTTAATAAATCTTTAGCTATTGCAAAACTAGAGTTCACAATAGTAGAAAAAGCTAAAGTTATAATGAGTGATCAAATGACTACTGAAGAAACATTGACCGATGCATTTCAATACTTGTTAGATGTCAAGGATACTATGATTAATAATCTTTAGGTCTAGGAGAATGATATAATGCACAACACATTTGTTTCTATTCAAGCCCAAATGACTGTAGATAAGTTGGATGATATTGTGTGCCTTACCATTGTAGAAGAAGATGTGCAAAATTTGATGGTCACTCAGATTCCATTATGCATTTTGTTAACCATGGTGTGAGAAGTACTTGATAATTAGAAAACACTCAAGAATGATCTCTCACAATTTGAACTAGATATTATGCATATCATAGAATAACCTAAGTTCATTCCACCATAGGAGATCCAAGCAATTTTATAGAAGAGAAACTTGCATACAAAGGCATAGTTTGAGTAGCCACAACCTACATAGCCACCTAGCCAAACTTTAACACCACCTTTATAGTAGGTAAATACATAGTTTAAGTTTTACAGTTTAATAAAAAAATTGAGCTTTGTAACATATTCATAAGCATTAGGAGTGAGGTCAGGTTGGTTGAAAACCCCTAACCAAGATGGCCACCTAGTTAAGCTAGTTTATGGAAAACTAGAAAGGGTGGTAGGTAAGTATGTTACTTAGTTGAAAACCCTAAAGGGTGGCTAATTAGTGCACAAAAGAGATAAACTGGGTAAATTAAACCTAGAGCAATTACTGCCACTTTTGTGAAAGGCTAATATTTTCTAGCTTTAGTAGAGATCAAAGTTTGTCTCAGGATGAAACAATAATTTAAGTATAGGAAAGTGTTGGACATGGAACAAGGCCTCATAAAATCACAAGAGTATAATTTATGGACACATGTGTGTAGGCTATCATTTTATCATCTATATGATCTTTTGGATTGTTAGGGTGTGGAGCTAAAAGCTTCACCTTAGGCAAACAGGGAGGTTTCTGAGCATGACAGTCATCGGCGTCGGCAAGCCACAACCGACGTCAGTCAGGGGAAGCGCAGAGGAAACCAGCATCGGTAGGAGATCGGCCAGCGTTGGTCACCTCCAGTCAGGCAGGGACCGATGTCGGTCACCTGTGGTGGTTAGAACTGCTATTGATGAACAGTCAATTAAGTGAACACGAAGTTTGCATGATAAAGACTAGTTCGAGTCTTTGAGCCGCTTGTCTAAATTTATGTATGCATGAGATCTATATAATAGACTCATGGGCTGTATTGTTAAGTGTTGAACTTGTAGAACCCAAGTGTAGAACTTGGAGAGTTCTTCCCATGGTGGAATCAAGTAGGATTCCCCATGTATGTAAGATCAGGTTTGATATGCAGGGTGTTGCAAGATCATGGTGGAGATCTACATGTGATAAGTAAGATCAGGTTGGTCTACACGGGTGTGTGAATGCGAGGTTCAAACAGAGATCGGTGGGGGAGAAAGATCCAAGGTGACAGCAATACATCAGGAGCAGGATCATGGTTAGATCTACTTGGAGTATTGGTTCGTACTCGATTGTACTGGAAGTACAATGAGGTGAACAACAGCTTGTGTTAGTTGTTAGTTGTGACCTATGAGAGAAGATTACTCAGGTGGGAAGATTACTTGGAGCCCTTGAGGTGTGGAAGGCATTTTAGAGGTAAAAGAAGAGTGTGATCTCTTTATTGTAATTTCCTTTGTAATGAGTTGAATACAATTGTGTGTTGCCTCTCATATTCTGTGTTATTTCTCATTGATAGTTATTTGTTCTTTTGGGTATTTCCACATGTTTAAGTTGCTTATACATTGGTAATCATGTGTGCTCTTAAATTTGACAAGTTGTGTCAGAACTTTGGGAAACTTTGGTCCTGTCAAATGGTATCAGAGTGAGGTTGGATGTTCTCAGAGCGAGCTTGACTAACAGGTGGTTCAGATCTGTTAAGTGTTGTTGATTACAGGTTACTCACAGGGGTTACTGTTTGAGTGGGAGTATAGCAAGGCAGAAGAATGGAGAAATTTAGACACAGGTGTAGCACCATAGGGAGTGTGGTGGGTTGTCTTCAATTGGGAGCTTGGAGAGGGATACAAGCTAGGATGCAGAATAGACAAAGTACTGGTTTAGGTACAGGTGCAGCTATTTATCTCCAAGTGGGAGATTGTTAGGGTGTGGAGCTAAAAGCTTCACCTTAGGCAAACAGGGAGGTTTCTGAGCATGATAGTTGCCAGCGTCGATAGGCCACAACCGACATCAGTCAGGGGAAGCGCAGAGGAAACCAGCATCGGTAGGAGATCAGCCGATGTCGGTCACCTCTAGTCAGGCAGGGACCGACGTTGGTCGCCTGTGGTGATCAGAACTGCTGTTGACGAATAGTCAGTTAAGTGAACATAGAGTTTGCATGATAAAGACCAGTTTGATTCTTTGAGCTACTTGTCTAAATTTGTGTATGCATGAGATCTATATAATAGACTCATGCGTTGTATTGTTAAGTGTTGAACTTGTAGAACCCAAGTGTAGAACTTGGAGAGTTCTTCCCATGGTGGAATCAAGTAGGATTCCCCATGTATGTAAGATCAGGCTTGATATGCAGGGTGTTGCAGGATTATGGTGGAGATCTACATGTGATAAGTAAGATCAGGTTGGTCTGCAGGGGTGTGTGAATGCGAGGGTCAAACGGAGATCAGCGGGGGAGCAAGATCCAAGGTGACAGTAATACATCAGGAGCAGGATCATGGTTAGATCTACTTGGAGTACCGGTTCGTACTCAATTGTATAGGAAGTACAATGAGGTGAACAACATCTTGTGTTAGTTGTTAGTTGTGACCTATGAGAGAAGATTACTCAGGTGGAAAGATTACTTGGAGCCCTTGAGATGTGGAAGGCCTTGTAGAGGTGGAAGAAGAGTGTGATCTCTTTATTGTAATTTCCTTTGTAATGAGTTGAATACAATTGTGTGTTGCCTCTCATATTCTGTGTTATTTCTCATTGATAGTTATTTGTTCTTTTGGGTATTTCCACATGTTTAAGTTGCTTATACATTGGTAATCATGTGTGCTCTTAAATTTGACAAGTTGTGTCAGAAATTTGGGAAACTTTGGTCCTGTCAAATGGTATCAGAGTGAGGTTGGATGTTCTCAGAGCGAGCTTGACTAACAGGTGGTTCAGATCTGTTAAGTGTTGTTGATTACAGGTTACTCACAGGGGTTACTGTTTGAGTGGGAGTATAGCAAGGCAGAAGAATGGAGAAATTTAGACACAGGTGTAGCACCATAGGGAGTGTGGTGGGTTGTCTTCAATTGGGAGCTTGGAGAGGGATACAAGCTAGGATGCAGAATAGACAAAGTACTGGTTTAGGTACAGGTGCAGCTATTTATCTCCAAGTGGGAGATTGTTAGGGTGTGGAGCTAAAAGCTTCACCTTAGGCAAACAGGGAGGTTTCTGAGCATGATAGTTGCCAGCGTCGATAGGCCACAACCGACATCAGTCAGGGGAAGCGCAGAGGAAACCAGCATCGATAGGAGATCAGCCGATGTCGGTCACCTCTAGTCAGGCAGGGACCGACGTTGGTCGTCTGTGGTGATCAGAACTGTTGTTGACGAATAGTCAGTTAAGTGAACATAGAGTTTGCATGATAAAGACCAGTTTGATTCTTTGAGCTACTTGTCTAAATTTGTGTATGCATGAGATCTATATAATAGACTCATGCGTTGTATTGTTAAGTGTTGAACTTGTAGAACCCAAGTGTAGAACTTGGAGAGTTCTTCCCATGGTGGAATCAAGTAGGATTCCCCATGTATGTAAGATCAGGCTTGATATGCAGGGTGTTGCAGGATTATGGTGGAGATCTACATGTGATAAGTAAGATCAGGTTGGTCTGCAGGGGTGTGTGAATGCGAGGGTCAAACGGAGATCAGCGGGGGAGCAAGATCCAAGGTGACAGTAATACATCAGGAGCAGGATCATGGTTAGATCTACTTGGAGTACCGGTTCGTACTCAATTGTATAGGAAGTACAATGAGGTGAACAACATCTTGTGTTAGTTGTTAGTTGTGACCTATGAGATAAGATTACTCAGGTGGAAAGATTACTTGGAGCCCTTGAGATGTGGAAGGCCTTGTAGAGGTGGAAGAAGAGTGTGATCTCTTTATTGTAATTTCCTTTGTAATGAGTTGTATACAATTGTGTGTTGCCTCTCATATTCTGTGTTATTTCTCATTGATAGTTATTTGTTCTTCTGGGTAATTTTGCATGTTTAAGTTGCTTATACATTGGTAATCATGTGTTGCTTATACATTGGTAATCATTGATAGCTTTAGTAGAGATCAAAGTTTGTCTCAGGATGAAACAATAATTTAAGTCTAGGAAAGTGTTGGACATGGAACAAGGCCTCATAAAATCACAAGAGTATAATTTATGGACACGTGTGTGTAGGATATCATTTTATCATCTATATGATCTTTTGGATGTCTTCAGCCTTGTTGTCTAAGCAATAAATATAAGAATGCCAAGAGTCTTTCTTTTTGTATGTTGGAAGGCTAGAATGTGAAAAGACAGAGCCATGTAAAAAGCTATATATAGTGCTCTAATGTAAAATAATATGGTTTTGATGTGTGATAAAGATTAATAAACTAGTTCTATTATGGTTTTCCAAAGATTCTTTTACTTATGCCTAGTGCATAGTGTTTACTCTATTTTGTTTTAGCTTGTTCTATCTTGTATTATGTTATTTATGTTCCAAAATTGTTAACGCCATGCTAATTTATATTTATATTTGATGTTGTGCATAAAATTAAAGATTATATAAATTCACTCATGTTATTATGATTCATTTACTCTTCATGTTGCACAAGTTATCCTTGTAATTATCATGTTTTGGAGAAATTCTATGAAACTCTACTAACTTTGAACATGCACATGATTGGGATTTTCTTTCAAGGTATCTCCTAGGAGATACCTTAAAGGGCCTTGTAGTAATTCAAGGCTACCCTAATTCATGTTTGAAAGGTATCTCCTAGGAGATACCTTATACCTTTCAAACATGCATTAGGGTACATTCAAAGGTACTACAAGGCCCTTCAAGGTATCTCCTACGAGATACCTTGAAAGGTCTTGTAGTACCTTCAATGGGTCTCCTAGTAGATACCTTGTACATGCACATGATTAGAATTTTCTTTCAAGGTATATCCTAAGAGATACCTTAAAGGTCCTTGTAATTCCTTCAAAGGTACTGTTATGCATGTTTGAAAGGTATCTCCTAGGAGATACCTTCAAGGTACCCTTGAAGGTAATGCAATGCTTTTCAAGGTATCCTCTAAGAGATACCTTGAAGTGTCTTATATTACCTTCAAGGGTTATCCTAGTAGATACCTTGAACATGCACACAATTAGAATTTTCTTTCAAAGTATCTCCTAGGGTATACTTTGAAGGGCCTTGTAGTACCTTCAAGGGGTTTCCTAGTAGATACCTTAAACATGCACGTGATTGGAATTTAATTTCAAGGTATCTCTTAGGAGATCCTTTAAGGGCCTTGTAATACCTTCCTTATTGATTACAAAGGTCATTATAAGGGATTTTATATAACCGTGGAATGTGGGGGATAATCGAGTTATGGATATATGAGTGAATGTGCAGAGATATTAAGAAAGAATAAATAAAACACCTTCAGTGGAAATGCAATTTCTATTCATTAATGTGAATTTATTATTTTAAGACTTGTTCAAACACTGATTCTCTATTTCATTCAGGTTTCAAGATCATCTCTATAGACCAATTTCACACACTGGGTCTCTACAAATCATAAATTCATAATTTAGTGACATTTGTCACATAAACATCTCATTGAGTCCCAAATTTGATGTGTACCCTCTCATGGTTCTTATGAAATTTAAACCCCTATCAAATTTGAGCCCTTATCTAAGGAAAACATGTGGCACATCACCATTTGTCATGTGTATACCATGACTTAGAGTCAACACATCCATGTGTCTTTATTTTGTACCCTGTCTATGCCTTTATGTCCTTATAAACATTCACCTTCATGTGTCAATCAATGCAAAACCGATATAGTGTGACTATATGTAAGAAATATAATTTCTATTTAGTGATGGTGGATAGGGAGAAATAGAGTAAATGTTATATATTATGTGTATGTAGTAAAGATGCTCAGGGTAAGTAATATGAATTACAAATGTGTATGTAATAAACTACAAGGTTGGATTACAATGGCATCGATCAAGGCTATTAAGGTGTCAATAGCTAGTGCTAACATCAAATCTAGTTGGCCACCCAGTTAGTCACATAGTCGACCACCCAATTAGTCAATCAATTAGCCTTCAAAACTTCTTTGTAGATTCTCTTCATCTACCTAGATGCTTCTACATATCTTCTATTCATGTTTAGATCTTCCTTGTTGAATTTCATAGCCAGAATATTAAAGTCCATAGTCAGATTATCTAAGTCCATAGCTGAACTATTGAAGTTTGTAGCTACCCTACTAAAGTATGTAGCTGTATTGTTAAAGTCCATAGCTAGACTATTAAGGTTTGTATCTTTGTTTTTGGAGTCAGTAACTACCCTATTAAGATTTTTAGCTTTGATTTTGGAGTACGTAGCTACCTTGTTAAGGTTTTTAGATTTATTGTTAGAGTCCATAACTACCCTGTTAAGGTCTATAGCTGGACTGTTGAAGTTTTTAGTTGGGATGTAGGATTCTAGAGACAACATAAAACCTTTTAGGCCTAATTTTATTGCATTAATAACCCATAACCCTCATCTTAAGTGCATAAAATTATCCTTTAATAAAATCTTAGTAAATATGTCAACAGTTGCTAATCTAACTTACACAAACTAAGCTCTATTGCATGATTCTTAACTAACTCTCGAATGAAGTGATACCTAATTTCAATGTGCTTACTCCTACCATGGAAGACAAAGTACTCTAACAATGTTATGGAGGAGATATTGTCACAAAAGATCATAGAAACTACTTTTTTCTCCTCATGCAAATATGAAGGTATCCTTCTCAACCATATAGATTGGCATGTTATTGCATTGGCTACTATGTACTTCACTTCAGTTGTAGAAACTAAAAGTATAGGTTATTTATTTGAATCCCAACATATTTTTCCTAACACAAGATGAAATACATACCCCAAAGTGTTATTTCAGTCATCAAGACTACCGACCCAATCACTATTCATGTAACCCACTAGTTGAAACTCATCTTCTATTTCATATAAAACTCCATAATCTCTAGTTCCATTCATGTACATCAATATTCTTTTACTCACTTGCCAATGTGGCTCCTTTAGCATTTCCATGAATCTAGATATGAGGCTGACTTCATACATAATGTCCAGTCTAGTTGCAATCAAATACATTAGGATTCCTACTAAACTCTTGTATCGTATGGGGTCTACATTACTGATACAATCATCTTTGCACAACTTCAATCTTATCTCAGTTGGTGCAGATATTGGCTTGTTATCCAATATCTTAAACCTCTCTAATATCTCCTTTACATACTTAGATTGGCATATAAAAATGCCACTATCTAATTGCTTGACTTCTATCCCAAAAAGTACTTGAAAAAACCTAAATCAGTCATTTCAAACTCATTTTTCATGGTTGTTTTGAACTCTCCTATTGAATAATTTACATATGTGATGAATATTAAATCATCCACATACAAAATTACAATCAAACTATCACCTTTGCATACTTTGATGTAGAGTGTGGGATCACTGACACTTTTGCTAAAACCATTTCTCAATAAGTACGAGTTTGTACAGTTGTACCATACTCTTGGGGCTTGCTTAATCCTATACAATGCCTTTTTCAACTTATATACCTTATTCTCATGACTGAGAATCTCATATCTAGGTGGATTTCCCATATAAACTGAATGATTCAAAAAAATTCTCCACTCCACCATCTCTTCCTTCTAAATGAAATGATTCAAAAAAATTCAAATTCAAACACTACTATAATAAATTCATTTGGTGGCTACAATTGTTGAGTGTAGAGATACACAACTAGGTAAGAAGGTAGAATATAATATTTTAACACTCCCCCTTATTCTTGACCTTCCTACCATGATTTGCAAAAGTTTTCTCAGCCTTAAAAAAACTTCTTTGTAACTTCTCTTCATCTATCCAAATGCTTTAACATCTCTTTTGTTCATGTCCAAAGCTTTCTTGTTGAATCCATAACCATACTATTTAAGTCTGTAGTTGGAATGTCAAAGTCCGTAGCTATCCTACTGAAGTATGTAGCTGGACTATTAAAGTCTATAGCTAGCCTGTTAAGATTCATAGCTTTATTTTTAGAGTTTGTAGCTACCCTATTAAGGTCTGTAGTTTTGTTGTTGGAGTACGTAGCTACCTTATTAAAGTCTATAGCTTTGTTTTTAAATTCCATAGCTACCCTATTAAGGTCCATAATTGGACTATTGAAGTTCGTAATTGGGTTGTAAGACTCCAGAGCCAACATAAAACCTTGTAGGCCTAATGTTGTTTCATTAATGACCCTTAACCCTCCTCTTAAGTGCATAAAATTATCCTTTAGTAAAATCTTAGTAAATATATCTGCTAGATGTTGATCTTACTTACACAAATTAAGCTATATTACATGATCCTCAATGAACTCTTGAATGAAGTGACACCTGATTGTAATATGCTTACTCCTACCATGGAAGATGTGGTACTCTAAGAATGTTATAGAGGAGATATTATCACAAAAGACCATAGAAGATCCTTGCTACTCATGCAAATTTGAAGGTATCCTTCTCAACCATATAGATTAGCATGCTGCTACATTGGCTGCTATGTACTCTACTTCAGTTATATAAATTGAAAGTATAGGTTTTTTATTTGAATCCAAATATATGTCTTCTAACACAAGATGAAATACATAACCCAAAGTACTATTTTATTCATCAAGACTGTCGGCCCAATCACTATCTGTGTAGTCTACTAGTTAAAACTCATCTTTTATTACATATAAAACTCTATAATCTCGTGTTCCATTCACATACCTCAATATCCTTTTACCTATTTTCTAATGTGGCTCCTTTGGTGATTTCATAAATCTAGATATGAGGTTGATTGCATACATAATGTCTGGTCTAGTTATAGTCAAATACATTAGGCTACCCACTAAACTCTTGTAAAGTGTGGGGTTTACATTGTTGTTGCAATCATCTTTGCACAACTTCAAGCTTTTTCTAGCTAGTGTAAATACTAGCTTGTTGTCCAAAATCTTAAACCTCTCCAATATCTCCTTTGCATACTTAGATTGGCATATAAATATGCTACTATCCAATTGCTTGACTTCTATCCCAATAAAGTACTTGAAAAAACCTAAATCATTCATTTCAAACTCCTTATTCATGACTATTTTAAACTATCCTATTAACTAATTTACATTTATGGTGAATATTAAATCATCCACATACAAAATTATAATCAAAATATCACATTTTCTTACTTTGATGTAGAGTGTGGACTCATTGGTGCTTTTGCTAAAGCTATTTATCAATAATTATGAGTTTATATAGCTATACCATTATTTTGGGGCTTTCTTGAGCCCATACAATGATTTTTTCAACCTATCTACCTTCTTCTCATGATCAATAATCTCATATCTAGGTGGTTGTCCCACATAAACCTCTTCTTCTAGTGCTCTATTCAAAAAGGTTGACTTGACATCCATTTGATGCACATTTCATTTGTGTTGACCAATAATGGATATGATTATCCTCAATATTTCTAGCCTTATCATGGGTACAATCACCGCATTATAATCATGTATGGGCCTTTGTTTGTATCCCTTCACCACTAATTTTGATTTATGCCTCTCTATCTTGCCTTCAAGAGTGGTTTTTGTCTTATACACCCACTTTAATCCTATGACCTTTTTTTCTTTTGGAAGGTCAACTAACTCCTAAGTCTTATTTCTCTCTATGGAAAAAAAATAGAATGTGTAGGCCTAGGCAAGCAACAACCAACAATATTAAGTAAAATAAAAGATTGAGACTATGGGGATAGTTTAGACCAAACAATAGTGTTGGAAATGCACTAAATAAACATGCAATAAGAGATGAAATAGGGGAGGGCAAAGTTATAGCAATAAAACATAGAATTTGGATATATTAAATTCACCTAAAATACTATTATAACTTGTTTACAATGCATAAACTTGTATAACTATAGCTATTCACAAGGCTCACAAAAAATATCAATCCATATATTAATAGCCTAGGTAGATCATTCCAAGTAGAAAGAGCATTTAGACATCAATGGGTCCTTTCGAGATTATAATCTAGTTCTTTTGGTTGGTCTAGGTCATTATCTATAATTTGCAGATCTAAAACTATTAAATATATTGGTTACTAAGATTATTTAATTACAGTTATTAGTAAATGTTAGTTTTGCCCTCACATTCACCATTTAGGTCCTTATTGGTTTTCCACACACAAGAAAATAATTAAGAATTAATAACAATAAGTTTTAAACAATCCTAATCTCTACCATTTCATAACAAAAATCCAAGTAGACTATCTGAATCTCTGTGATTTCATAACATAAAGTAGTCAACAGTGAATAAAAGGGCCAAGTCAAGATAAAAAAATCACACATTTCAGATAGAGAAAAAAATATATTAAATAATATTAAAATTAAATACCTAAAAATAAGGATATGCAAAAATGATAGTAACAAATATGGTCAATGCTTCAGACACTACAATTTGTTTTGTTTCAATCTGTCAGCGCTCTACAATGTATGTTCAGAAGAAACTAGGAATATGTATCTGGTCAGACATGTTTGAGGTAAATTTTGTTCCTCTTAAAAATGTGTTGAAATTATACAAACCCCATTTTAAAAAGTAGATTTGAATTTCAAATTTATTGGGGACTTCAGTGTATTTATGAACACAAATGCACCTCAGGAGTAGTCAAGTCGAATTGAAGGCAAGTGATATATTTAATATATTAAAATGATATTTATATATATTATATTAAAATATATAATATTTATTTAAAATATATACTAAAAATATATATTATATAATATAATATAATATTACAATATTATATATTATATAATATAAATTTAAGTATAATATATTGAAATATATAATATATAATTATTTTGATTTATAAACTATATTAACATATTTATTATATATTATATAAAATACATTATTTATATATAATATTAATCAGTTTAATATATAAAAATATTATGATACACACACACACAGATATATATATATATATATATATATATATATATATATTGGTAAGAGGGGTTATGTAATATGTATGTATGTATGTATGGGTACATATTACATAACCCCTCTTACCAATACATATATGTATGTATGTATGTATGTATTGGTAAGAGGGGTTATGTAAAGCGAAAAAGTGTAAATTGATACTTAAACTTAGTTATTCCAAACTCATGACAATGTTAAAATAAGTTCATCTAAAGTAATTATGCACACAGATCGATCGGGATCTGAATAACCATGCAATGCTTTAGTCTATGATGGCTTGCATTTTTCATGTAAAGAGATAGCCTCTTAGCATGTAATCTCGACGTCAAAAATATAACTCCCTTGGTTTCGATCAGCAGCATCTATATTCACTAGATAAGGAGCTTAATTATAGATGATCATGTTTTATCTTGGTGATTGCAATGGAGAAATTGCTTTTGTTATAATGGTACTAAAAAAATTTAAAGCGACCAACAGAAATTTTGGGTTTAGAAACTGGATAAAAAATCAAAGTGGACATATATGTTCCAAAGACACCATTTATTCCATGTATGCCTACTATGCTTAGTGATGATGCATTCTCAAGTATACCACCACCACTTGTTTCTCTTAAAGATAGTATTAATATTACATCTTCAAAAAATGTGGATGAAACTCCACTTAATATTATGCAAGAGCCTATTTCTAAATCATTACCATCAATTCCAAAGTTCCATGATGATAATTTTAATTCTATTTTCATATTTGAACTTATATAATTTTCATTGCATGGTCTTGTAGCAAATTATTAAGCATTTGCTAATTTTTATGATCCCTTGGATGTGATCCAAAACTCATGGTAGGAGACCAATCAAGTGTAATGTATTGGGACTCATATAAGTCCTGAAGCTTATATCTCAAGGAAATATTTGTTAGTAGAATGTCTATGGCTCTGGTAAAAATCACAATATGCATTCTCATTGTATCCTTGTAGAAGAGGTTTACTCATATCAACCTCTATAGGTGTAGGGAGAGATATGAGCTGACACTCAACTAACTTCTTAATAAGAAGCACTAAAGGCTTTGTGAATCTAGTAATTTTTTTGCATGGTGCATTCTATAATACAGCTCATTATGACACTACCATGTTCATTATTTGATTGGTATCAAATTTTGATTCATTCAAATTAACTTTGTAAGATGGATTGATCTTAAATTTTGTATTAGATGAGACCAAAGTAGTGGCCTTATACTTTAGCTTGTTTAATGCAAGGATTTTTATTTCTCGGTCATGCTCAGGGTCTCATGTTTTTCATAAGTATTAAATTTTTTTGCAACAAAGTGTGGTGGCAAGGGTTGAGATGACACCTCTAATACAAGAGGGTTATGCAAAACATATTGTGAATTAAGCACATTTCATTCCTTTTAAGTGTTCTTCTCAATGAGAGAATTTTTTTCCTCTAATGCTTTAATCATTTGTAATGAGGATTGTGAACAGGCCCCACCTTGGTTCTTTTACCTTGATTTACAAGATTTTGTATCAAATACAAATTTATATCTAAAGACATCTATAAAAAGAAAGTCTACATATATATGGAAATCTATTTATAGAAATACTATAAATAGAAAGTGTTCTTGTGATCACTGGAAATGATCTTGGTCATCATAAAATGGACCAATCGGTCATTAAAATGCCTTAGAAATGCTTTCCAAATGAGTCTGTAGATGAAAATGGAATTGATCATCTTGTGATGTACCAGTTAATCATAAAAATTCCCTTGAAAAGCTTCCCAAATGAGTTTGTTGCTATTTTATTGGAATGAAATTCCCCAAATTATATAAATCTGCATTTAGATACAATTTATAAATGGAAAGTCTATATATAGAAATACTATATATAGTAAGTGTTTTTCGGTAACTAAAAAGGGAATTGATCATCTTGGGATGTACCAATCAATTATCAAAATGCCCTTCAAAATCTTCCCAAGAGATATAATTAAATCTTGTGTTTCATCTATAATTTATATAATCTTGAGAAATGAAGTTTTTGTGATACTTGTATTGAAATATTTTTTCAATAGGAGTAAAGTTGTTTGGCTTACTTTCCTATTTAAATTTAATTGATTTTACATGGATGTGATTTGGCCACGTATTTTTGACCCCATTATTGGGCTTTGAATTTGAAGTGCTTATTTATTGGTCAAAAATTTTAACCCTGACTTCGCATTGAGATATCACACCTTGTTGTCATGAATGAAAAGTTAATGTTTATAGATTGGTATGGTGTAGACTGCTTATGCCCTCACATAACCATAATTTATATAAGCACACAAAATCATTTCCCAAGAGGTCTTTGAGTTACTAGGTACGATTTTATGTCACGTATTTTAATTACCACTTTGGGGTTGAATTCGTCTCCAAATATTAGTTTGTAAATTCTAGAAATGTAACTTGCTCTTATAGGAATTTGAATTGGTGAATTAAATTATCTAAAAGGTATTTTAGGGGGATAAAAATTAAGGATTCAAATCCCTATTAGATAATTTAATCGTGTAAATTAACAAATATAAATAAACTTTTTTAATAAAAATAATTATAATAAATGATAAAAATTTATATATTTAAAAACTATGTTTATTATTTATATTTATTTATGGTTAAATATTTAAATATTTTTATTACATAATGTATGTTTAAATATATAAATATCTTTTTTAAATAATTTTATATGTAACTTTTTATATAAACTTTTGAATTATTATATAATTAAAAATTCTCATGCGCTTCAAAATTAGGGTTAAGTTTACTTTTTTCTCTTGCCATTATTTTCTCTTTCAGTTTTTTTCTCTCCTTTTAGAACACTAAAAAAAATTCTTTCATAAACTATTAGGTTTACTATAGCGTTAGTGGTGGAAGCATTAACCCCATTTTTTACTATCATTTCCACAAGTCCTTATCAGGTATTTAATATATTTAATGTATTATTTTACTGTATCTGAAATGTGAGATTTGTTTGGCTTGACATGGCCCTTTTACTCATTGTTTACCACTTCAAGTTATGAAATCACTAAGATTCAGATAGACATGGATTTTTGTTATGAAATAGTCAAGATAATGAAATGGTGGAGATTAGGATTTTTTATCGCTTACTTGTATTTAATAGGGACCCAAATGGTGAATATGAGGGGAAAATAGAATTTTTTTATTAAATGTAAGTAAATAATTATAGTAAATAAGTGTCGTGATTCGAGAGGGTTTCAATGGTTCCACCCTATCTCTATCTCCTTGCATCATTCATTTGTTGGCTCTATTCGGGATACTATAAATTTTTTTCATTTTAGAATGAATTGAAAAGTCATTTTTTGGCTTGTTCCAAGTTATTATTATTTAGTGTGGTGAACTTTTTTCCATGCCACCTCATAAAATTTAGTGAATGAATGATTGAATAACACCTAGCATCAGAAATAGTCCTTTGTGGCATGAATTTTGAGCATTTCAAATTAGTCATATGACATGTATGAGAGTGGTTTTTTATTTTGTTTAATAAGAGTGACCCCTTTTGGGAGATCTACATCACTCATATAATGTTTATGCAAATCACCTTGACCCCTATGTTCACCATGTGATTAGACCATTTATTTCCTTCCCTAGACACGTGGGAAATAGTAAATTCTTTACTTGTGAGGAAGAGAGTCTAAAATTAGTGAATCCTTAAATAACACCTGCCATCAAGATTTGTCCCTCATGCCATGCATTTTGAGAAAAATAAATAGTCATATCACATGTGTGAGAGGGGTTTTTCATTTTGTATAATAAGAGTGACCCCTTTTAAGAGATCCATGGCACTCATCTAATGTTTATGTGAATCACCCCTAACCCCTATGTTTGTCATATGATCAGTGCCTTTATTTCCTTCCTTGTACATGTGAGAGATAGTGAATTCTTTGAATGTGTGGAGGAGATAGTAAATCCTTTGAATGTGGGGAGTATTTATCCCTCGTGGCATTGAGTTTGAGAATTTTAAATTACATATCACATTGTTCATCTCTCCCTTAGCAAAACCTTCAAACTTGTGCAATTCCATTGTAACCTGTGTAGAATTGGCAAGTTAGCTATGGGGTAGAAGAAGAATTCAGAGTGAGAGTTTGTGGATGAACTCATGAGAGATGACAGAGCTAGGGTTGTGTTTGAAGCCATTGGATGGCTAGAATTCTTATAGTAGTTTCAAAGGTTTGATAAAACCCTTGTTAAGTATTTTTTCCTCTATTTAAAAGATAATTCCACCACAATGAAGGGTATTCAACTTGAAATCAATATTCAGGTGATTAGTGAAATATCAGGCATTCCAGATAAAGGAGTTAATATATAAAGAAGGTCTTCTTTCAATGATATCATCAGGGTTTTTCATGAAGAAGGGGAGCATCTAGCAAAGTGTGTTCAGGATCACACTGGGAAGGCTAAGGGCATAAATAGAGAAACCCTGCTAAAGCCATGGAAATCTACAGCCTATTGGATAATTAAGTACTTGACCTATGATGGGCAGTGTAACATGTTGGGCTATGCTACCATGAAAATAATAATTCATTTAAGGCATGGTCTGCACAAACCCCAAGACAAAATCAATTTACCATCATATTTAGTAGGAGATATTCATATTATCGCTATGAAATATGTCATCAATTTGGCCTCCATCTAACACCATGGTCTAATACACTTAATTATTCAAAAACATTTCCTCAAGAAGGAGAATGGAGAAGTGGCATGGACTAATTTTTTGCAAACTATAGATAAAAATTAGTTGTGGACTATCAAAGGATCACTTCAAGAAGCCTCTTCTTCTAACCCTAGGGCTCAAAAGAAGGCTTCTCCTTCTAAGATAGTCACTCTAGAATCAAAAAGGAGAAAAACATCAACCCCAATAGTTGCTACACATAGCCCTAAAGTTCCTCTTATTATTATTAAGCATCCACAACCTAAAATAAGACTAAATCCTAGAGCTTCTCACATCAACTCCATACTTTCCCCAGAGCGTATAGGGTGTCAAGAACCCATCACTATCATAGATGAAGATCTTGCATCAAAATAGGTCCAACTATAATCTATATAGAGGTACTACATAAGGAAGAGAGGAACCCCAAAAATGGAGTTCACTCCTCCACTTTAGCCTAATAGGAAAATATGGAAGAAGATTCTTGCAGTTGTTGATGACAAAAGGGATGTTGCAGAAGTGCTTAATAGTCTACATCATGAGCTTCTTTCTAGTCTTGTACCTGACAAAGAAGAGGAAGAAACTCCTCTCCAATAAGAGGTATTTGATTAAGTTGCTCCATCATTTACTTCAACCCATCCACATTCTCCATCATAGCCACACATTAACAAATGTAAAACTCCAATGATCAGTGAGGAAGCACAACCATCTAGTTTACCTAAGGAGGAAAGTTTGTAGCATGCTCTCACCCTATCAAAAATGGAAGCTAAAGTTAAGAAATAAGTAAAATACATTACTTTTCTAGAATATTCATTACAAATTAAGGATACCGCTAACTCATTCTTACTACAAAGTATATAAAGGTTTAAGGAGCACTCCTTAGAAAAGAATTATGAAATAACAGTACTTAAAAGGAAAGTAAATGAATTTGAGGATGAAATTGTAATGTTATGGAGTTAAAAAAAAGAGATATAAGAAGAATAAATGTCACTTAGGATACATCTCATTAGGTCTAACAATAAAAAATATCCTTGGTAAGAGCAATAGCTATAATGTCTCAAATAGTTCATATTAGATCTAGAGCAGACCAAGCTTGTCAACCCCTCATGTCTTATTCTGATGTCAACAATCATTGGGATCACACCTATTTACAATTTAGAGAACTAAAAGAATAAAATAAAATGCTTAAAAAAGAGAATCAGAAATTTCAAGAAGATGTCACATAGATACAACAACAAACTAAGCAAGTTAAATAGACCCTCCAATTCACCTATCAATTGGGAGAGAAGATTTTAGCCTATGGAAGCCATTATCCTTCTTATAATTTGTTTTTGATTGATTAATTATATAAATGGCAACTCCTTAGGATCTCTTGTGGATTGCCTCATGAAATTATACTCCTAAAGAATTTTTGGAAGTATATAGTAGTAGTACCCCAGACAATCAAGATTTATTGTGTGAGTTTTATCTTTGTGGTATTATCATGGGGAATACCAATGGATTTTTTTATAAATCTATTTGTTGAACTTTAGTTGAGATCCCTCCTTTCCACTTACAAACATCAAATTTCATGGGATGAGATAACTAATGATCATTTTAATACAACAAAAGAAGTAGGCCTATTAATCATGCCTCAATTATGTAGTGCCAAATAAACACATAACTAGATTATGAGCTATTACTTTCAAAGGCCATAGGTTCATGATCATTACCTACATGCCCTTCATGATAATATCATGACTTTTAACTTGTTCACTCATAATCACTTTGGATAAGTAGTTGTAGCAAGTAGTCTTAAATGAAGCATGTTATATGTTTCATTAAAAAGAAGGGAGGTCATCTCCCCTACAAACATCAGATGGACTCTCTGAAGGGCTAAGGTTGTCATTAGGATTATCACCAATGTACTCAATGTAGGAGGACAAAATTTTTGGATTGGAATGACATTTCATCCACCTCTCTTACTTATTCCCATGTCTCCTTGCCAAAATACAGCAGCACAGAGCCCCAAACCATATGAACAGTGGATCTACATTGTCAGGACATATATGGGTTTTACAAACCCATCTAAGCTGGTATTAGAAGGTCTCTATTCTATCTATGATCTTAGTCAAATTTTGGAGCAAAGGATCCATAATAATGAGGAGAGAAGAAGATAGTTTGCAATGGGACTTGCAAAAGGTAAGTTGTGGGGGAAATGATGAGTCCAAAATATGAATCATTGTAGCCACATATTATCTACTTCCTATTGGCTAATTTACAATTTGTATTCATCATTACATGAATCTTTAGGACTTATAACTATTCCGAGGTAGAAGATAGGTACTTTTATGTCACTTAGTTTATGTGAGTCTCGATCATTATTATTGACAATATGTTTTAACCATTTGCATGTTTTAGTCCTCTATTTTTATATATACAAGTATTATAATATGATGCAATAGTAATAGTAGATTTTTGTCAAGATTTCATGGGTTTAGAGGAATATTTTAGTTAAAAATCTAGCATTTTGGCTAAGCTACAAACTTCCACATATGAATTATGAACTTCATTAGGTGAGTTATAGACTTCATTAGGTGAGCTACAAACTTCATTAGGTGAGCTAAGAACTTAGACAAGATTGGTATGGACTTTGATAGGCTTGTTAAAAATATCGTACCCTAGGTGAATTTGACAACATGGATGCCCCTTACTTGTGGTTGCTTAGCCAAGCAAGCTCACAAATTTAAAATTCACTATATGTTTATTTCTTAAATATGGGTTGAGATGTTGACATTATATGTAATTTAGTGATTCCATGTGAATGTTACCTATTGTGGCAAGCACACAAAAAAAACCTCATTCTATAAAAAATGATGTAATGAAGGATCTACCTTATTCAACTCTCACTTGATGATCTTGTGAGGTCTGCAATTTTGATGGGTTTCACATTGAATATTATAATTAAGACACCTTGACACCTAAATAAGATCTACATGAAACCTTATACACAATAATAAATGTATTGATAACTACCTTCTTTGATTGAAACACCTATTTACTCATTGAATCCATTATACACCTTAATAAGGTTGGGCAAGTTCAACCTTGAGGTATCTATTAGGAGATTCATTCAAAGGCTTTGTAATACCTTCATGGGTAAATTGAAGATATCTCCTAGGAGATACCTTGAAGGATAAATCCACTTTTGTGCATGTTTTAAAGGTATCTCTTAGGAGATACCTTGAAGGTATTACAAGGGCATTCAAAATATCACCCAGTAGGGCCTTCTAGGTAAAGGAAAATTTCACTCATGAATGTTAAAGGTATCTCTTATGAGATACCTTCAACATCCCCTTAAATATATGATAATTCCCTTCGAGGTATCAACTAGGATATTCCTTCAAGGGCCTTGTAATTACTTCAAGGGCCTTATAATTGCTTCAAGTTACCCATGAAGGTATTACAAGGCCCTGAAGGAATCTCATAGTAGATACCTCTAAGGGCATTGTAATACATTCAAGGGGATGTTGAAGGTATCTCATAGGAGACCTTATACATAATAGTCAATGTATTGATAACTACCTTATTTGATTGAAACATCTATTTACTCATTAAATCCCTTATACACCTCAGTAAGGCTGGGTAAGTTCACCCTCAAGGTATCTATTAGGAGATTCCTTCAAGGGCCTTTTAATACCTTCATGGGTAACTTGAAGCTATCTCCTAAGAGATACCTTAAATGAGAAATCTAATCTTATGCATGTTTTAAATGTATCTCCTAGGAGATACCTTGAAGGTATTACAAGGTCCTTCAAGTTATCACCCAGTAGTGCCTTCAAGGTGATGGAAAATTTCACTCATGTGCATGTTAAAGGTATCTCCTAAGAGATACTTTCAACATTCCCTTAAATGTATGATAACACCCTTCAAAGTATCTCCTAGGAGATTCCTTCAAGGGCCTTGTAATTCCTTGAAGGTATGGTAATGCCGTTGAGTGTAATTCTTGTTTCCATACAAAATGATGTAATGAAGGATCTACCTTATTCAACTCTCTCTTAATGATCTTATGAGGTCTATAATTTTGATGGGTTTCACATTAATATTTGAATTAAGACACCTCGATAAGATATACATAAGAGCTTATATACAATAATAAATGTATTGATAACTACCTTCTTTGATTGAAACACCTATTTACTCATTAAATCCTTTATACACCATAATAGGCTAGGCAAGTTCAACCTCGAGGTATCTACTAGGATATTCCTTCAAGGGTAACTTGAAGGTATATCCAAGGAGATACCTTGAAGGATAAATCCACTCTTGTGCATGTTTGAAAGGTATCTCCTAGGAAGGTATTATAAGGGCCTTCAAGTTAACACCCAGTAGTGCTTTCAAGGTGAAGGAAAATTCCACTCATGTGCATGTTGAAGGTATCTCTAAAGAAATTATTTCAAGGGCCTTGTAATTCCTTCAAGTTACCCATGAAGGTATTACAAGACCCTTGAATAAATCTTGAGTAGATACCTCGAAGGGCATTGTCATGCATTCAAGGGGACATTAAAGGTATCTCCTAGGAGACCTTATACACAACAATCAATGTATTGATAACTACCTTCTTTTATTGAAACACATATTTACTCATTTAATCCCTTCTACACTCAATAACACTGGGTAAGTTCAACCTTGAGGTATCTATTAAGAGATTCCTTCAAAGACCTTGTAATAATTTCATGGGTAACTTGAAGGTATCTCCTAGGAGATACCTTGAAGATATTACAAGAACCTTCAAGGTGAATGAAAATTCCATTAATGTGCATGTTGAAGGTATCTACTAAGAGATAACTTCAATTTCCCCTTGAATGTATGACAATGCCCTTTGAGGTATCTCTTAGGAGATTCCTTCAAGGCCCTTATAATTCCTTAAAGGTATGACAATGCCTTTGAGTGTAATTCTTGTAAAGGTAATTATTCAGATCTAAAACTATTAAAATAACCTCATTCCATAAAAAATGATGCATGGGTGATCTACTTTATTCAACTCTCTTAAATGATCTTATGAGGTTCTTCATCAAGTTGATCTTAAGTATTTAGTCTTCAGAGTTTTCGTTCACATATTATGTTTGGTAGTTCCTTGTCCCTCCTCAAAAATTTGGTAATTTGGCATTTACTTGGAAGATTTTATCTTTCACTATTTGGTCTTTCATTTTTGTGTTCAAGAATTATGTTTTAGAGTTTTCCCTTCGAAAAATAGTTTCAAAACTTGCTCATCAGAACTATTCTGTGGCAGTTTGATCTTCAGGATTTTTATCTTCAGTATAAGTGCATGGTCTTTCTTTTTGGTACCTTCATATGGCCTTTTTGTGCAAATGAATTTAGTCTTCAGAATTTATATTAGGGATTTGAGTTTAGAATCCCTAATTTTAAAGAATTGGTTGGTTTGATACTAATGCAAAACCCAACTCCTAACTATTGAAAGCCTCTTCAGCATAGTTAATAAAGTAGCAAAATAAAATTTAACAACATTTGTCAAAATACATTGACAAACCCACCCACCAAATAAAGTTGTCAAACCTTTAATTACACAAGTAAAGAAATTTTATAGACATTGGGCATTAATGGTACACAAACTGGAATTCAATGCTAAAAGCTATAGATGTAGCATTCCTACCAAATGAAGTGGAAAACCTTGAATTGCACAAGTAAAGAAAGTTTATAGACAAAAGACGTGCCCATTAATCATAAATAAACTTTAAGCTCAATTGCCTCCTTGAAAAAAAACCCTAACAACCTCTATGTTAATAATAAAGGCATATCTAGTGAAGCCAAGATATCATAATCTAATAACTTGAGTTTGAGCAAACCAATCAATTAGTAATGGCCTCTTCCTCAAGAGCATTTAGAGGAGTCTCACCACCATCCCAATTTTCAATCAAGGACTCCATCAAGTACACTGATACTATGTTTAATTCCACTATTTTTAATGATCAATATGCTAACTATTCAGATCTATGGAACCCCATTAACTCAGTTTATGCCCACTCCCCCAAGGAGAACTTAATGCCAATACAAAGGTAATTGGTTTCAAAACTAATTCCTTTTAAGCAATAAGGGATACACTTAATGATGGCCAAACTCAAAGTGATGTAATGAATAGGCCTATTATGGGATCTCTTATTCACTGTCAAGGTGATGGGGGATGCCTTATTGCACCATTTGAATCACATGATTGTTGTGGCTTACATGTTGGGAGATGCATTCTAGAGGTACTTATGTTTACCACTTGTCTATTCTAGTTAAAATTTGCACAAGGTGGTAATATAGAAGCAAAATAATTCAATAAATAAAACACTAAGTGGCTTATCACCGATGAAATTATCATCCCAAAGGAGGATAACCTCATACCTATCACTAAGTTCAATATGGGGTTTCACATTGGGATGGCCCTCCTAAATGGACTTTATGGTTTCCCAAGTATCCATTTTATTCACCTAGAATGGGTTCTACTTTTGGACATGATAGTAGGTTTTACACAAGGATAAGCAGCCTATTAATAGCAACTTCTATTTGATGTCATATCTCTTGGACGTAGTAATGGAAACTATATACATGCAGTATGGGTCACCCTGAAGCTCAATTTTAAATTACATAAAAATTTCATTTGTGATTTTTATTCATTCCTACATATATACATGTTTACCCTGATGTATATCCCTAGATATGGTAGGTCATTCATGAGGCCCCATTGCCCATGGTATCCAAATCCATTATAGACACATTGGCAACATGGGGTGACTACTGGTTATATTTGGATTATACAATGATTATGGTCACTGGTAATAGGGTCAACCCCTACGTCTTCCCAAGTATGTGCCCAATAAGTTGGCAAAGTAAGAAATAGCATTTCAACTATGGTGGAATGTAGATGAGGATTTGATGAATAAGAGGAATTCTATGGTTCTCACATAATGATATGTTTAATGTGTTATACAATTAGAAGACACTTTGGAGAAGTGGGTAAGATGATGGGGTATTATTCCTTGACCACCTTGCTTCATAGGGATTGGGATACTCATGGCATAATTTAAAATCATATCAAGGGTCTTGGTATTTCATATCAATATGAGCCTTATGATCATGAATTTATGTTTATAAATGATAAGGATGATGCCCAGGTCTTGGAAAGGGCACAAATGGTAAGATTGGATGAATAACATCTAAAGGTCATTCAAGAAGAGCCCACAATCTCAATTATAGATGCATAGCATAGGATTCCACCTCCAGGTGGATGGGTTACTTTAGATTTTTAACATAGTAGGCCTCCACTATCATCGTTAGAACAAGGGAAGCATTTTTGAGAAGTTCCCCCAACATTGAAAACTCTCAAAAGAGAGCCCAGTGTCGCTGGAGCTGAGCTTGGAGGATCTCAAAGGGATCTAATTTACCTTAAATATTTAGATTCAGAGGGCCTTGCTTACCTGGATGCTACACCCATGCAATAATTTACAAGTGTGGAAGTATCAACTATCCCAACTTGAGAGGCCTCCCCTACAACTGAAAAGGCCACAATTTATTACAAGAGGAAACCAAAAGCTCATCCCCTTCTGAGGAACCCAACTATTGAGCAATAACCAACAGAAGCATCTTCAACTTAGCAATAGGCTATTGGAAGAGATTTTATGGATGAAGAGAGGGAGTTGGATGAGTAGGAGGAGATGCAGAGAGCAAAAGACTTTATCCTTCAAGACAATAAATGGAAGATACCTCTGGGTGGTAACTTATCACTTGAAGAGAACACTACTTTTGACTTTTCTACTCCAATTTTCTCTTTTATTTCCCTTGCTAGAGTTATCTAATTTGATTCCATTCCTCTTAATTATAGTACCCAACCATCCCTGGTTACTCCCTAGGTGGAGGTTGTCTCCTCTATCCCTATTGTTTTCACTCTCCCAATTGTTTCAACTCTACCAATTACTTTTGTAGCCTCAATTCCCTCACTACTTATGTAGTTACTTCTACCACTACCTCAACAACCCCTAAAACCAAGGAAAATGCTTCCAAGAAGGTCGTTGGAGTACTGTCAAGTTCCCAACTTCATGTCTCATCAATTTAGATAGACTTTCCAATGCCTTCCCCTAGATCTTCTCGATGCACCACTGTGACATCTTTAGAGAAATCTAGAAATCATAAACAAGTATATAGTCCACCCATTGTCTCAATTGGAGTTATGGATTGGTCTAATATCATATGGCCTTCCCTTCCTAACCCATCACTTAACTAATTAGAAGATACATTGGTTGAGATTTTAGTCGAGGGCACTCAACCAATAGACCTAGCCCAATTGGTCATCCCATATTGGACATTTGATCTAGGGTCAAGGGCTTCTCATAATCCAAATCTCATAATCACTGAGCTTCCCATAGTAAGTTCAATATTTGATAAATCTATAAAGAGTGTCTAAAGGCTAAGGGAGAGGAAATTGGAAGATGAGGTTGGAAGAGGGGTCATTTTGGAAGAGAGACAAGATTTTTTTACCTTGTCCAAGAGAAAGAATAGGAAATTGGGGTAATCCCTATACATAGATGACTTCAAGCCCTATTTTGAGACACATAAGGATGCTTTGTTGGCACTGCATGGGAGAATTGAAATGGCTAGGCAAGAACTTGAGCAAGAATTGGAGTAAATAAAGGAACAATAAAGAACAGTTTCATGTTCCCCTCGAAATGGAAACTCAGGTCCAAAGCATTGCATCCAAGTTAAATAATATTCTTGAGGCTATTACTACAATGAGGGAAGAGTTGGCCTCTCATATGATTAAGACTCATAAATTGTTTCAGTATTTGAAAGAGGATGAAAACAAGTTGAAGTTGATCATTCTTTATATGACCAATAATGATTATAGCCACCTTGATTTGATGTCACCATTAGAGGCTTCAAATGCACTCAATTTTATGGTCATTAGGACCCAGGGGGCTAGGAAATGGCTCAAAATAGCTGAGGCAGTAATTTAGAGCATGAAACTCTTATTTTACAAATCTTGAAAGAATTAACTAACTATAATATTCTTGAGGCCATTATTGTAATGAGGGAAGAGTTGGCCCCTCATATTATTAAGACTCATAAATTGTTTAAATATTTGAAAGAGGATGAAAATAAGTTGAAGCCTATTTTAAAGCTTATACAAACAAGAGACTCAGAGGGTAGGCTCATAAGTAGGATCAACTTTGATCATCTTCTTCAGCAGAGTACCACCAACTTCAAGCAGAGTATTCGGGGACTTTCATTGGAGGAGATAAAATCTAATTTGAATTTTGCAAGGAAAAAGGTGATGGAGGTGGAGATATTCAGAATAAACTTTAGAAATACAAAAACTGAGCATGAAAGGCTCTTAGAGCAAGTAAACAGGGTACATAGACCTCCATTGCTAAATTTGGATATTATTCGATAGTAATATGACATTGGGCACAAGCATTATTAGGCTTTGGAAGTGAAGAAGAAGGTTGAGGCTTCAACATCCAGTTCAGTGTAAGCACTCACTTCAATGCCTCCAACAACCAACAATATCATGCAAACACCCAGTCAGCCTTAGGTTGAAGGCTAATTTTGTATACATACTAAAATACTAATTTTTATACTCGTAGTTTACTTATACGTAGCACTTGAATGTAAGAGTTTCCTAGGCCATTTGTGAGACTTCACACGTCACATCACATTGTATAGGCTAACTTATTTTTAGACGTAGTGTTAGTTAACTACAAGCATGCATATATGCAACTTTGAGACTAAAATTAAAACTAAAATTTTAATTGAATGATGTAACTATGAGTTTGCATGAACATGGAGGACTAGGTTACCCCTCTCCAAGTCTACTTATACATGTAAATCCCTAATTCCAAAGGGTCATAACTTTTCATTAATATAGGAAGAAATTAGTTTTGATTGTCATGCAACTATGCCGGTGCTTTTTTTTATGAGGTCTATAATTTTGATGGGTTTCACATTGAATCTTAGAATCAAGACACCTTGACACCTTGATAAAATCTACAAGAGACCATATACACAATGATCATTGTATTCATAACTAACTTCTTTGATTGAAACACCTATTTACTCATTGAATCCTTTATACATCTCGCATAGCCATGTTGTCTGACATAAGACTACACATAGGTCTATTAGTCATGAGAGAAATTATTACTTCTAAACTACCTCAAATAAACATGAGAGATGTTATTACTTGTAAACTTAATTCACATAAGGACTCAAACACTCTCCCTAACCACTTTCATGGGTAAGCTAAAGGCATAAGGTATCTTTTAGGAGATACCGTGAAGAAATAATCCACTATTATGCAGGTTTGAAAGGTATCTCTTAGGAGATACCTTGAAGGTATTGTAAGGTCCTCCATCTCCTAATAGTTACTTTCAACATCCCCTTGAATATATGGCAATGCCCTTCGAGATATCTTCTAGGAGATGCCTTCAAGGTACACTTAAAGGTATTACAAGGCCCTTCATCTCCTAAGAGATACCTTCAATGTCCCTTTAAATGTATGACAACACCCTTCAAGATATCTACTAAGAGATGCCTTCAAAGGCCTTAAAATACCTTCATGGGTAACTTGAACGTATATCCTAAGAGATACCTTGAAGGTACCCTTGCAAGTATTACAAGGCCATTCAAGTTATCACCCAATAGTGATTTCAAAGTGAAATAAAATTCTACTAGTGTGCATGTTAAACATATCTACTAGGAGATACAACATCCCTTTGAATGTATGACAATGCCCTTTGAGGTATCTCCTAAGAGATTCCTTCAAGGGCCTTGAAATACACTTTTAATACCATCATGGTTAACTTTAAGGTATCTCCTAAGAGATACCTTGAAGGGAAAATTCACTTTTGTGCATGTTTGAAAGGTATCTCCTAGGAGATACCTTGAATGTACCTGTTGATGAGCATTTTGACACATTTCAAAAACATACTTCCCCCTCATCTTTATCCTTTGAAACAAATGTTTTTGGATTCCTTTGCTCATAAGATTATATTGGTTGGTGCCTAATATGTTAGAAATGTATAGTTAGCTTTTAGGCCATCCCCTTTGAATGATTTTTACATCTCTCTACATATAATTTATTTTTAGTTTGGTCATACATTATTAGTTTAAGTGTGAGTTAGTGTATTTATTATAAAGATTTAATATGTATTTTATATTGTAGTTTAGAATTCACATTTGTTGATATACAATTAATCACTACTTAATCACAAATAATTTTATAATTGATGTAATAAGCAACTTATATATTAAAAAGATAAATAATTAAATAATTTCAATTGCTTTACAGAATGTCTTTAGGTGAGAAAGGAATTCCCACACTTAAAAGGAAAAAGAAGGCCTCAATTTAAGAGAATTTGGATATATTACCATTTAAACTACCAAAATTAAAATTAAATCCACATCACCATCTTCCACTTTATGTTAGTGACAAAATTCTTCTTGTTGATTGGTATTTTGAGTTATTTAGTCCACCAAATATGCGTAGATATTTATTTGTTTAGCATTATATTTGGAAAATAATCTTCTCAAATTGGAATAATCTTTGTCTGTGATAAGGATGAACTTAAAGATGCCCTTCAATTCCAACTGAAAGTACAAAATGAAGAAGCTAGAATTCTTCATTGTGTTATAGCTAATTTTAATAAATTTTCACTTAGTAAAATAGAATTGACAAAAAAAATATCTCCTTCTTGTGAAACATTTGGGTTTCATTTGAATATTTATGATAACCTTGAAATGCTTGGGTTGATAGATAGAGATAATTTAGTCATTAGAATACGAAATATGTTGAAAGAAAAACATGAACAAGGGGCAACAACTTCTTCTACTTGCCACCATGTAAACATGTATTTAAGACATCCTACAATCATGACAAAAAAAACATTGGAAAAAAAAAGATAATAAAGGACAACATAATTGTATGTAGATTTGAAAAAGGCTATACAATTACTCACATCAATGGAGAAATATAAGATCTAACAAAAGGTCAATACACTTTTGTTGACACAAACTTCTGATCAAATACATAGTGAATTATCTACATAGTATATTTTCTCTATCAATTGCACCTTGAATATTCCTATAGAGCTCTGTGAATTGGGAGATGCTAATATCAAAATAAGAAATCTGAATGAAATAAGGATGAATATTATAATTCATTCATTTCTAAAATATAATTAGGTTCAAATGAAGGATGCTTTATTTATTCTTTTTTATCCAAATAAGCCTCAATGTCTTATTGAATCAAAAGAAGTCCTTGAATATATTATGGAGAAAAAAACTATAAGGTTTAAAATTATAGATGGCCAACACAAAATTATAACACAACAGATAATTCTTTTAGAAGAGGAATACAATTTAGTATCATTGAAAAAAAAATGTTCTGTTAGAAAGGCGAGATTTTGAAAACTTGTACTCCATTTCACATTGTTCACAAAAAATGTAACCAATATAATAAAGCCAATGAAATAATTTATAAGGTTTCGTTTGTAGAAAGAGATTGATCTGCATGTGACCTTATCCAACTAAGAAGTTATAAGAATCTTGAAATAAGGAAAAAAGACATAAGAAATACATGAACAATATAGACACTTGTTTACATAAATGAATTATTTAGCAAAACAACTATAAGAGATAAAATGCCTTCTTTTCATGGAACAACTTGTTTGGAATTATTTTGATAAGGCATTTGATTTATTTGAAAGTGGTACTTTACCTAGTTTAGATAAATAAGATTTAAATCTAATTGGTTTAATAGTACTTATAAATATTCAAAGGCTTTTAAACAAACAAAAAATAGAACTAACAGATTTATTATAAAAAGGGTCTATTTCTTTCTTGAAAACCCCTAGGTATAACAACATGGATATTTTGAAAAAAGGTGAAGCTGGAAAGTAAGATATTTTGAAAAATTATAGCTTATTTCATCAACCATGATTTGACACTATCAGCAAAAAAAGAAATCACACATAAAGAGGTAATGGAGCATTATATAATTTCTATGAAAAGGTTTGATGATTTGTGTGTCCTGGATGAAGGTATTTCTAAAAATTAAAAAAAACTGGGAAGCATTATCTCTAGATTCAATAAGCATATTGAAAAAATATCTATAAAGTGATGGAGATTAACTTTCCAAAACAAACAAAAATATTTAGCTGCCATTATGGCCCCCCATGTTTTTGGCCATCCATTTTAAAAGATTTCAGTGCAATGTTCATTGTTGGTGTGAACATTGATTTGATAATTACTGATCTTCTGAATCTCATTAAAGATTTTAAGGAAGAACATCTTTGCCTTTTTTTAGGCATTAATTGATAAAATTATAGTTAGGGCTTTCAATGTATTCATCATTCACAAACTTAAATATTTTTCTAGCATTCAGAGCTCTCTCAAAAATCTATGTGTTGGTAATTTTTATTACTGCAAAAAATGGGTGTCATACTTTGGGGTCCAGATAGTGATAGATTCAATTGGAATCATATTATAGCTATCAATTTTTCTCAAGATTTCATTAATTTTCAGCTTGAATATTTCATCCTCCATTCACAACAAAGTAAATTAGAGGGAGGTGTTGACATCAATTAAGAAGTACCAACATTTCAAATGATTGGTTCAAACAAAATAGAAAGGCCATTCAAAAATGAAATAGATAAATTCTTTTGGGAGAGACTTATCTCTACTTTCAACAATTCAAATACATGTTATGTGCTAGGGGTATATACAGGCACTGGAGTGGTGCTTACTTGTACATAATTATAAAGGAAATTATCTTGCATTACAAAAACTGAATAACAAATAATTTTTAATGTTCAATTTTAAAATTGTTTAAATAATTTAGAGCCACCAATACAAGAACAACCACTTCAATCAGTACCAGGCGCATAACATTTTTAATTTATTTTATAAACATGCTTAATTTTTCAAATATAACATCTTAACAATCTTTCAGTGTGTATGCTTTATTTTTCAAACCTAACAACTTAGCAATCTTTTGGTGTGTAGCACCAATGGCATTACATGCAAGTGAAGAAACAATAATAATGGAAAATCAAATCAATGAACATGACACATTACAAGTTGAAGAAGGTAAGATAAGATCATACATATTTTTACAATTATATAATTTATTTATTTAACTATTTATAATACTGACAAAATATTTCTTCGTATGTTTATGTCTCAAATAAAATAGTTCACAACATAGCTCTACAACTTTGTGTCTCCAACATAGCAACCCATGACACAACTCTGCATCTTGTTGCCTCTATGAAAACAACACAAGGTAAAACTCTACAACAAGACACATTTTTAAAATATAAATATCAAATCAATTGATGACGAGAATTTTTAGTTACTACATTATACAATACAGGGAATAAAGAAAAAAGGTTCAACGAAAGAGTGTACCTGTACAAACTACAAAAAGGTTAAAAAATGTGAAAACCCTTTTCAATGAATGTGTAATTATACAATTTCATACACTAAAATATATTAATTATCTTTATTTATTTAAACACATTATGATTGAATTTTTGTTTATGGATAGGAGATTGTAGAAGACAATAAAATATAGACTTGCATCAGCGTGGGATTTGGAAGTGTGGGTTCATTTTATTATTGTGTCAAATTGAATGTGGTTGTATTTACCCATTAAAATGTTATTTACATGTTGAATTTACCTAGTTTAAAATAACAAAATATGTGATATATTGTGTCTTCAATACAATAAATTTTGATGTTGAGTATCCATGATATTTATCAATATAAAAATGATTTCTTTGAATGGATAGAAATATTATGATTGTGAGAAATTAGATAAAGAATAAATTTTACATTAAGAATATTTTGATGAAAAAGGGCACACACACACACACACACATATAAGGAAAGAAATGAATAAAGTATATTGTGTTAGAAATAATTATGTTGCTATTCATTCAAACATTTTTTAATTTGATGTGTCTTATTAGAAGTGTATGAAGATAGTTCGACTATAGGTGTCTATTCATTTGAAATTAGTGATAGTGAAATTTGGATTAGAATGAGTAAATCCTATTTTGTTTGTTGTGATGGGCAGTATAAACAGATAAATATGTATTGGTATGCATAAGAATAATTGATACTTTCATTAATGTAAAAATATAGATGTTTGATTAATGTCAAATTACAATTAATGTTTTTGAGAAATGAGTTATGAAAAAATCAGATTATTTCTAAATATGATCAAGTTATGGTCAAGTTATAAGGATTCATTATAAAAATGTATATGCATTTATATGTTACACAACTGGCAATAGAAATGGTACATTTGTGTATAATAAGTATAGTTACATGTCCTGAGCATGTATATATTTTTATATATGTTTATATGAATTTTTATAAGATTTAAGGAAATTCAAATGAAAAATGCATCAAATGAAATGCATTATGTTTATATGTTACAATATGAAATGCAAATCAAAATCACATCAATGATCAATCTAACATGTAAAACATTTTCTTAAAAAAATTCCATGTTATATTTCTTATAATATAATATTGTTAATAAATGATTGCTTTCTTTTTTAACAAATTATAGATATTTTAAAGGATGAACTAAAATTGACTTCTAAAAAACTATTGATTTTAGGGTTGGATGACTTATTATTTATTGTGCATAAAACAAAAGATATGCAAATGAATGATATGAGGAAAAAAGAAGATTATAAAATAGAAAATATGTCATACTACATTCAAGATCATTCAAAAGAAATTTTGAAGGTGGTACTGTAGTCTTTTTCTCACGTTGGCATTTGGTCAATGATAGAGGACAATCATTTAAGGCTACTCCTTCAAGCCATGGGTTACACAAGTTCAAATTTCATCTTTGTTTGGGGCAAAATATATTCTAATCCCTTTAATATAAACATAAAGAAATTGGATGAAGTTTTTTTTAAAGGGACCTTTGGAGATGATCTTTTAATTTCCAACATGGTGTTCATTGATTTTAATTCTCAAAATTGTGTTACAAATCAAAATTTGAAAATGAGTTATGTTACTTCAAGTAGATATACTGCAAATGGAAATTAGAAAGATGAAAGGATTGGAGAATCAAAATCTATCATTACATTCTTGGAAGAAAACATAAAATCCATGCCAGTAGCTATGAACCATTGTTTATAAGGATGTAACTTCACCATATGATTCTTTCAAGTGTATTTATTGATTATAAACTATAATTCTAGTAAGCACTATCATCAATTTCATATAAATCAAATCTAAATTATTTCAAATGTAGTCCAATTTATTTCAAATATATTGATTTTAATTTAGGAATGCTTTAATCTAGTTAAGTGAAATTTGATTTATAGTTAGAGATACCTTGAAAGTATTAAATCAGGTCCAAGTTTCAAAGCTAAACCCCTTGCAAGTGGATAATCCATCATTTTTTCTTGAAATTTCCCAAGTTGATCCATTAGTATATTGACACCTGCTCATGAAGATCTTCCCAATGAACTAGGTTGCCATATTTATATGTATAGGGAACTCTATACACCCACCCAAATATGTGTGTGTGTGTGTGTGTGTGTGTGTGTGTGTGTGTGTGTGTGTGTGTGTGTGTGTGTGTGTGTGTGTGTGTGTGTGTGTGTGAAGGGCATCTATATTCTAGTCGGTACCCTACATAATTTATCCCTATCTAAACATTGGCATTAGTAGAGGGGAGCGATAGCCCCCGATAAATATAATATATATGAAGGTAGCTCCCCTGTATATGCCTATCTAAACAAATGGGGACATTGGAACATAACTATAGAGAGTTTCATGGGAGCCCGCCAACCCCCCCTCCTCTCTCATTTATCTATGGGGTGAGCATAGCGAATACCCCTCCCCACCTCTATATATATGGTATGGGGAGTTAGATAGATTTTAGTTTATATATAGGGGAGGGCCCCAAAAAAATAATTCTCTAGTCTCTCTCTCATTAAATTTGTTTTTCGATGCCAAGTCAGTTACCTTGGACTCATGCAAACCTTAACAACCTGATGAAAATGTAGTTTTAGTCCCTATGTTGCCTTCATTCCAAAAATGAATGGCTATCCATCAAACCTAGCATATTTTGGATGACTAATAAGCAACCTTGGGAAACATCAAATGGGATTATATTAGTAGATGAACTAATTGCTTATTATTTTTTCATACATAATTTGTCCTTTAGGCCTATTTCTTATTCTATTTCATTCTACTAATAGGATTTTGAGATGAAAACCTAATAGTAAATCTATTTTTCCTTTGCTTATTCTGAGAAGAAGTAATTGTGTGTGTGTGTGTGTGTGTGTGTATATATATATATATATATATATAATAGAATAAAATTCCAAACTTGGGCATGTTCAAGGTATCTACTAGGAAAACCCTTGAAGGTACAACAAGACCCTTCAATGAATCTCCTAGAAGATAACTTGAAGGATAATCAAGGGTACCTTGAAGGACAATCAAGTGTACCTTGAAAGTATCTCCTAGGAGATACATTTTAAACATGCATAAGAGTACCCTTGAAGGTATTACAAGGCCCTTCAATGTATCTCCTATAACCTATACATAATCCTCTAATAGTTCATAGATGGCTTTCATTTCAGCATAGATAACCTAACCTTGGGTGCACAGTGTAAGCAGTTTTTATGCACTCACCCAATCTTTTATTAGTTAATTCAACAAAAAATTGAGTGGTTTGTCTTCAAACATTACTTGATCACTAAGGACTTGTGTAACTAGAGTATGACAAGTATCATTGATGAGTTACCTAGCCTTAGCCATTTGATTTTTTGCATTTAATTTCTCCTTGTGCAATCGAAAAACTTTTCATTCCAAGTCTAAAGCTTTTTATTTAATGGATTATTAGAATGTAGCTACTCCTTTAATTTTATTGGATAATGGTAGTTGTAAAACATCCAAATATGTCTCCATAAAAGTGAGAGTAAGCACAGTGGATATGGTTGCAACTGTGGTAGGAGCTGGCATAAAATGAACTAACTAAAGCAAAAAAGTGGTGAATCAAGATGATGTTGTAGGGATATCCCACAACCATTAGATATAAGGATGAGACCTTGATAGTGAATTCTCCTCTAGTGCACTTGATTGGTTTGCATCCTTATGGTATGTTGCACATTCTACTTCTGTCTTTTCCTTAACTTTATTTTCATTCATAATATGTGCCTCAGCCTTAGCTTGGGCTTTGGTTGTGGCCTCAACCTAGATTAGATCTTGCTCCTTGACCTTAAATCTGGCCTCAATTTCAACCTTGGTATCTGTCTCAGCCATAGCTTTGGCATCATCCTCTACTTTATATTTGGCATCAGCCTCAACTTTTTCCTTGGCAGCTTACACCTCTACTTCACACTGGACTTCCTCCTCCTTTTGGAAATATTTTTGGTAGCTTTCTCTCACACCTCTTATTTTGTTTGATTTTGTTGTGTAACTTATTCTCATGCACATTGATTTGAATACCATTGTAAAACTTAGTTATCAATGCATGTTACCCCAAATATTGCATGACATCCTATGGAATTCGAGGGTATGACCTGATCAAAACTAGAGTCTCAAGCCACCATGTGTTAAACCATCTCAGTTGCTCATAATATTTCCCTGTCTTTGTCCATGTGATGCCTACAAGGGTATTATCAGGCCAAAAATCCATAGTAAAAAATTTTACTGGGCCTAGTGGGGACTTCCATTATGTGAAGCATAATAACAAAACTAGATTCAACTGATATTGGAAATTTTTCCAACCTATTTAAATGGGATAATTACCTATGCATGAGTGTTATTCCTTATCTTTAGATACACTGACTTCCTATAAACAAGTTCTCAAGGTTGGGGCTATGTCTAGTGGCAAGGGCCAAAGATGAAACTGGATGATTAAATACTTCATGCATTAGTCCACTTATTAGTAGACTTCAAGACTTTGATTTTATGGGACTATCTTGTTGAGGCACAGTAGAGGGCCAGTCAAATGATACCATGTTTCCCAGTTCCTAAAACTACATCAAAGGATCAATTGATCTGAAGGCCCAGAAGGGTGCCACATGTTCGAAATAGTCCAATCTATTTAAAATGATCTGTGCCCAAATGGTTTAAAATAGTCCAATTTATTTGGAATATAGTAAACATATTTATGTAGAAAATATTCTCGAATCCACTTTAGTGGGTATAAGTCCAAATTATTTGAAATATCCCAATTTAATCAAAATGATCTATGTTTAAATGGTTTGAAACAATCTAATTTATTTGAAATATAGAAAAATTATTTTTGGAGAAAATTTTCTCCACTCCACTTTAGTAGGTATAAGTTTACATTATTCAAAATGATCTATGTCCAAATACTTTGAAACAGTCCAATTTATTTGGAATATAAAAAATATATTTTTTGAGAAAAAAATTTCCACTCCACTTTAGTGGGTATAAGTCCTCATTATTTGAAATAACCCAATTTATTCAAATTTATATATGCCCAAATGGTTTAAAACAATCCAATTTATTTGGAATAAAGAAAAATTATTTTTGAAGAAAATTTTCTCCAATCCACTTTAGTGGGTATAAGTCCAAATTATATGAAATAGCCCAATTCATTCAAAATTATCTATGCCCAAATGGTTTGAAACAGTCCAATTTATTTGGAATATAAAAATATTATTTTTGGAGACAATTTCTCCACTCAACTTTAGTGGGTATAAGTCTAAATTATTCAAAATATTATTTTGAATAAGAAACTTATCTTTGATGGTGTAATTATTAAGCTCTTTGTAGTTTGCGCACATCCTCCAAGTGTCATCTTTCTTACGCACCATTACCACCGGGGAGGAGTATTTACTTTGGTTGTGTCTAATAATTCTTACCTCTAGCATATCTTGTACCATCTTTTCAATTTAAATATTATAGGCATAAAGATATATGTAGGGTCTAATGTTGGGTGGTGTACTAACTAGAAGTAGTCTAATGGCATGATCATGTGCTCTTCTTGGTGGAAGTCCTTTTAGCATGGCATGGAAAACAACATAATAGTTATCTAGCACCAATTATAAATCAGGATGGGTAGACTCCTTGGTTGGTTGAATTTATATGGAAAAAAATCATACAACAAATCCTTTAGCACCTTTTATAAGCATTTTTGTTAACTGGTGATAACTACCCAATTATGGAGATTTAGCCTATAAACCACGCAGTTCAAATGTCTTACTTTCTAAACAAAAGTGCATGAATAGTTCTTAGAAATTCATCTCAATGGTGCCCATAGTGGTGAGTCATTTCACTCCCAAAACAATGTTAACCTGATCATGGGAATAGCAAACATAGGATAATCTAGTGATTAGTCTCCCCATTTCAAGCTTAATACTATGGAATTTTTTGGAATAATTAACTGTACCACCATCTACAATCATGACCTGAAATCTTAGAACTAGGTAAATGAAATAATTTAAATAAGTAAACAACTTGCTATTGATGAAATTGTGTTCACTTCAAAATTAAATCAACACAATCACCTTATGTTTCTTGATTAAATACACCATCTTACGATTTTTATGAATACTTGATGCAAGTGCATGATCATAAAGAAATTCATTCTTGTACATACTAATCTTAGGTAGGATTTGAAGGTTATATCTTATCAATAAGAAGCTTGTTTATGATTTATTTTATCTTTAATGGGTCATTTTTAGGTGTTCAAGGTCTATTTAGTATCTTAGGGAAGTGTAAAAATCAAGAATATTTCCAAATCTTACTCTTTAGAGCATCATAGTTACTTTCTTGCCAAACTCTATATTTTGAAATTTTGACTTTTTATTTGTCCTTTGAGGATGTTTCTCATCTTTCAAAGCAATGTAAAAGGATAGTATTATTTTAATGGTGTTTATTTAGGTTTAAATTCATGTTATAGAGTTTGTCTTATGGTTTAATTAATAATAAACCTATTAAAGTTATTTAAAGTTAGTCCAAGATAAGTGTAATGTTAGTTGTCTACATTGAGAAGGGATTAGAAAGTTGTTGAAAAGCTTTTACTGCATGTAAAAAAAAGAACCAAGAATATACATAATGATAAGGATAAAATAATAAATTTAAGTATATAATAAAGTAAAAAATACAAGGAGAAGGACATGAAAGGCAATATTTAGGATTTCAGTGATCTATGAAGGTCTACTTAAGTATGTAAAATTTCAAGCGTATAGAAAAGAATAACAAGGACTTGTCTTAATTTGGAATTAAATATGAGACTTGATGAATATGTAAATGAATGTTTTTATTATTTATTTATTATTATTTTACTTTATTATATTGGTTATTATATATAAATTATGAAGACTCGGTTCTGATATATATATATATATATATATAATTGAAGGCTAATTGCACACAGTTAGAACAAAGATCTTTTTGGGCTAGTCATAACTTGTTTCAAGGTAAAATAAAGATTGATCAAGATTGAAAATTGATTTTAAAATTAATATTAATGTATTTATGTCCTAATATAATCAAAAATATCCTTTTATAGTCATTATATTTTAAATTTTCCATTTTTAAGAGCTCTCGGCCTTGTGACAGTCCACTAGGGTTTCAAGATACTAAGACTATCATATCTTCAAAATAAACCATGAAAAAGTACTAAAACTTTGTATAAATGTAAAAGAGAATTTTTGTGATGTCTGGAAAGATATTTCAAATTTTTTTTGAGGTTTTTAGAGAAAGATATTTCCAAAATTCAATCAACATGCCTGTAGGTAAGGGTTTTAAAAGGGTTCATCGTGACTAAAAGATGCATATCTTCTAAATGATAAGGCCAAATTAGTTAAATTTTTTTGGAAAGGTTTAATAGGATTATAGTGAGGTAATTAAAGTGATTTAAAGGTTTTTATAGGTATATATCCCAATTTATGGTCAAAATTTAGACCTATAATCCTAAAGACAAGCCCAAAAACCCTAATAGGAGAGACAAAAATGGGCATAAGTTCTAAACAAATAAACCAAATGTTATGAAATTTTATGAAAAGTTGTATGAGGTTAGTTTTTATGTGTTAAATATGATTTTAGAATTTTTTAACACCTAGAGAGAGATATATTATCAAAACTCAGACTACAGATCTGTAAGTAATGCAAAAAACCCCACTTTTAGCAGCACTAAAAGGTGCATAACTTTAAAAAGAATCAATTAAATGGCATGAAATTTTGTAGTTAGATGTGTGAGGATGTATATGAAGGATTAGAATTTTATTTAAAACCTTTGGATACATGTAAATAAATTTATTTTAAAAACATAATTTGTAGGTCTTAAACAAGAACAAGAAGAAAATTATGTTTTCTATTTGTTTGCAAATATCAAGAAAGTACCAAAGAAAGAAGGTATTAATTGGGTTATATGAGGTAAATATAAACCCTATAAATCATTTTTAGTCATAATTATTTGAGTTAATAAGAAAATATTCATTTTTGGAGGGTAAGAATATGAAAAAACTGTAAGATTAAGGTCTAAAATGTAGATTTCTATCTTTTGTGAAAATCAACCATATAAATGTGTGATAACTTGTTATTTGAAATGAATAATACAGGTGCATAAAATTAGTATTTCAAGACTAAATTTAAGACATATGAGTGTTTTTTGTTTATTTTTATTGTATAAGGGTGAACCATTTCATCATATTGTCATCAAAGTTAGAGAAAGAGTGTTTGGTGCTCATCAGTACTAATACTTGAAATTGCATGATAGGAAATAGTATGTTGAGAATAATCATATTCATCCTTTGGTTATTATATAACTACACCTAAGGTCTAAGCATCTACATCATCCTCATTCGCACCTTTAGTGTAAAATAGCTTCTTTTCATCACATCTATGTCCTTTGTTCCATTTGCTATCACAACCAAAACATAACCCTTTTGCACAGTTCTCTTCAATTTCTTGAGGGGTCAATCTTAAAGTCTAAGGAAATGATGGGGTTTGGAAATTTCATTCATGGACATTAACGAAAGGTATTTGTTTGACTAGATATTTTTCCTCTACCATGCATACCATTAGTATGGTTGTAAATATTTAACTAGGACTAAATATGCAAACCTCCATTTAGATTTTATCTTTGAGACCACCCAAGAACATGTCAATCAAATTTGCCTCAATGATGTCATCCACATGCAAGGATAGATTTTTGAATTGATGAATATAATCCTTCATAGTCCCTATTTGAAATAATATATCTAGTTGACTAAAGTAGTTTCCTGAGACATTATTGCAATAGTGGAGTTGCATCTCCTCAAAAAATATAGACTAAGTAACCTGAAGACCCTTATTTTTATTTTGAGCACACAACCATATATATCAAATGAATTGTTCAGGGTCTAGATACAAAGAGGACTTGACCACCTTTTGTGCACATGGATTTTAATGTAGATAAAATAAAAAATTTATTTAATTGATCCAAGTTAGTGGATCCTTACCATCAAACTTGTGCAAGTCCACTTTTAGCAACAATTGCTTTAGACCAGGATTGGAGGTGTGATTGTTTGAATAGGGAGAACTAAAATAGAGTGGTGGAGGATTATTTTTCAAAAGTTGAGCTATATTATTGGGTAATGTCCTAGTTGTAAGTGTTAATTGATCCTTTTAAACATCCAGGTCCCTTCTTACCCCAATGATGTCCCCTTTGACCACATCAAGATCATCTTTTTGCACCATGATTTGTAAATATGACTGAAGTTAGTGAACTAACTCAAAAACAAATGGATCAAAAGTGTTGGACTCCCTGTCATCCTTATGAAGATTTTTTGGATTTTCTTTCCCTTTCATGTATTCGTGAGTGTTAGGACCAACCATACACAAACCCTAGGATGAAGAGTTTCATCCCCCCGAAAAAGTGTATCGATAGATTATACCATTGTGATCATCTCATTGAGATGAAACCAAGGACTGTTAATGTGCATAAGGGTGAATTTTTTTGGCCCAAAAAGTGTACCATTAAATTATACCACTATAATCCTCTCATTGAGATGAATCCAATGACTGCTAATTTACAAAAAAGGTGAAAAATTTATAGATTTTTTTAATAGTTTTTTTAAATCACTTCGAATAATATTGTAGTGATGGAAAAATTAAATTCTTCTCTGATTGCATTTTTTATCCTTCCACTCATAGGAGACCCATAACCCCTGATCTGAAAAAAAAAAGGATGCCATAAAAACTAACCCAAATTGAAGCTCTGATACCACTTATAGTGAAATTACTTAGATGTTAACAATATAATATTATATCACATAAATAAGAGCATAGTATGCATATCCATAACAATAAATGATAGAAGAGAAGAATGCTTGATAAATGTAGCTGACTCACTTCAAGGGCCAACCTCCACAACAATGTAATAAGAGCAAAATTTATAATATGATGATAAAATATTAACCACTACCTCATATATATACTCTACTTAGCCATGGCTATTCCATAGGTTGACCTTACTAAGAAAATAGAGAGATGTGACAAGATAATATAAGAGGTATGTAAGCCAAAAGTCAGCCACACACATCCCTTGACACATCATAGGTTAAGGGTGTAATAGGTGTTGATGGCACCACTTGCAACCATGGTTCCTTTTGCCTTTGTCTAGCATACAAAACACTATAGTATTTTGGCATTGTGTGGCCTTATTAGGTTACTCCCCTTTGCATGGCATGTTTTACTTATGTGTGATAGGGTTAGATGGTGTGTTGTGCACAACACTAGATGAAGAAGATAAGTTATACTTCATCTTTGCTTAGCTTAGATCATGATGGTGTTATAATATTCTTGCCCCGATGTGTAAGAAGTCAATAATTCCATATGTATGCAAATATAAGGTGAGAGTCTACATATCTACTTCAACATCTTATGTTGCTCTATAAAATTCTTGATCAAACACGTAATGTAGTCATGGAACTCATTGGTATACTCTTTAACCGATTGAACCTTATGCTTGTGTAACTATTATAACTTGATGTATTCATATCCATAGTGTTTGAGGGGGTATTATTAATCCTTTAAGGAGTTAGAAAAAAAACTTATAAGTCATAATGGCTTATAGTCTTATTCAAACTACACACCAAAGTTTTCCCACTAGTAAGACACTAAAATGGACATCTTCACCATTGTGGAGGTGATCTTCTTGGCAATAGTGAAATGATTAACTGAGAAGTACGCCTCAAGTTATCAAATATAGTTATCTAATGTTATAGTGTTGATTATTTTTGAACACTAGGATGTTAATATTGACTTGCACTTTGAAGTGGGTTTGTTGTTGAAACAATGGATGCATATGACACGTGGAAGGAGGAGTGTCTTGTGGACTAAGATATACCATTAGTTCACATAATTGGCTAAAGAGTTCATTGCACTACTCCTTGAGGACATCTTGGATAAGCTTTTGGATGTCTAAGGATGCCTTGATTTTTTTATGGGCTTCAACCATCTCACTCTTTCTATGAAGTTCTTTTAGATACTCTAAAACATAACCAGTTGGTAATCATTATTTCTCACATTGTGTTCATGTGTTTATAGGCATATGAAATCTATTTATCTAATACCAATGATTCATACCACAAGGCCCAAGATGTTTGTATAGTGGACAACTTGTAATTGTTGACAAGTTTGATCTCACAGGTCAAACTATCACCCTTGTAATTCAAAACTTTTCTTGTCATGCTTATACAACCTTGTTCATAAGTTTTGTCATGCTTTGATAATCTTCAAGTGGTCTTTCTAAGGTCTTGTTAGCATTGTTTAAGGTAATGTCCTTACCAAGCATTCCAATGCCTTCAGAGTTAATCTTATGGGTTTTAGGGGTATGTCATGTTGTGTTGAGAGTGTACATAGTATGTCAGGTCAAGTCCTTTCACTTGGTCACTTGGTTTAAAGCTCATTAGTCTTGTTTGATAAAATTAAGGTATTTTAGCATTTTTTAAGGTTTTTAGAGAAACTTGGGTTTCAATTGTAGTCAAATAAAGCGTTTTCAAGGAACTTTTCTTTCATGGAGCATTAAATCCAATAGTGAATAGGTTATTTAAAGTCAAATATGGCTTTTCAAATCTCTTTAAGTCATACAACCATGCATTGGTCTTCCACCATGCTTTTCATGCACTCTAAAGTCATTTAAGACACTTTTGAAGCCAAATTAAGGAGTTGTATAGATTTTTTTAAAAGGAAAACATTTAAAGAAGTTTTAGAATGTGTATATTGTTAGGATAAAGTTAGAGTATCAGGTTACATGATAAATCATGACCAATTACTTCAGTTTTAAATCTAAACAAGTAGTTTAAAGCACTTGTATGAACTTTAAGAGTCCACTTTTTGATCAAAATGGTTTAAAAGTGTATCTCTATCTCCCACTAGTAATTTTAACCTTCAAGAAGCTTACATAGGTCTTAGGAAAAAAACTATACATCCTCTCCCCTATTGATCTCTTTGCAAGCTCATAAGGGTTATCTTCATCTGAATAGTACAGGTTGAGTTGGGGGCTAAGATCTTGACCAAAATTTAGGACCCCTATGAAATATTAATTGGTGGCATGGGTCATTTTATTGAGCTCTTTAGCTTTATGATCAATCGCTAAGGAGCTAAGGTGCTTATTTTAGGCTCAAAACCCCACTATCTCAATTTTGGGAAGTCTAGTTGTATATTTGAATTCATGAAGGTAAGATAAATATTTCATAGGTTATTCAGAGGTCCACACGACCCTACCATATACTCTATCATAAATATGCATTGGTCAAGCAAGATCTCATGGTCACAAGTTGTTTTGATCTCATGGTCTGAGTTCCTAAATGAGATTGGTTATTGTGTGGCCTTTCAGATATCAACATACCCTATTTAAATTTTTTAAAGTCACAAAAAGGCCCATCAACACTTGAATGGTTTCAAATTCCATGTATGCATGCTAGTCTTTCTTGGTGTAGGTCTTCATGAGGTTGCAGGTAGATGTAGGTGCTTTGAGACCTTCTAAGTGTTTGGATGGAGTAATTCCAACCCTGATCTAAGTATATAACATGATAAGAGCACTATTAAAAAATTTAGGTTCAAGATAATGAGCATGAGTCTCATATACATTCTCCATAAGGACTTAAACAAGTTTTATCCACTCATAGGTCTACAGACATGTAGGTAGATATCTTTGAATATATGTTTCATATTAAAGGTGTTTTGTTAATGGAGAGATGGACATAAAATTATAGAGATTCATATGATCTTGATAGAATCCACTGCTTTATCAAAATCATGAATGAAGTCAAGACTCCAACTCCCATACACAAGCATTACACAAAAAATGATTATGTCATCATGGACCTAAATATATAAATGAGAGAATTTGAGATTTTTATGGTTTAGTAAAAAGTCTATATACCATAGAGGGTGATAAATAATTGGAAAGAGTTTATACAATTTCAAGATAGAAAAATACTAAAGGGACTCCTTCTAACAATCTATACAAGTAGAATAGAGACCTACAGGTTCTAAACCTATAAGTCCCTATCTTGGACTAAAAATCCAATGATCATGTAAAGGGTATAGGTGTTGAGACATGCTTCAGTGTAGACATGTGAAAATACATAGGTCAATGTAGATACATAAGTGGTTTAATATCCAAATAAAATTTTCAATGATTGAGTATGCATCCTTAATGCCTATATATAGGTCTGAGTCTGAAGACAAGAAGGCAGAGTTTAAAGATGCTATGAAAAGGTGATGGAAATTGTAGAGTAGTGAGAAGAAAATTCCATGAAGTTTTATTACCTTTAAAATTTCAATGATGTAATATAGAAATACAACTTCAAAACTCATGTCAAACCCTTCCTAAATGAGCACCTATAGCCATCATTTGATAGGGTAATCTTAAACAATTGTGTGATTGCAAAAGTGAGGGGTTTCATGCAATTAGAGAAGGTTATAAACTCTTAACACTGTATAAGAGGTTATTGACGTTTTCAATGACATGAATACAATTCCTAAAGCTAAAATACATTCAAACACCTAAATTAACATCTACAAGTTGCTAGGCAAGATCAGTCTAGTTTCAAATTGAAGAGGGGACTAAATACATAAAAGAAATAATGGGGTCTAGCTCAAGTAGACAGAAAAAATGCATAATATTCATTAATTTTGAATAGATAAAACAATAAGCATGAAATATAACCAAATCGAGTCATTCCAACTCTGTATACACAATCAACAAGCATCTAAACGACCACCTATAGCCAGTGACCTTAATACAGGGAATCATTTCTTGGAGTAAGAATGTAGAGAAAGGTCACACTTGTGATAGTATAATAAGTGTTATGATGAAGTTGGAGGAGCTTTTAGAGAAATTATTTAATGAATCCATGTCCATTGGAAGCATTTTACAAGGTCAAACTTAGTGAAACAAAGCTTAACCCAAGCTGACATAGTCCATTAGAAACCTACAGGACTACTCTAGAGTAAAGTAAGGATAACATATTTATCACTAAAATTTGGATGTATACTAATAAAAAAGAGTTTATATTACCTTAACCAAGACTTATATTAATTTTGGATCCAGTGGAAGAGGTTGAAGGTTCAAGGAGTAGATCTCTAGGGTTAACAAACTCAGCGTGCCTAAAAACCCTTAAGTAGTGAAGAGTCAAGGTTTCAAAACTTATGGAAGGTATGTGTTTATGGAAGATAATTTTGAATCACTTAATGGATCATTAAAGACTCTCTGAGATCTTTATTTTCTATTAAAATGTGTTTTGAGGTCTACGACCCAAAAGGACCTTTCTCGACCTTCTCACGTAGTCCATCCTACCCAAGAAGCAAGTCTGTAGAGCTTAGAATCTCACCAGAGTTATATGGTGGATATATTTTACTATATTTGATGGTAGGGTCCTCTTAATTCAAACATATGGCATTGGTTTAATCCTTGGGTCCCACACCTTTATGAACCATCAACAAGGAGATTAAATACTTAAAAACCCCTATTTTGCTTGTCAAAGAGCTCGAGAAGATCATAATTTTGATTATAACTTATTGGATAAGTTTCATGATGATATATGGTAATTTTAGGTGTTATAGAGGTCCCTTATCTCCAATATCTAGGCACTAGTTTTTGGAATGGACCCTTGTCCTTTATGAATCATTGCTAAAACCATATGCTTCTCTAAACTCTTATTAAACCCTGCAATTGGCCCAATGGAGGAAATATAATTATTGATGCCTTAAAATGAAATTTTATATTACCTCAAAATGACCTTAACTACATTCACAACTCTCTTGAGCTCCATTTCAAGGTATTAGTTCACATGTGTAGGTACAGTACTATACAAAATGTTGATGGGGAATCCAGAACAAACACACCTGTTCTGATCCCACTTGTTAAGATCTTGCTCCTCAGAAAGAGCACAATATGATTACCAAACACAAGCAATTAAACATGCAAAAATATCCAGAAGTACAAGTAACTAGAATTCACAAATAGCACAGAATATGAGAGACAATATACAATCTTATATTAATACTCGTACAAAAAAGAATACAATAAAGAGACACCACACTCTTCCACCTTTCAGAGGCTTCCCACACCTCAAGTGTACAGTAATTCTTCTTCAAAAGTTCACTCTCCTACCAAAAATGGTCCCAACACACAACTCACACACAGAATTGGTGTTCACCTCTCCAACCAGTCAGTAATAACCCTGCCAGTACACCAAGCACTCTACAGTACTTCAAGTAGATCTCCCATGAACCTGCAACCTGCAATTCAACAGACCATATTTACACATGTAGATCTCTTATGAGCTTGCAACAACCTACAACTCAATGATCTTATAATGGAAGGATCTTCCTTGCCTTCCTTTCTAGCTCATGATTACAATACATGCCAATGGGTCTATAAATAGATCCCAGACTTAAACAATAACTTAGACTCTTAATTTACTAATAATAGACACGTAGCTCAAGACTCGAAATAGCATTTACATCCAAACAATCAGTTCAACAAACTAATTGTTCGTGCAACAAATAGTTCTGGAACACACAGGTGATCGACGTCGGTCCCTATCTGACTGGTGATGACCGACGTTGACTGACTCCCTACCGATGTTGGTTGCCTTCTGCATTCATCATGATCGACGTCAGTCATACTGCCGACACTGGTACTTCTAGAACTATAGCATCCTCCTCCATGTCTGCATAGTTGAAGCTTTTAGCTCCACAACCTAACAATCTCCCACTTGGAGATAAATAGCTGCAACTATACCTATACCTGTACATCATCTAGTTTGTTCCCTTGGCTTTGTATTCCTCTTCAAGATCACCCTTGAAGACTAACCACCACAAAACCTGTGGTGCACCTCCTGTCATCCAAATCACCTACCACATCCACATCTACAAACCATGTAGAAAAGAACTTGACCCTGCTTAGCATGTACACCTATTGCTGGTCCCTCTCAGAATCCACTGAACTGCCCTCCGATGCTTCTTTCCCAGATTAGCTCCTAACTTTCTGACAACTCCCACTACTTGGGAAAACTCAATTTTAGTACACATGTACTCAACCTCATTATGTGAATCAAGACACTATTCATAGAACTGTCCAACCATCGGCATGCTAACCGGTCTCACACAATCATCCTGAAACAAAGTCAACCTGTGACCTTCCATGTCCCTAAAACACACTCATGCCAAAGAATCTTGATGCTCCCAGATTTCTCATGACATACTTCTGAACTAGCTTTACCTTTAGTTCAGCAACTCCCTGTATTTGTAACCCTGCTACAAGCACAACATACAGTAATAGGATAATGTAGCTAATATTATCCAACCTGGTAAAGAGAAACACAATGATCAAACCTCCATTGTCCTACAGCTTACTCAAGACCATATACCCTGGCCTTCCATCTCACGTATCCATTCCCGCTCTTCTTCATCCTGAACATCCATTCATCTCTCAGTGCTTTCTTCTAGCTGGAAACTCCACCCAAAACTTCCATTTGGTTCTTCTCCAAGGAATCACATCCTCATCCATGCCAAGCTCCCACTGTTTCCTGGATCTACCTGCTCTGCTTCTTTAACAACTTCCTGGTTTTATACCATCAGTGAGCAACAAGTAGTGTAAAGAAGGGAAATGATAAATTTGAGGCTTACTTACCCTTTAAGTCCTCCATATGGGCACTTGAGACTCATTGACAGCTTGTTGTCCACCCAAAATCCATCTCAGTGACCGATGTCGATCACATCTTAGTCTGCACCCGACCGACATCGATTCCATGCGACTGCCTCACTGTCGATGTCGGTTCCCATGACCGATGCCAGTGTTTATTTTCCCCGAGTCACCGACGTCAGGCTACACATAGCTGACATCGGTCCCTGTCTGGACACCAATGCCAGTTTTCTAACTGACGTTGATCTCTGTGTTTTTCTTGTGAGAACTGACTTTTTCCTGCGAGCTCCTTTTGGATCAAACCCTTATCCAAATCATCCTTGCTCTGCTCAAAATTCTTCAGCCCCTTGAACTGAACTTATCTGTCACCTTCTCCTTGAAAACCAAGGCTTTCCTGCTCTTGTCAAAAACATCGAATTCCTCAAGAAACCTCACTTTCTTCTTCTACATACAGAAATCTCGATTCATGCTTTTCAAATCCGAAAGCATACCCTTTGACTCAAGAAGATGCATCTCCTTCTTATTCATGTGACCAAGCCTATTAAGCCACATCTTCGAATCTACAGCTGAAGTAGATAACTCAGAAAGAGAATCAGTAATACAAGTAGATAGATAAAGTGTACCTACTTTCTTACCTCTTGCTACAACAAGTGCACCCTTGGTAACCTTCCAAGAGTCTGCTGTGAGAGTTACTGTGCAACCCTCATCACCCAAACTTCTTATAGAAATCAAATTCCACTCTAGAACTGGGACATGCATGACCTTCTTCAACACCCATGTGTTACATGTCTGCAATTTTAGCTTCACTTTCCCTTTGCCAACCATCTGACAAGGCTTACCATCCCCTAAACAAATTTCTCCAAAGTCTCCCTGGACATACTCATGAAAAAATTCCCTATTTGGGGATGCATGAAAAGAGGCACCAGAATCTAAAACCCAAGATTCTACTTTATCCAAAGAACATACCAAAGTATCATGTGCAACGAACTCTGCAACATCTGCTTCTCCTTCATGTCCTTCATGCTGATCTTCACCCGACCTGCAATCTCTCTTTAAGTGCCCTTGCTTTCCACATTTCCAGCAGGTTATTCTGCCATACCTGGACTTGGATCTCCTTGATCTCCCATGCTCTATCTTCTCTCTTTGCCTTCCTCTGCCTTCCACACTCAAAGCATTTCCTGATGATTCACCTATGCTTAGCGTATATCTTCATTCAAGATTACACTCACAACATCATCCACTTTTAAGATTTTTGAAGTAGATGCAGTATTACTAACTGCCATTACCAAATTCTCCCAACTTTCAGGTAATGAGCATAAGATTAAGAGAGCCTTAATTTCATCATCAAAAACAATATTGACTGAATTTAACTGGTTTACCAAACCATGGAAATCACTAAGATGACTATGTACAGATCCACCTTCCAACATTTGCAAATTAAATAATTGCTTCATAAAAAATACCTTATTCAAAGCTGAGGGTTTTTCATATAAATTTGCCAAAGATTCCATCAACTCTACCGTTGTCTTTGCGTGTGATAAGTTGGAAATCACAGACGATGCAAGACTCAACCTTATAGATCCCAGAGCCTTCCGATCAAGAACCTCCCATTCTTCATCCTTCATATCCTGGGGCTTGCAATCAACCCCACCCAACGGTAAGTACAAATCTTTCTGATACAGGTAATCTTCAATCTGCATCCTCCATATTTGATAGTTCTTGCCATTAAACTTCTCCATTCTTAGCTTACTATCTTCTACCATTGCTCTACTCCCATTCAAACAGAAACCCCTGTGAGTAACCTGTAATCAAAACACACTAACCAGATCTGATATAACCTATTAGTATCCCAACCAAAAGCTCTGATACCAGTTGATGGGGAATCCAGAACAAACACACCTGTTCTGATCCCACTTGTTAGGATCTTGCTCCTTAGAAAGAGCACAATATGATTACCAAACATAAGCAATTAAACATGCAAAAATATCTAGAAGTACAAGTAACTAGAATTCACAAATAACACAGAATATGAGAGACAATATACAATCTTATATTAATACTCGTACAGAAAAGAATACAATAAAGAGATGCCACACTCTTCCACCTTCCAGAGGCTTCCCACACCTCAAGTGTATAGTAATTCTTCTTCAAAATTTCACTCTCCTACCAAAAATGGTCTCAACACACAACTCACACACAGAATTGGTGTTCACCTCTCCAACCAGTCAGTAATAACCCTGCCAGTACACCAAGCACTCTACAGTACTTCAAGTAGATCTCCCATGAACCTGTAACTTGCAATTCAACAGACCATACTTACACATGTAGATCTCCTATGATCTTTCAACAACCTGTAACTCAATGATCTTACAATGGAAGGATCTTCCTTGCCTTCCTTTCTAGCTCATGATTACAATACATGCCATTGGGTCTATAAATAAATCCCAGACTTAAACAATAACTTAGACTCTTAATTTACTAATAATAGACATGTAGCTCAAGACTCAAAATAGCCTTTACATGCAAATAATCAGTTCAACAAACTAACTATTCGTGCAACGAACAGTTCTGGAACACACAGGCGACCGAAGTCAGTCCCTGTCTGATTGGTGCTGACCGACGTCGGCCGACTCCCTGCCGATGCCAGTTGCCTTCTGCATTCATCATGACCGACGTCGGTCATACTTCTGACGCCGGTACTTTTGGAACTCCAGCATCCTCCTCCATGTCTGCATAGTTGAAGCTTTTAGCTCCACAACCTAACACAAAATAAGGCTAAATATGTAGTTAAAGGCTTGTTTGTGAACGTATAAGTTATAGAATTATATCTAAACCATTTATAGAGGCTTATAATGAATTGACAGAGGTTATCTTATCATAAAAACTCTTATAATGTCTCTCTAAATGTTATACCATCTCTACAAGTTGGTTGCCTAGTTAGAAAGTGAGGAAAACCCAGTTTTGCAAGCCAAGAAGCCAAGATGAAGGCTTATAAGTGAAATAAGAGATATCACTCTTATAAAATGATTTTTCTAAAGTTTTTTGGTCTAAATAAGTTATTTTCAAGTCTTATAACTTGAAGTTTTCATGAAAACACACTCGAACTACCTCTCAAGCATGCACAAGCACCTATGCTTGCTAATAGCCATTTATTGGTTTTCCCACCTACACAAGGCCTCATAAATAAAATGTGTTCATTTCTCTAGTACACTTCATACATTCTTCTAAACAAGGAGGTTTACCCATTTTGAGGGTTATAAAGAATGGGTTGAAAAGCAAGGTTTTGGTGTAAAATCACATTTTTTGAACTATTTGATGGTTATAATTGTCTTTTTTTCCATATGAAATGATTTTGATAATACATACATTGAGTAATATTGCCTTCTTCAAAGCAAAACTATTTTTTCTCTCCTACGCCATAATGCTAAAGGAGGAGTTCAAGTGAACAATCAACCAAGTCAAGGCATAGAAGTTATTCAAGGGGTTTTTCAAGGATTAATTCTCTCTTATACACAATTTTTAGGATATTAACAAGTCAAATTAAGTTTCAAATAACATTCAAAGTGTTGAAAGAGTCTCTAGCAATCCTAATAAGACCTTCTTTCCCTCCTACACCTAGCAAGTTGAAAATGTCAACGATGCTTCTTGCAACCTTATAACATCCCAAGTAAAGTGGAGATACATAATAAATTTATGAGGATAAGGTTTCAACTAAGGAATTAATGAGGACTAGAATACTTATTTTCAATGAAGAAGACTTATTCATCAAGGAAGACAAGCAAGTTAGTATATAGGGTGTACAAGCAAGGATTTAGGCACTTCAGCTGGTCAAAATCCTCCAATAAATGCCTAAGACTTCTTAAAGTTTCCAAAAAGTATCATATCTACCTCTACACCATTTTTCAAGAGAAAAAAAAGAGAGGAATTAGCATGTGTTACATTGGAGTTGGAGAAGGACCTAGTGGATGTCACATTTCCTAGGTTTTGGGTTGCGTTGTCTTTCTCTCTCTCCTTTCTCATTTTATTTATAAGTAAACATATTTATGTAACTTATAATAATCCTTAACCTAAGTTGTGTCGAGGACCTACTAAAAAAAAACACTTTTATTTGGCTCTTTCAATAGAACAAGACAAAATTTTGGCCCCCTCAAAGCTTGTGACTAGTGTATGTTAATGGTTAGTTGATGGATGACAGTGATAGTGCATGCTTAATTTCATTTTGTCCTCTCATATTTACCTATTTATAGTTTATTTCTCATCCTTTTAGGTTATATAATGTGTTTGAATATCCTTGTATGTTTGGCAAGTGTAATCCTTCATTAGTGTTCTTTAGAGACCTCATGATCAGCGACCTTAGACCATGCATTAGGTTAAGCCTCTATGTAAAATATTGATGTTTAAATAACCTTTAATTGAGTGGTTCAATCAATTTCATGTCATTATTTAGCCTTCCTAGTGCATATTAGGCAAGTGAAGGACACATTTTGGTGTATCACCTCAGTTAGATAGGTTTTCTTTCAATTTATTTTCTTTCCTTTTTCCTTGCAAACTGATAGATTAGTGTAGAGAGCCTAACTGATACATCAAGGGGAGATAGCCCTTGGAATATAGAGATTCAATCCACCTATTAGGCCGCCCACAGCTTAGAATTGTCTCCATGTTACTCCAAATTGTGAATCCTTAAAATAACCTTCACAAGGGTGAAAGTTTGAGAGATAACAATAACTGGTGATAAGTTGTGGGTTATAGAATGTACAACAAAAAACTAAACAACAATAAATAAACAACACATTCAAATGTGAAAGTATTTTTAGAATAGTGGAAGTTTTAATCAATATGTATAATGGAGAAAAGTACAAATGTGTGTAAGATTAAATTTTAAAAAAAATCATCCCTAGATGTATACTTGCATAAATATTTCTTGAGTCTTTATCACATTGAGGTTGTCAATGATTATTTAAATTGAATCCAATCACCTACATCCTAATTTGAATCAGGGAGGCAATATTTGCATAAAATGGTTGTTTCATTCATTAACAAGTAGCATATTTATGTAGTTTTCCACATCAAAAAAGTCTATAGTTAGCTTAGGAATATTGAATTTTAAATTTATTTTAAAATTTATCCAATGTTGTGCCACAATCTCACATTTTAAGTTGAAATTAGTTCAATAATGCAATGTATTGATCAAATATGGGAAAAAATGTGACATCACGTTCAAGTTGTTAATGCATATAATGCTCATGGTGCTCAAATCAAAGTCAATATACATTAGGTTAAGATCCCATGATAAATTTTTGAACCAATTCATCCATATACTAAAGGCCAAGCACACATCGTAATAAATACAATCCATTTAAGAATGTGAGTAATATCTCACTAACTTGATTGAATTTGAAAAGCATTTCCTTGATATTATAAGAAAGTTTTAAAAATCACAAGGGTCTTCTCCTACACATGACTAGGCTCTTTAACAATTCTTAGATGTGGCCCCTTGCATACTCTCTGAAACACAATGAGTTGTATTTGATTTATTTCTTACTATATATTTCCTTGATGAATTTGTTATGAATAGATCTAATGATAGAGCACCTGTGTGTGATAGTTTCCATTTTGAATTTTATAAACTTATGTTAGATACCATAAGAGATGACTTTTTCAATGATACTTAGAAGCTTTTAACTCCATTACTTTTGGCCACAATTATTAACAAATGGCATATCAAGTTCAAACCTAAGGTTGGTTATCTTGAGCACATTCACAACTGGAGACCCATCATGCTTCTAAAATTATCGCCAAAGACCTCGCTCTACAAATCAAAATTCTCTCTTCACTTATTGTTAGTACTAAAAAAATGGAATCATCAAAAGCAAACATATATATATATATATATAGACACACACACACACACATACATACATATATATACATGTATGTATGTATGTATGTGTGTGTGTGTGTGTGTGTGTGTGTCTATACACACACACACACACACATACATGTATGTATATATGTGTTTGTGTGTGTGTGTGTGTGTGTCTACACACACACACACACACACACACACACACATATATGTATGTATGTGTATGTGTATATGTATGTGTATATGTATGTGTATGTGTATATGTATATTTATATGTATATGTATATATGTGTATATGTATATATGGGTGTGTGTGTGTGTGTGTGTATGTGTGTGTGTATACATATGTATATATATGAGTAAAAATGATGGACTCGAGAAGTAGAGTAGTGATTAGGGTGTCGAAGACACATACAGGATCATCTTTCTTGTTTGCATTAAACGATACCCAGTAAGTCAATAATCTTGATCATCGGGGGAAGGCCACAAAAGACAATGGAGAAGCATCAATCACCCATTGGACACAGCCAGGGAAGGAGGAAACTCTTTTTCCCAAAAAAACCCTAGCATATGGATACCCATGGACCTACTGTAGGGGTCAAAATAGATCTTTGAGTGCTGACCTAGACATGTAGATGGGAATATTGATCCACCACAACATTATGAGCTAGGGTTTACACAAAGAGAGAGGGAAAATTCATATGGAATGGAAGGGAAATATGCCCAAAGCCACAACAATAAGGATGTCGATGAAGTGTATGACAAAATGAAGAAAAAGGATCTTGGCCACTATTTTATTATTTTTCAAAATAATGGAGTTTTATTCCTAATTATTAAAAAGGTCTGGAGTAAAGTAAATCAATAAATAACGTGCAATAATTAAACCACTGATTTATGCAAATAGATTGTATTTTTGCCTTTTCTAAAAATAGTAATAAATGAGATAAAATATGGCTTAGCTTATTCTAAGTTGTTCAGTCTGAGATAGGGCCTAAGAATTCACGTATAGAACTGGGACAGTGTCAAAAATAGGTTCGTAAACTTCATTTTCTAGTTGGATAGGAGCGTCAAAAGTGGGACACCCTATCGTTTGGTGTTGTAGTCCTTTTCCAACACTATTTTCTAGGTGATCTGAGATTTTTAGGTTATGCTCGGTAGGTCTGTGTTACCCTGTTAGTGAAATATTGAAGACCAAAAGTCTATGGAGCTCATTGTGTGTCTCTTTTAATCTTCAAAAGCCCTAGGAGCTCTTTGTGTTTGAACTTGAAAGGAAATTTTGGGAAAGAGAGATAACCGGTTAGTGTGTAAAGGATATGATAGACACACTTCACATCTCATATGTGGGCACATTGCCTACATACTAATACTCTGAGGAGGGATAAAGCTAATGTAGTTCTCCCATTGAAGTGATAGGTGTAATTGTGTATAAAAATGCAACTAGATGTGAAACTGGGTATACTTTAGATGGTTGGGGACTGGTGCAAGGGTTTGAATAAGCTTTGAATAATATTAAGGTTGTATGCAGAGAATAAGGAAAAGTGCTTGAGTGTACTTGCTTGTATTATTGATTTTCTTTTGTAAATGAGTGTCAACCCTTCTAAATGGACTTTGAATGGCCTTTTATAGGGAACCTAATGATTATGGGTTAAATGAATTCACATTAGGTCAACATGAATTAAGATAAAGATTCAATAAAATATGACCGTTTGAACCAAATTTTCACTTGGACAACAGTGCTAAAAATAGGATAGCCTAGGTTTTAGTGCTCCTATCCAAGTTGGGCACTATTATCCAGAGGGAATGAGACCTAGGGGGATGGATTTGGGCCTGAAAGAGTTACCTATGTCTGAAAGGGTTAAGTCCAAAAGCTTGTAGATGATTTGGAATCGATGAAAGAAAAGCCTATAAGGGTTGTGCAAGCAAGTAGGAGGACCTATGGATTGGGTGGCATTAACCACACTCAAGTAACCAAATTTCACATTTTACATGACTAAATTTTTGTCCCCTCCCTTATTCTAGTGATGCAGCAAAGTGAAATACTAAGATAAAGAAAAGAAGAAAACATACCTGAATTTAATTGTAAGGGAGAAGCTCATGAAGTTGTGTGATGTTGGATGTGCATAGAGAGAGCATGCTATGAAGTGTGAATCTACAATGAAAAATATAGAGTAGATCAATTCTTACTAGATATACTATATCTAAAATATGAATGTACAAAGTTGAGTAAGATAAAGAGGAAAAGAAAGGAATTAATACACCTCACTGGGTACACGAACCAATACAAAACCTATTATGATACTAGATTGTGTTAGGTGATGTTGGGTATGTGTTGAATCAAGAGTAATATCATGAACGAAGTTGAGTGCTCAATTCCCCTAAAGGTGGATCAAGAATGCAAAGGCATGCCCTTTGGCTCCATCATCACTAACTAAGTGAAGTTAACAAATCATGCATGTGATAATCAATGTTTGGACTATGTGTCCAATCCCTCTAAATAGGTGGCTCAAGAATACAAAGGCTAACTAGTCCTTTGGCTCCATTGTTGCCCTATGAAGTAAAGCTATGAAGTGATACCAATATAGAATACATGTCATATGAGATGGCTCATGGAGCCCATGGATGCTCTAAAAATTTGATAATGTGGCGTGGATAGCCAAATGTATGCTAGAAACTAGGCCACTCTTGGCCATTTCAAAAGATGGAGGTTAGGCTTATATGAAAGCCATTCTGAAACTGATGAAATATGCTTATGTGAAAGCCAACTCAAGAACTTAGGTACTCAAGAAGTTAAACTTGTATGAAATTTTAACTTGAAAATGATGCCAAGCACCTGCAGATAGAGTAAGGCATGCAACTAATGAGAATGCTTAGGTAATAAACTGAACTCAAAAATAAAATAAGACCAATGTGTCGCACACATTGCCCCCAATCACTGGTGTTTAGAACATGGATTCTAATTTGAAAGTTATGTCAACTGCCTAATCTAAAACTATAAGTGAGAGCCATCATGTCGTGCATGATACCCCTTATATCTGGATTCTCTAAGAAAATTGTACTGAAACTACTAATTTTGATTGATCTGGATGTGCAAAAATTGTAGCTAAGCTAAACTTTTTCCCTGTTACTAGAATACCTAGGTGTTTTTTTCTTGCATAAGAGTACAAAAATGAGGACACCCTTCTATTTGGAACTTCTATCTATTTTTGATGATGTTGTTTTATGCTGAAATTGGTTGTTGATTTGGAATTATCACTATTTTTTTGTTTTGTTCTGACTGGTTTGACCTCTGGATTCTGAACTAGGTGATCTTAATGTTGTTATTTTGAATGCTAAGAACTTTGATCTCTATGATAAAACCCATGTTTTTTTCCCTCTCTTCTAAGGGTAGGAATGATGAACCTGCAATAACTACCCTCAAAAGAAAGAGTCCTACAAGTGTGTTATGTTGTATAGATACATGATATAGCAGTGATATTTGACAAGATATCTCTAGATATAACATTTTTTGTATTTAGAGATTATTAGATCAACAAGGGTATGCCTAGATAGATATAAGAATGTAAAATCATGTGCAATGTATTGAACTAGAACTCAAAATGTTAGATGTTAGCTGTTAATTGCTAGTTGGAGGGATGGAGCATGATGTTCATCATGGCATCCAAGAAAGCAAGGTACATGTATGATATGGATCATGGCATTGCAAACATGGACAAGCAATCAAGCAACAAGCATATAAAACAAGAAGCAAGAATCAAGAAGTATACAAGGATGGCCAAGAGGCCATGTAAATAAGGGACATGGGCATATGCCACTCAAACTGGAAAGCAAACATACAAGGCATGTTCAAATGCCACATACACATATAATTTAAAATAAGCAAAGATTGTCACATATAAGAGTACACATGAGGGACATTGGCAAATATCTGAAGGTACGCATACAAGAAGTGAAACTGGAACTAGAAATGTAATCACACAAGCTATGTTAAGCAAGGAATGAAAGCAAGTAAACTAGAAATACAAACTTATCTAAATAATCAAAGAAAGAAGTGAAAGTATGCAAGACATGTTAGTACAAGACTAGGTATATTCTAAGAGATACACAAATGCTAGATATTAGTGAAATGTTGGTATAGTAATCTATGTAATCTAGTAAGTAATGTACATCAGTATGATAACTCAGAGTGTGTAGTGTAGGATTGACATAACCTGGATGGTGTTGTCATGTGAAAGATGCCCTTAGTGGGTATGTATATTGATGTGTGTCTCAAATGTAGAAGTAGGAATGCAATCTCAATGGGTAGATTGAAGTAATCAAGTAGATGGATGTCACTGCACATACTCAAAAGAGATCAAGTGAAGTATGGTAATGTAGATAAATCGATATACAATAACATGAAATAACAAATGTAAGTCCTGGCATGATATTAGTAATGTAAAGCATGGATGATGCATACAATCAAAATGTCTTTGTTATTTTTATATATTTAAATGTTTTTGTATTTTGATTTTTTTTGTACTATGTACAATCAAGCAGGAGAGATTATGTACAATCAATGCTAAAAAGAAATTATGTACAAGCATGTGTAAAAATAACATATTATACATGAAATATGCATAGATGCATAATGTTCATTGGATTTTTAAGTTTCTTTCCTTTGAGTGAGGCTAGACAATATACTTTAGGGCTAAGCTTTTCAGTGATGATGTAAGGACCTAGCTAGTTTGGTTTGAATTTTCCTTTGATTTATTCTTTGGCATTGACATTGGGAAGGTTTTCCTTGAGAACAAGATCATTATCTTTGAATTCTCTGATGTGAACTCACTTATTATAGGATTGTTGTATATGTTGTTGGTAGATTTTGAGGTGTTATCAGCTTGAATACGTGTATGGTCTAATTGTTTGAGTTGGTGTAGATGTTTTTCACGATATTGGTCATTATTGAGAATACCTTTGAGGGAGACATGAAGAGATGGGATTTTTAATTCCAATGGTAGAACTAGTTCTATGCCATAAATGAGTGAATAAGGAGTAGCTCTTGTGGGTATACAGATACTTGTGCGATAGGCTCATAATGCTAAAACTAGTTGATTGTGTCAATCATCACCAAATTTGGTTACTATTTAGCTCAAAATGTTGATTATTTTGTTAGTGGATTATGCTTAACTGTTTCCTTATGGGTAGTATGGAGTGGAGAATGTGTGTTTAATTTTGTATTTGGTACCAAAAAAATTGACAGTTTTATTCTTGAATGATGTTTCATTATCAAAAATGATGGCTGTAGGTAGGCCAAAGCATGAAATAATATGAGTCATGATAAAATTGCAAATGTTTTCACTTGTGGTAGATTGAAGTGGAACTGCTTCCACCCATTTGGTAAAGTATTTAGTATCTATGATTATGAACTTATGTCCATTAGTGGATTTGGGGTTAATTTTTCTAATGAGATCGAATCCCTGTAACATGAATGGCCATGGAGAGATGATAGGTTATAATTGTTGTGATGGTGCATGTTGTAGATTAGTGTGTTTTTGACATTTATCACATAGATTCACATATTTTAAACATTCATCTTCCATGGTAGGCTAGTAGTAACCTTGTAAGAGGAGTTTGAATGACATGGTTTTTCTTCTAAAATGACCACCACACTCACTATCATGTATCTGAGCTGGAGAAATTTTAGCTTTTGTGGAGGTTAAGCATTGTAGTAAGTGTCCATTAAAGGATCATTTGAAAAGGTCTTTGCTAATGATTACGTAATAGAGTGCTTGATTTTGTAACTTACATTTGTCCTTTTACGAGAAAGTATCTAGTGTAATAGATTTGTTGAGAAAGTTATAAATATCAGAGAATCATTCTAGGGTTGTGAAGCTTCGTGTAGTAGCTAAGATGGAAAGAGCGATCAAATTTACATTGGATATTGATGGTGATTGTAATCATTTAATTGTAAAAATTGTTTGATCATCATTGATATCAATGGGAATTACAGATGCAGCACTAGCTATTACATCAATGTGTTTGTTGTCTTTTCGGGGAATGTTCCCAATAGAAAAATAATTAAATTATGATGATAGACATTGTACCATGTTGTGATATGGGATAAGGTATTCTTCTTTGTTTGATAAACATTTTTGACTTGATTGACCACAAGTTGGGAATCATCAAAGACTTGAATAGATTTAATTTGGAGGGATTATGCAGTGAACAGTCCTAAGATAAGTGCTTCATATTATGTTGTGTTGTTGGTTCAGGAGAAACTTAATCAGTATGCTATAGGAATTATGTGACTGAGAGGATCGATAAAGACAATGCCTACCCATACACCAGATGCACATTGGGAGCCATCAAAGAACATGGTCTAGGTATCTAAATGAGTAGAATAGGTAGTGAAATCATCTCTAAATGTGTCACTTAAAGGGTTGGTATCTAATAGTGGTGCTATTTCCAAATGGTCTGCAATGATTTGGCCCTTTATTGATTTTTGGAGGACTATTTTTAAGTCAAATTTTGTTAATAACATAACCCATTTTACGATGCAACTAGAAAGATGTGGTTTGGCCAGTAGTAACTTTAAGGGGTATGCTTTTATGATAACTTGAGTCTCATTATTGACTATGTAATGTCAGAGTCTTTGTGTGGTAAAAACTAATGCTAGACATAATTTTTCTATCAGGGATTAATTTTTTTCATAATCAACCAATGTGTGACTGATGTAATAAACTATGCATTTGGTATTTTAATCATCGTGTTATGTTAAGAGTGCTCCTAATGCATGATTTATTACTGAGATATAGAGTAATAAAGGCTTGTCTGGGATAGGTGGTACTAAAATAGGTGGATTAAGGGATATTTCTTGATTATGTCGAAGTTGTCTTGACAAGCTTGGTCCCAAATATACTTTGTATATTTCTTTAGCAATTGAGTAAATGACTGAGTTTTATCAGCAAGTTGAGCTACAAAATGGCAGATTGCTTGGATCTTGCCTTGGAGGGATCAGAGTTATTTTAAGTTGGTGGGAGGTGGCATATTGATAATTATTTTAACTTTCTTAGGATCAACTTCTATGTCATGCTCTGAGATAATGAAACCTAGGAGTTTTCCTGACACAACTCCTAACACACATTTCTTTGGGTTTAATCAAATGTTGTATTGTCTAAGTCATTTAAAAATCTTTTGCAAATCAATAGTGTGATGTTATCATTATTTAGATTTAGTTGGTATATCATCAATGTAATCCTCGATAGTATGGTGAATCAAGTCATGAAAAATGTGTGTCATAGTATGTTGATATGTGGCTTCGACATTCTTTAATCCAAAAGGCATGACAATGTAACAAAATGTACCCCAAGGTGTTGTAAAAGATGTTTTTTATTGATCTTCTTCAGCAATTTTGATTTGATTATAACTGACAAAACCATCCATAAATGATAGCATTTCATATCCGGCTTTGGAATCTACTATCATGTCAATATTTGGTAAAGGAAAATCATATTTGGGGCATGGTTTATTTAAATCTCAAGAATCAAAACAACATCAAATTTGTTCGTTAGGTTTTGCTACGGGAACTATATTGGAAATCCATTCAAGATGTGTTACTGAGTAAATGAAACCAGCATCTAAGAGGCATTAGATTTCATCTTTGACTAAGATAACCACCTTAGGATGTATTTTGTGAATTTTTTGTTTAATAGGTTTAACATCAGGGTATAAAGGAATCCGATGGACTATTATAGATGTATCAATTCCTGGCATATCTGAATATGACCAAGCAAAGAGTTCTAGAAAATTTGTTAAAGTTTGATGAATATCATAATCCTCTTCCTTTCTAAGGGCAACGACTAATAAGACAATGCATGGATCCTTATCGGTTCCAAAATTAAAATTTATTATTTCTTTGTTAAGTAATGTGGAATGATCGAGTGTATATGGAGTTGTAAGAATAGTATCATTTGCGCCAATTGGTATATCATGGGAGGAATCTATATTTTCTCCAAAGTATGTGTGGGCATTTATGTGGTTTGGAAATCTATTTTTATGATAACAAGATGGGAGGTCCTCATATACTCCAAGAAATTGTAGGAGGGATTCATAGTTAGAGAATTCATCTAATGTGAATATATTAGGTGAAGTTGTGTTATCAATAAGATCAGGGTAGACCAATGATAATGTATAAGTATGATCAACTATATTATCAGTACGTGCAATGGGTGGATAAAATTTTGTGTTTTGAAAGTGTGGGAGAAGATTTATCATGATTAAGGCTAAACTGGTATCTGAGCCCTTGCATTTTATGTTGTGTAGATGCCTTAATAGGATTGACTATTCCTTGTTCATGTTTTCCAAGTCCTTTTCCTTGATAGCCCATCTTATTAAGATATTTAAGTGCAAAAGGTGAAGTGAATGGGTGATCTGGTATTTGTGTTATGACAAAATTTGGAATTGTCTGATTTTATGTATGGTTTGAGGGTGCATTGTGAGTGATGGGTTATGTAGGTATACTACATAGATTAAAGTATGGGATATAATTCTATGGAGATTCAGTAACTTCACAATATTTAAAAGGTTCATTATCTGTTGGGCATGTGTGTGTGTAACCTTTGTGACTAAATTTTAGACAAACATCGAGTGTGGATGGGACTGCATGCATATCATGAATCCAAGGCCGACCAAGTAATAAATTATAATTAAGGTCATGTGGCATGACTTGGTAGGTTTTTGGTATTATCTTAGGCCCTAAGGTAATATTGAGTGTTATTTAACCCATTACTTTTTGTGGAACATTGTCGAAACCTCTGATGTTCATATCAGAATGGTCTAGATCTTGAGGTTGTATGTTAAGACATTTTAAAAAGGATGTGTTATAGACATTAAGTCCTGAACTGTTATCAACTAACACTCTTTTGACTCCCACATCATTAATTGTCAATTGAATATATAAAGGTTCATGTTGTTCAATGATGTGTTGTGGGGGTAAATCCTCTTTTTCAAAAAAGATATGCACTTCAGTCCATTGCATTGTGTAGAGGATATATGTAACATAGGTTGGTTCAGCTAAAATAGGAATTCTAGTATTACAAAGGGCTGCATACAATACATCTTTTTAAATATTCAATCATTGAAGGAGATCGAGAATAGAAAATGTATCTAAAGGGGTGATAGCCTAAGTGGTAAAGCTATAGCCATGGGTGTAATCAACCTGCCTATCTTCATAAACTTGGGTGATAGGATGGACCACATAATCCACTATAGGCATAACGTTGATAGTAGATGTGGGATAAGAGCTAGATGTACCAAGTTTGAAAGGAGGAGGGATAGATACAATCGCTAGTGTTTGTTTGTGTCTAGTAGTGATAGCAGATACTTAAAAGTTGCCAATGAGTTATATGCATGTTGGCAAAAAACATGAATATGAAGTGAAATGCATAAATTTTGAGTTGTGATTTGTCTAATAATATGTTTATAAAGAACATTCCTTAGTGAGCAAGGGATAAAGAGTATGAATTTTTGCATAAAGGCATATAAACTTTTGATATGCAACATGGAATTTCAAATGCATTTTGAAAGATAAATTTGAACAATTTCCATATGAGGAATAGAGAGCAAAGGATAAAGAACATGAATTTTTTCATAAAGGCATATAAACTTTTGATATGTAACATGACATTTTGAATGCATTTAGCAAGATAAATTTGAACAATTTTCCATATGAGGAATAGAGAGCAAAGGATAGAGAACATGAATTTTTGCATAAACACATATAAACTTTTGATATGCAACATGACATTTCAAATGCATTTAGCAAGATAAATTTGAACAATTTTCCATATGAGTGAAAGAGAATACGTAAAAATAATTTTGGAATCTTATGCATGTTTGGCAATGAATTTTGTGATATCATCCCATATAATGAAACATAAACATGAAATGCAAAGGATGAAATTTTGTACTAACATATGATAGACTTCATCATTCATGTACATGACAAGGCCTATTATGGTTTCCTTATTATTTGCAAGAAATGTAAGAAAAGTTTGTAAATAAATAAGCATCATTTTTGCAATTTGGCTATGGATGTAAGGTGATACCTTGAGAAGTAAAGTAGGAGCTAGTATATGCAACTAGGGATTTTGAATGATTTTTTATTAAAATTAGTATGGTAATTTTTTTTAAATTTGATATGAATTTATAAAAAAAAATTGTAGAATTTTGTTTGAAAATTTTAGGAAAAATTAGAAAATATTTCTAAAATTACCAATATATTTAACCTAGTGTTTGGAATGTTTTTTATGCCAAAAGGACGTAATATATGCAAACTAGGGTTTTTTATAAAATATATTGAGAAATTTGTAATTAATTTATAGATTTATGGTTTTTAAATACAATAAAAATCAAGAAATTGTGGTAAAAAATTAGAAATAATTTACCCTAAGGTTTTTAGGGTTTTGTGTGAAATTTGAAGTCAGGTTCACTAAATGTTTTATTATATTTTAGAATAATGGAGCTTTATTCTTAATTAATAAATAGGTCTGGAGTAAATTAAATTAGTAAATAATGTGTAATAATTAATCCATTGATTTATGTAAACATATTGTATTTTTGCCTCTTCTAAAAATAGTAATAAATGAGAGAAAATATGACTTAGCTTATTTTGAGTTATCCGATTTGAGATAGGGCCTAAGAATTCAGGTATAGGACTGGGACAGTGTCAAAAATAGGTTTTTAAACTTCATTTTCTAGTTGGATAGGAGCGCCAAAAGTGGGACACCCTATTTTTTGGTGTTGTGGTCCTTTTTTTATGTTGTTGTCCAAATGATTTGAGTTTTCTAGGTTTTGCTCGACAGGGCTGTGTTACCCTGTCAGTGAAATATTGAAGCCTGAAAGTTTGTAGAGCTCATTGTGCATCTATTTTAATCTTCAAAATCCCTAAGAGCTCTTTATGTTTAAACTTGAAAGGAAAATTTGGGAAAGAGAGAGAACAAGTTAGTGTGTAAAGGATTCACTAGATGCACTTTACACCCCGTGTGTGGGCACGCTGCCTACATACCAATACTCCGAGCAAGGATCAAGCTAATGTAGTTCTCCCATTGAAGTACTTGGTGCAATTGTGTATGAAAATGCAACTAGATGAAAAACTATGTATAGTTCAAATGGCTAGGGATTGGTGCAAGGGTTTGAATAAACTTGGAATAATATTGGAAGGCTATATGCAGAGAATAGGGAAAAGTGCTTGAGTGTACCTACTTGTATTCTTGCTTCTCTTTTGTAAATGAGTGTTAACCCTTCTAAATGGACTTTGAATGGCCTTTTATATGGAACCTAATGATCATGGGTTAAATAAATTCATGTTAAGCTGACATGAATTAAGATAAGGATTCAAGAAAATATGATCATTTGAACAAAATTTGCACTTGGATTATAATGCTAGAAAAATGAGACCCTAGGTTTCAGTGCTCATGTCCAAGTTGGGCTTTGTTGTCCAAAGGTAATGAGACCTGGGGGGATGGATCTAGGCCTAAAAAATCTACATGGGTCTGAAAATGTTAAGTCTGGAAGGTTGTGGATGACTGGGAATTAGTGAAAGAAAAGCCTATAAGGGTTGTGCAAGCAAGTAGGAGGACATATGGATTGGGTGTCATTAACCACACTCAAGTAACCAAATTTTGATTTTACATGACTACAACCACAACTAAAGCGTACTCACTGATGTTCATATCCAGATCAGAACCATATAAGGTAATACTCTTTAATATATGGTTAATATATCATATTGTGTTATGATTTTAAACAAATAGATTGAAAAAGTCATTGGAATCCCTACACCATTCCAATGCCTTATCTACAAAGGGAAAATTCTATAAAATTCAACAAATATGTCTGAATATGAATTATCCAAGGATTCCCTTTTATCCTTAACTATGAGGGTGAGAGGTGGGGTAAATGGTAATGGGAAGGCACTAGTATTCTCTTACAAGGATGTTGCAACTTTTTCTAGATAAGAGGGGCCATTCAAGAATGTTGCAAGTAAGAATGCAGCAAAATTATATTAGAAATTCAACCCACAAACTAGTGCCTATATAGTGGAACAGGCAAAGGTGGTCCCAACAGTGGAAATACTAGAGGAAGATGTGATAGCATACAAAGAAAATCTAGAGCAAGAGGCAGTAATATGTAGATTCAATAGTTTTTGGCCAACCACCAAGGCTTTATTCTAGTGGGTGCATTCAACTTGGTCAAAATTTTGTGAAATCTCCCTCTACTCCAAGGGTTTCTTTATTGTTCATTTTTTTGATGAGGAAGCTTACTTGAGAGGTTTTTTAGATGGACCTTGGTTCTAGGGGATAATTGGTCTATACTTCACTCCATGGTTCTCAAAATTTGAGTTGAACACACACACTATCATAGTTATGACAATATGGGTACGACTTCTTAAACCCCCATATATCTTATGAGTACATTCAAACAAATAGGTGATAGTCTAGGTAGGTTTGTTAAAGCGGATATTGTAAGAATGCAAGCATATTTGTTCACATATGCATGTATATGTGTGGAAATAAATCTCAGCAAAGGTCTACCTGATAAAATGATCATCAGATGTGGGAAAACCCAGCATACCCCATCCCTAGATTTTGAGAATAAAACCTTTCAATGTCATATATGCAAGCTTACCAGACATCTCCAGGATACTTGTCCACATGCAAGGAACTTACCAACATAAAATAAAGGGAAGAAACCTACTTATAAATGGTGGTCCTTTCCTATAAAAGAAGAAGAGGAGGAAGTAGAGGAAAATCAAGAAGTGGAATGTCAGATTGGTATAGAGATAGAAGTGCAAGAAATTAGTAAACAAAACATACACAATGAGGAAATTGCTCCCACGGATGGGGGAAACAAAGAGAATAAGAACCAAACCATGGAAACTTAATAGGCTAGGACCATACCAAGAGGAATGAAGAGAACTCATGAATTAGGGAATTTCAATTCGAATAAAGAAATAGTACCCTAAAAAAAATCCAAATCTAATGGAAAACCTTCCTCTCATAGAATACAAGAATATAGATTTATGGATAGTCAGCATGAAGCATCTGCGTGAGGTATGGTAGGAAGTAAAAAAAAGAAAGGTAAAAAGGGTAAGATTGAAGAGGGAATAGGATCTCTATCAAACATGCATTTTGGTCTTTGAAGGCCAATACTTTTACTTTTCATATTTCTATCATGTTGTTTTATCCTCTATCCATCTGGGGATCTATATCTACTTCAGGTCAAGGCAATGTCTCGTTGGTCTTGTGCTAAGTCTATTTTGACTCAACTTTTCTTTGCCATCTTTTTTGGCTTACTAGATGTATCTTTTTAACACTATTTAGAATAAAAGGTGCCAACACTTTTTCTTTTGAAAATACACACACACACACACACACATGTGTGTGTGTGTGTGTGTGTGTGTGTGTGTGTGTGTGTGTGTGTGTGTGTGTGTGTGTATACACAGATGTACATGCATATGTATGTATGTGTATGTATATATATGTATGTATATGTATATACACACACATATATACATATACATGTGTGTGTGTGTGTGTGTGTGTGTGTGTGTGTGTGTGTGTGTGTGTGAGACAACATAATAGCGATCTAGGAAGGTATGGTATGGACTCACATGTCTAATTAACAAGTGTTTTTCATAAATATTGAATTTGAGAAAACTTATGACCACATCAAATGGCCTTCCATTCTCACCATATTACAAGCTTTAGGCTCTATGCATATTTTTATTCTTTATGTTTAAATGTTATTCGTTAATGCCTCAACTTGTCTTTATGTTAATTATTTACACTCTGAATGGTTTGGCATCTTATGTTACATTTGGAAAGAATGTCCTATTTTCACTATCCAAAGTGTAAACCATTAACATAAAGACAAGTTGAGTCATTAACGAATAACATTTAAACATAAAGAATAAAAACATGCACAAAGCCTAAAGCTTGTAATATGGTGAGAATGGAAGGCCATTTGATGTGGTCATAATTTTTCTCAAAGTCAATCTTAATGAAAAATGCTTGTTAATTAGACATGTGAGTCTATACCATACCTTCCCAGATCATTCTTATGTTGTCTTATATATACATACATATGTGTGTGTGTGTGTGTGTGTGTGTGTGTGTGTGTGTATGTACATATATAAATACATACATACACACATATATATAAGACAACATAATAGTGATCCAGGAAGGTATGGTATGGACTCACATGTCTAATCAACAATCATTTTTCATTAAAATTGACTTTGATAAAACTTATGACCACATCAAATGGCCTTTAGTTCTCACCATATTACAAGCTTTAGGCTTTGTGCATATTTGTATTCTTTATGTTTAAATGTTATTCATTAATGCTTCAACTTGTCTTTATGTTAATGGTTTACACTCTGAACAACTTGGCCTCTTATGTTCCATTTGGCAAGGATGTCCTCTTGTCATTGTGTAGACACCTAATTTGGTGCAATCCATATGATCACTATGTAATTTTCATTTTTTTGTGCACTTAGTTTATTTGGATATTTTTTCTACACTTTCCCTCACATTGGACCCTTTATATCCTTACATCATCTGCATTCTCCCATTAACACCTCATATTTATTAGTTGTTTACATCTAGTTGTCCTCAATTCAACTTGATCTTTGTTTCATGGCATCTTCTTATCATGACCATTTTCAGCCATATGTAAGTCATCACATGTCTTTTTTAGGTTCTTTGTGCTTTGTGTTGATTTCTTATGCCTTGATTATCAGTTATCAATCTTTTCCATGGGTATTTTACATGTGAATGTGTCTAGATTTAAATTCATAAGAACTTGTATATACACATATGTATCCCAAGCCATTTAGGATCAATTAATTCACTTGGAAATTTCCCGTTTCCAAGCTATTGAGCTACACATCAAGCCTATTTAATGAATACTTGTCTAAGATCCTACACATTGATATTACTTTGTCTTCATCACCTTATGGCAATATAATTATACCAAAATAAGGTTGCATTAAGTATCATATAGTATTGATTGATAATATTAGGGAGAGAAGGTGAAATCCTTTTTATTGCTTGGGTTGGGTCACTCACATGCATAAAACTAGATGAAACTCAATTTTAAGCATGTGGGATATGTATTTGAAATCCTCAAGGAGGCTCAGGTCACTAACCCTAAAATTTTTCCTATATTATTGTAATATTGTAGTGAATTAAAGTTACATCAAAGGAGAAGAGACACAGAGGATTTGTACATTTATACTTAGTGAAAAAGGTTCCATGATCTATGTTGTTGGTGAAGCATCCCAAAAAGTTTCAAACCCACAAGAACAAGAGGGCAACATTCATCGAAGCATTCTAGATTTGACCATAAGCTCTTGATTCAACTATACAAAAGTGGTATGAATGTTATAGGTGGTGGAAAAAGTGGTCATCCTTAGAAACAAAATCTACTTCCTTGAAAATATTGTGTATTTGTTTTAGAGTCCCTTTTCTAACATTAAATATAGTCCTAAAACTTAGGTAAGTAAAATTAAGGTACACATCTCGATTTATCTATCTCTTTCAACTTTGCATTCTAATTATTAGGGGTTTAAGCTTTCAATTCTCACTTTTATTACTTAGGGAGGTCTGATATATTATAGTTTTACTATATTTAGTTGATATTCCTTGTGCCCTTATTTTACATAATTTGCCTACTGTTATTCAAATCCAATACCATTTTTTGTAGACATCTAAATTTGGTATTAGATACTTGGAAACCTCAATTTTGACATATCTTTACATACTTAGATTTGTGCATACATATTTGACTCTTGTGCACACTTCCCCCTATCCATTTACTCATTTGTTATCTTGGTTAACCCAATTTGTTATCATACATATTCAAGATCACCCTTAAATTATGCAAGAATGATCCATAATCCTAAGTAGACTGTCACCATATTCCAAATCATTGATTTCCCTCTCTAGATAGTGCTAACAACAATTTGGTAGCTACAATTAGTGTAGGTGGTCACCTTCTATCAGTAGTGTCCAGGGACTTTTAATAGTTACTTTTCAAATTAAAACATCTCCCTTTGGTTAATGTAGAAACATTTTATATGTCAGGTATAGTGGGAAATATCAAAGGGTCATCTATATCTGCAAGTCAAGCCTAATGTTTCACTCACTTAGAAATTACATTTAAAACCACTTGTAAACTTGAGAAATCCACTATAGTTCCCTTTAAACATTATCACAAAATCATATACATCTAAAACCCTTCAAATAAGAAGCCCTAGAGCCAAGTCTAAATACAAACACAAGGTCAAAATTATATTTTGTCAAAAGTCAACATCCAAGAATTACATTTCATTATAGCATGATCACAATGGTGCACACACACCTCTAAGTGGGAGAACTGTGTGTGAATGTGTCCAAATTTAAATTCTTATAAACTTGTATATACACATATGTATCCTAAGCCATTTGGGATCAAGTAATTCATTTAGAAATTTCCCATTCACAACTAGAGACACATCATGCTTCTAAAACTATCTTACAAAATTATCGCTAAAGACCTCACTCTACAAATCACTTGATAGTAAAAATCAATATATAAAACCTTAGGCTTGACTTGTAGGTTTAGATGACCCTTTGATATTTCACCCTATGCGTAACATATGAAATGTGTCTACATTGACCAAAGGGAGATGTTTTAATTTGAAAAGTAACTATTGAAAGTCCCTAGACACTATTGATAGAAGGTTACCACCTACACTAACTGTATCTACAAAACTATTGTTAGCATTATCCAGAGAGGGAAATAAGTGATTTGGAATATGGTGATAGTCTAATTAGGATTATGGATCATTCTTTCATAGACTAAGAGTGATCTTGAATATGTATGATAAAAAATGGGTTCAACCAAGATAACAAATGAGTAAAAGGATAGGGGAAGTGTGCACAAGAGTCAAATATGTATGCACAAATCTAAGTATGTAAAGACATGTCAAAATTAAGGTTTTCAAGTATCCAATACCAAATTTAGATGTTTACAAAAGCTGACATTGGTGTTGAGTAACAATAAGCAAATTATGTAAAATAAGGGAACAAGGGAGATCAACTAAATATAGTAAAACTATAATATATCAAACCTCCCTAAGTGATAAAATTGAGAATTAAAAGCTTAAACCCCTAATAATTGGAATGCAAAGTTGAAAGAGATAGATAAATAGAGATGTGTACCTTAATTTTACTTGCCTAAGTTCTAGAACTGTATTAAATGTTAGAAAAGGGACTCTAAAATAGATACATAATATTTTCAAGGAAGTAGATTTTGTTTCTAAGGATGACCAATTTTGCCACCGCCTATAATACTCAAACCACATTCGTACAGTTGAATCAATATCTTATGGTTGAATATATAATGCTTTGATGAATGTTGCCCTCTTGATCTTGTGGGTTTGAAACTTTTTGGGATGTTTCAACAACAACATAGATCATGGAACCTTTATTCATTAAGTAGAAATGTACAAATCCTCTGTCTCTTCTCCTTTGATGTAACTTTAATTCACTATAATATTGAAAAAATATAGGAAATTTTTAGGGTTAGTGACCTAAGCCTCCCTGAAGATTTCAAATACATATCCCACATGCTTAAAATTGAGGTTCATCTAGTTTTATGCATGTAAGTGACCCAACGCAAGCGAAAAAAAGGATTTCACCTTCTCTCCCTAATATTATCAATGAATACTATATGATACTTAGTGCAACCTTATTTTGGTATAATTATGTAGCCATAAGGTAATGAAGACAAAGTAAGATCAATGTGTAAGGCTCTTAGACAAGTATGCAATGAATAGATTTTATGTGTAGCTCAATAGCTTGGAAATGGGAAATTTCCAAATGAATTACTTGATCCCAAATGGATTAGGATACATATGTGTATTTACAAGTTCTTATGAATTTAAATTTGGACACATTCACATGTAAACTACCCATAAAACAGAGTGATAACTGACAATCAAGGCATAAGAAAACAACACAAAGCAAAAATAACCTAAAAAAGACATGTGAGTCCAAACCATAGCTTCCTTTGCTATTATGTTGTCATATACATACATACATACATGTGTGTGTGTGTACACACACAGACACAAATATACAAACATATACATATATATATATATATATATATATATATATATATATATATATATATATATATATATATATATATATATATATATATATATATATATATATATAACACATATATACATATACATACATATATATACATTGTATGTATGCAATGTATATATATGTATATATGTATGTGTGTGTGTGTGTGTGTGTACACACACACAGACACATATATATTATGTGTGTGTGTGTGTGTGTGTGTGTGTGTGTGTGTGTGTGTGTGTGTGTGTGTGTGTGTGTGTGTGTTTTATAATTCCCTTTTTTGGTACTAATAATAAGTGAAGAAAGAGTTTTAATTTGTAGAGTAAGGTCTTTGGAAATAATTTTAGAAGCATGATGGGTTTCCAATTGTGAATGTGCTCAAGATAAACAAAATTATCTTCTAAAATTATCTTACAAAATTATCTTCTAATACAATGTATTGATCAAATATGGAAAAAATGTGATGTCACATTCAAGTTGTTAATGCATATAATGCTCATGGTGCTCAAATCAGAGCCAATATACATTAGGTTAAGAACCCATGATAAATTTTTGAACCAATTCATACATATGCTAAAGGCCAAACATACATTGCAATAAATACAATCCATTTAAGAAGGTAAGCAATATCTCACTAACTTGCTCGAGATTAGGCAAGCATTTCCTTGACATTATAAGCAAGTTTTAAAATCACAAGAGTCTTCTCCTACACATGACTAGGCTCTTGAAAAATTATTAGATGTGGCCCCTTGCATACTCTCTGAAGCACAACGAGTTGCATTTGATTTATTGCTTACTATAGATTTCCTTGATGAAGTTGTTGTGAATAGAGGTAATGGTAGAGCACTTGCGTGTGATGGTTTCCCTTTTGAATTTTATAAACTTATGCTAGATACCATAAGAGATGAATTTTTTAATGATACTTAGAAGCTTTTAACTCCATTACTTTTGGCCACAATTATTAACAAATGGCATATCAGGTTCACACCTAAGGTTGGTTATCTTGAGCATATTCACAACTGGAGACCCATCATGCTTCTAAAATTATCTTACAAAATTATCACCAAAGACCTCACTCTACAAATCAAAAATCTCTCTTCACTTATTTTTAGTACCAAAAAAATGAAATTATCTACACACACACACACACACACACACACACATATATGTATGTATGGATGTATGTATGTATGTATGCATGTATGTATGCATGCATGCATGTATGTATTTATGTATATGTATATGTATCATGTACAATACATATACATATACATACATACATGTGTGTGTGTGTGTGTGTGTGTGTGTGTGTGTGTGTGTGTGTGTGTGTGTGTGTGTGTGTGTGTGTGTGTGTGTGTGTGTGTGTGTGTGTGTGTGTGTGTGTGTACATGTACATATACATATACGTATGTATGTATGATGTATGTGTACATGTACATGTACATACACACACACACACACACACACACACACACACACACACACACACACACACACACACACACAGACATATATGTATATGTATACATATATGTATATGTATATACATATATGTATATGTATATACATATATGTATATGTATATACATATATGTATATGTATACATATATGTATATGTATATACATATATGTGTGTGTGTATATATATATATATATATATATATATATATATATATACACATATATGTGTATATATATATATATATATATATGTATATGTATATACATATATGTATATATATACATATGTCTATATATACATATGTATATACATATATATAAGACAACATAATAGCAATCTAGGAAGGTATGGTATGGACTCACATGTCTAATTAACAAGCATTTTTCATTGAGATTGACTTTGAGAAAACTTATGACCACATCAAATGGCCTTTAGTTCTCACCATATTACAAGCTTTAGGCTTTGTGCATATTTGTATTCTTTATGTTTAAATGTTATTCATTAATGCTTCAACTTGTCTTTATGTTAATGGTTTACACTCTGAACAACTTGGCCTCTTATGTTCCATTTGGCAAGGATGTCCTCTTGTCATTGTGTAGACACCTAATTTGGTACAATCCATATGATCACTATGTAATTTTCATTTTTTTGTGCACTTAGTTTATTTGGATATTTTTTCTACACTTTCCCTCACATTGGACCCTTTATATCCTTACATCATCTGCATTCTCCCATTAACACCTCATATTTATTAATTGTTTAAATCTAGTTGTCCTCAGTTCAACTTGATCTCTGTTTCATGGCATCTTCTTGTCATGACCATTTTCAATTGTACAAAAGTGGTCATGACCGTTTTCAGCCATATGTAAGTGGTCACATGTATTTTTTAGGTTCTTTGTGCTTTGTGTTGATTTCTTATGCCTTGATTTTCAATTATCACTCTTTTCCATGGGTAGTTTACTTGTGAATGTGTCCAAATTTAAATTCATAAGAACTTGTATATACACATATGTATCTTAAGCCATTTGGGATCAAGTAATTCATTTGGAAATTTCCTATTTCCAAGCTATTGAGCTACACATCAAGCCTATTCATTGCATACTTGTCTAAGAGCCTACACATTAATCTTACTTTGTCCTCGTCACTTTGTGGCTACATAATTATACCAAAATAAGGTTACATTAGGTATCATATAATATTCATTAATAGTATTGGGGAGAGAAGGTGAAATCCTTTTTATCGATGGGGTTGGGTCACTCACATGCATAAAACTAGATTAAACTCAATTTTAAGCATGTGGGATATGTATTTGAAATCCTCAAGGAGGCTCAAGTCACTAACCCTAAAAATTTCCTTTATTCTTGCAATATTGTAGTGAATTAAAGTTACATCAAAGGAGATGAGACACAGAGGATTTGTACATTTATACTTGGTGAAGAAAGGTTCCATGATCTATGTTGTTGGTGAAGCATCCCCAAAAGTTTCAAACCCACAAGATCAAGAGGGCAACATTCATCAAAGCATTTTATATTCGACCATAAGCTGTTGATTCAACTGTACGAAAGTAGTCTGAATGTTATAGGTGGTGGCAAAAGTGGTCATCCTTAAAAATAGAATCTTCTTCATTGAAAATATTGTGTATTTGTTTCAGAGTCCCTTTTCTAACATTTAATACATTCCTAGAACTTAGGTAAGTAAAATTAAGGTACACATCTCTATTTATCTATCTCTTTCAACTTTGCATTCCAATTATTAGGGGTTTAAGATTTCAATTCTCAATTTTATCACTTAGGGAGGTCTGATATATTATAGTTTTACTATATCTAGTTGATCTCCCTTATGCCCTTATTTTAAATAATTTACCTATTGTGATTCAACTCTAATGCCAATTTTTGTAGACATCTAAATTTGGTAAACTTGGAAACCTCAATTTTGACATATTTTTACATACTTGGATTTGTGCATACATATTTGTCTCTTGTGAACACTTCCCGATATACATTTACTCATTTGTTATCTTTGTTAACCCAATTTGTTATCATACATATTCAAGATCACCCTTAGTCTGTGCAAGAATGATCCATAATCCTAAGCAAATTATCACCATATTTCAAATCACTGATTTCCCTCTTTGGATAGTGCTAACAATAGTTGGGTAGCTATAGTTAGTGTAGGTGGTTACCTTCTATTGGTAGTGTACAGGGACTTTCAATAGTTACTTTTCAAATTAAAACATCTCCCTTTGGTCAATGTAGACACATTTCATATGTCAGCTATACGGGGAAATATCAAAGGGTCATTTATATATGCAAGTCAAGCCTAAGGTTTTACTCACTTGGAATTTACATTGAAAACTACTTGTAAACTTGATAAATCCACTTGAATTTCCTTCAAACATTATCATAAAATCATATACATGTAAAAACCCTTCAAACAAGAAGCCCCAGAGCCAAGTCTAAATATAAACACAAGGTCAAAATTGTATGTTGTCAAAAGTCAACATCCAAGCATTGCATTACATCATAGCATGATCACAATGGTGCACACACACTTATAGGTGGGATAACTATGTCTGGTTTGAGTATTATAATGTAGGCAATGCTTAAGCACTTAGTGGGGAGTGGTTAGGGATATCCAACCCATATTTCTAACCCATTTTCCTAAGTCAATCTTGTGTCAAAAGTGAAGCTAAGGTTTTAAGTCAAAGAGAAGCAAAATTAGGGTATGTGCATAAGATTGAGGGAAAAAAAATTCTAAAAAACCATCTATAAGTGAATGCAAAATAATTTGTGGCATCAGAGACTTGTAAAAATCTATTAGGATAGTACCAATAGAGACTAGACAATATCAGTTGTCTGAGGGGTTTGAGCTTTGTCGACAGTGTACACACAGATTTTGAAGTCTTGTTTCCTAATTTGAGCAATTATATAACTAATACAAAGTATTTTATAGATCAACAATGTAGGCAGGTATTAATATAAAAAAAAATTGACGAAGTGCAATCTCTTCCCTCTTTCTTTGTTAATTCTAAAAATAATTAGTACAATTAATATCTCCTTTACATTTAAATTTGTATGGTAAATGACATGTTTTACATAATTTGAATTTCAATAATTTTATCTTATTTAGATCACCTAAATCTGAAAATAAATAAGAAACCTTTTTTAAAACACCATGTAATTTACGTGTTATTATTAAAGGTTTTAGAGACATATTGCCAACTGTTCTCTCTTAAGGTCTTGTCTGAGGAAATTCCCTCTCTTTGAAAATATCCCTTTAGCTCATTAATAGACATTTCAATGTTGATTCATTCCTTAATTTAATTGAAAGGGAAGAGAATATTAGACAAGCAACGTATTTCCTTGACATTTTCTACCCAGATTTAGAATCCTATATTCAGTGGAGAAAGACGCAATGTTATAGCAAATATTCAACTCCCTTCCCCTCCTAGCGTTGGACATTTACTTGGAAATGTGTTGAGCATGATGATATTTTTCACTTTATTAGTATTTTATTTGCCTTTCAATCAACTCTTTCCATTATATAACCATATGTAATTGATAGTGTAGAAAAGTATATTTCATATTGGATTACTAGACCACTTTCCTTAGTTGGTAAGTTTTAATTTTGTTTGAAATTTCTCATTGCACTCCATGTTTATTATTGTCATGTTGGGTGCCTTATAAATCCTCCTATAAAATAAATTGAGAAACTTCTTAATGATGTTTTAAGTGTCAACTCTAAGCATGGTAAGGGTTCCACTGGGTAGCCTAGGAGTAGTGTTTCTTACCTAAAGAGGTTGGGGGACTTGCATTACTTGATGTATGTCAGGAAAGGTATAACTAGTTGTTCTAATTTATTTACACAATCCATCAAGGGAAATAAGTCATGTAAAATACTCCTAAGGAATTGTACCTCAGTTGGTAAGCCTTATGGGTAAAATGTGTGGAAAGGCTTAAATCTTCAAAACTTTATTTTCATTTTGAACTCCAATTAAGATTATGAGGATTTTGTTGTTAAGAGTATTTCAAAGCCATTAAA